>JAHLJS010000057.1:312962-861299 GCA_038502445.1 Eremochloa ophiuroides | reverse complement strand
AAATCGCTAACAGATCCACCCGTGGCTAGATCATGCAACACGTTTTTATTAGAATGTTGAATACAAAAGTACTCAGAATGCAGCTCCGGGCGAGGGAGCTGAATCTAGAAGAATACAGCCACGAAGAAGCGCCGACAGGCTAGAACTCCTCCAAAATCTCTACTCTCCTAGTTTATCTCCCTAATCTCTAAACAAGACTAGATCTAGATGAACTAGTCTCTCCTAATTGCTACAAATAGATGAACTAGACCTAGAAAGATCAACTAGAGAGACCCTAACCCTAATTTATGTAGAATATGAAGCACCGGGGTGTAGAATGCCTCTAGGAGAGGCCTTGGGGCGTCATTATATAGGCCGAGGTGGAGTAGAGGGCAAGGAACCGCCATGTCATCAATCCGTGTCTCACGTTATGTGCACCGTCGGATCAAACCGACCTTAGATTGACATAGAGATGCTTTACTTAGGTGCCAAGGAAGCGTGGGAGGAAGATTCCAGAAGAGGAGCGCTGCCACTTGACCTAGGGCACCGGGCAGCGTGCCTAGGGGCCGACCAGCCCCACCTTGTGGGCTTTGTGTCCTGCCTCCGCTGTGGTGTCTTCTAGATACTTCTAGTAGTCCAGTACGCGATGTCTTCGTCCGTGACCCGTTTCATGACTTTTAAGCACTTTAAACCCTCTTTTAATCCTTTTCTGGAATACTCTCTGAAAAATATAAAATCACCAAAACTCATGGAAATTGTTAGTTAAAACTCTAGACTAGTGTGTATTCATGTGTCCTTTCATGTCTAAAGTTCTAATAAAAGTTGACGTTATCAACCGTCAACACCCGAGCACAACATGGTGTTGACAACGCTTGTTTGTGTCTGTAGCATGCTAATGCGCAAGGAGCCAAACCGTCGCGCTTCCCTTTATAATCAGTTGAATAGAGAAGAAATGGTTCGCTCCGCATTCGCGCAACAGTTAGTAGCCACTAACGAGAAATTGCTGCTGCTTGCCCTAGCCGCCACCATCTAGAGTTTCCCTAGTCACAAAGCCAGAATCCGATTCTGCTCGGATTTCTTCGATTCGATCTTCCTTTGCTTCAATTCTTGGCCTAGTTCCTGCTCTTGCACCCAGGAAGAGCTCGCGCGCCCCCTAAGAAGAAGGAGGCGGCCGTTGGTGAGTTGCGCCTGGATCAAGAATGGCAGCGCTCGACGGCGTCGAAGAAGACACTTGATCATCTGGTGTCAAGAGGAATCTAGCTTGCGGGATCAAGCGATGGCTGGGTGGCACGTTCCGTCAGGTGTGCCCGTACCCAATGCCAAACACCAACAAACTGGTGGTGTGCACTGATTGCTTTCTCCATGGATTTGGAGTTCCGTGTCATCCTTTTCTACGCAAGCTTCTTGGTTACTATGGAATTTCTCTCTGCCATCTTCATCTAAACTGAATATTCCAAGTCACCATCCATTTATGTGAAGCATTTATAGGATTCAACCCTATTTCAATATGTTCCGCCATTATTTCTGGCCCAAATCAAGTGGAGGAGGTTCCCGGATAGCAGGTGGAGTATATTTCAAGCTGCGCGATGGAATGACCCGCCCATTATCCTTTCGTTCCTGTAACACCCTAGTGTTAGTTACTATTTTCACACTTGCATTTGCATGTCATCAAGCATAGATCATGTCATTTCATGCATCATTATCATTGCCTTTTATTTGATTCCCTTTTATTGCTATATGTTTGTTTATATGTCCATAACATGCTAAATGTGATGCTTGTTTACTGTTCTAAATGCTTTAGACATGTTTGGGATAACATTTGGAACAATGTTCATGTTGGTGAAATCCCCAAAATACCCCTCTAGCTCATAGTTGACTAGAGAGCCCTCTAAAAGCTATTCTGTTTGACCAAACAAGAAGGGCATTTTAGAGATTCTGCATGTCAGTGCACCCTTAATCAAAGTTGTGTAGAATTTTATAAGCAACAAACTTTATTTTTGGGTCAACTCATGAAAATGGGTGGAAGGAGGTCAAAAAGTTGAATTAGTGCAGATTTGGAGCTGTTTTGAAGTTTTCAAAATTTTCCTAAGTCTAAACTGGTTTTCAGTTTCGGTGTACCCCTGTTCATCGACCTGTATCTCTCAATCCTGGCCGAACTAGAGTAAAGTGCCTTAATATGAAATGATCTACTCATGTAGCTCTTCAATCCATATTAGTGAAGTTTTCACTGAAACGCACCGGATCACGAGCTAGAGATCGAGCAAAAACCGGGTTTCAGTCGGTTTCGGCCAGACTAAATCGAGTCGATTCAGTCGCCGCCGACGTGGCCGCCGTCAGGCATCCGCCGCCAGGTGGCGCCGTACGCCGTCGTTGCCCTGCCGCGCGGTCGGCTTTACAAAAGCGACACTCCTCCTCTCCCCCAGCACGCTCGCTCTCACTCTCCCCGCTCTCTCGCCCTCTGCTCGCCGTTTTCCGCTCCGCCAGCGCCATCGCCGCCGAGCCGTCGCCGCGGTTGAAATCCGCCGTCACCGCGCCGTCTCCGACCGCTCCACCTCCGTCGTAGCTTCGACTTGCTCTGCTCTTCACCCTCGACCCGTTGCCGACCTCAGCCGACCTAAGGTATAGCTCCAGCGAGCTTCTCGCCGCCGCGCCATTGCCGGAGCACCACCGAGCTCTCGGGTCGCCGTGACGAGGGCGATGCCAGGGTCGGCTTCTCTCTCCATTACCCGTCTTGGAGTCTCCGTTAGCCGTAGATCCATTCTAGACCGTCGGATAGGTCGATCTCGCCGTAGGTTCGCCGGAACCCGAGCTCGCCGTGAACCCGCTCGCCGCCGTGCCGCCATGCGAGCGCGGTCAGTGAGCTCCCGTGCGCAATAGTTCGATTCGTCGCACGCATAGGTCAGCTAGGGTTCCAGGGACACGGAACGAAACTTAGCCGCGCGAGTAACGGCCGGAATCGGCCGGCGCAAGCTCGCCGGACCACCGCGCCATTGCCGCCGTCGAGCTCGCTCCGGTGGGGTACGACCCTCGGCAGTCGGTCCATCGGGTTCGTCTTGTAGCCACGAGTCGGTAGGTAGCCTCGGCGTCGCCGGAGACCTCGCCGTCGGCGAGCTCTCGCCGGTCAGCGCCGGCGGCTCTGCCCCTCTCTCTGACGCGTGGGGTCAGGTTGGCCCCGGGGCCCGCGAGTCAGCCGTTCGGGTGCGCCTCTGGTTCACTGAGCCGGGTGCACGTAGCAGTTTCTATCGGGTTTGGGTTTTATGATTTATAAAATGAATTTCTAGAAAATGTGTAAAGTCTTCCAAAATTCATATCTGGAGCTAGGAATGTCCAATTGGGGTGAACCAAATTTTGTTGTGTTTGTATTTCTGAGCTCTATCAAGGAAAAATATAAAATGTACTTTTTGAATACTTTTTATGTGCAGTTATAATTAAATTGTTAATTGCTTGCAAACTTGATAAATGCATAAGTAATTGTAGGAATGTGCTAAAAATGTGATTCCACTTGCATTAATCTTGTTTAGGGAAGTAGAATCTAAGAAAAATATGTTTGCTAGTGTTGCATTGTTATTTATATGATGTCTAGTATAATGTGCTTTTTATGCTTTAATCTTGCAAAAATCACTATGCTTAATGTGTTAAGGATATGGTCATGAATATTTTTTCTGGACCATGTTATGTTGGAAAGAAGCTATGAAAATTGGGGAATCTATTGTTTGATACTTTTCACTGTGTTAAGTATTTTCCATTGCTTAAAAGGCTGGTTGTTTATTATTTTTGTGTAGACTGTTATGCTTGTCCAAATGACTTGAAATTTTGTCAGTGGGCTAGCCTAGATGTGTAATAGCTACTGTAATTTTTATGGATTTTTCTGGTCACAGTAAACAGTAGGTCCAGTTATAGGCTAGGGCTTATTTAATTGTTTTTAAGCAAATATCTTTGGGTGGGGAATGTTTTTATGCATTTTTGTGATGCTCAGCCTTACCACTTGTTTAAAACAGTGGAGCTGATCCTAATTTAAGCTTAAGGCAGCAATGTTAATGTTTTGTTTATCTGATGTTGCTCATGCTTGTTAATTATAAGTTGGTTGTGGTAGGTTAGTTGACGCATGTTGATTATTAAGTGCAGATTGTAGACCTCTCACCCGGGACGAGAAATTGTTCTATGCTTTGCTTAAGAAGGGTGAGTATGAGTAGTTGTCTAGAGAAGAAACATGCACGTACTCAGTAAATGAGTGTGGATTGTTAAACTGATTGCATATCATAGGCTAATTGTGCATCTCTATCTTGCATTTCATGAGCATTCTCAGTTCTCATATATGCATATCATGCATACAGGATCACCGGGAGGCGTGACGCTATTGCAGTTCGATCCACCGGAGGAGGGAGTTCCGCCGGAGATTGAAGTGCCAGGGGTTCCCGAAGGCCAGGAAGAAGAAGCTGAACTTCCAGAGTGCCCTGATCACCAACCAACTAACTTTGTGAAAGGCAAGCCCCGGAGCATCCCTAAGTCTCCACCTACTCTTTTTACAAATGCACTGGTCTTTATTAAATCGTATGATTGTGCACTTAAGTATAGGAGTTGATATGATACCGTTGCTGCATTTATACCTTGTCCACTTATACTTGATTCTGAAGTTATTACTAGACAAGGGGATGGGTTCGATCCTATGCTTAGCCATGCTTAGACCGGTAGAAGTCGAGGGATTTCCTGTCCTTCGCGAGCATAGGTGGTTACTAATGATGATGGGGTTGGATTCCACATGATGGACTATATGTGCCACCATGCCACAGTGTCCAATGAGAGAATCAAGGCTAGGTAGCGGGGAGCCGCATGACATGGTTGAGGTCATGCCGTCTTCGGTGCTGCTTGCGGCCGACTAGGACTGAGGCCACCAGACATCAGTTGAAATTGAAAGACGTCATCACATAGCTGGCCAGATAAGTCGTTCTGACCGCGAAGCCGAGTATTTCTTTCTGAGCCGGGAATTGGTGCGACTAGGCAGACATATTCTGGAGGTAGGAAGTATGTGCGGAGACACCATCTTACCAAGGGCAGGTCAGGGACCTGATGCATCCTGGAAGTGGGTTGGTCTCTGAGAATATGGACCCCGCCAAGCCCACGACATATTGTGTCTCAGAAGGATTTAACGGTGGCCCAAGAAGCCAGTGGCTCGGCTGACAGGGTTTGTGATTGGCATATTTGCCAGCTGGTACAATCGATTCGAATCGCCATCTCTCCTGGTTAGTGAGAAACTGAACTGATCTTCTAGTGAGGTAGAGGCTAATAACTTGAACCTAATGATTATGGTGAGATGAGGTTGATATCTGTGGATATCGGAAATCATATGGTTTTATTGATTGTTACAATATTCAGTGAATGCTTAGTATAGTGGCTAATCTTAGTAAATAGCTTAACTGAAATCGAAGCTTATCACAATTAAAATGAATAAGTTGAGGTTCTACTGTAGTAATGCTTTTGATGCAAAAATGATGCTACCCTCTGAGCTCCACCAAATAAGCCTTGCATATCCTTGAGAGTCTTTTTATTTACTCCCTGTCGGGTAAGTCTAGCTGAGTACAATTGAGTACTCAGGGTTTTATTCCCATTATTGCAGATGGTGTAGTTTACTACGCGTATTGCAGGAATTGCTTCACCCCTGCGGGCGAAGAAGACTAGACCCGAGGGCAGGGTCATTATCTATTCTTAGATGTTGTAAGAATGCTGTGACAGGGTCATTTGATGGTACTCGTATTTAAACTCTGTGGTGTAAAACTATGTTGACTTCCCCTACTACTATATTTGTGTAAAAGACTATGTTGTACTCTGATGTTTAAATTCGGTTGCGAACTTATGTGTCATGTGATCGGGTATTGCTGAATGAATGATCCTTGGGGTATGAAATGTTTGAAATCCTTCGAGATTTCCGGACTACCGGGTTTATATTGGCTCAAGTGCGACTGGATTGCGATTAAAATGCGATCGTTGTACTTGTGCTCGTATAAATTGGTCGGTTCTGTGACAGCTGGTACCAGAGCATAATTCAGCATATACCGTCACTTGACTATTTAAAAAAAACTAAAAGAGTTTTGAGTTTTACAAACTAATTGCCAACTGGTAGTGTGTATAGGTGATTTAAACCAAGTGTTTGCGAAACTTATGAGTACCAATGACCAAGTCCTATAGCCCTATATATATGTGGTAATTAGGTGGCTTATGTAAGTACTAACTTGGGGGGGATTGCATCATTTTTCTATTTGTGGTTCATTTGGTTTTATCGTGCGGATAATTATGAACTGTTGGTTTCTTATTGCTTCCTATGGGTCAATGTACCACGTCGCCTAAGGTAAGGTGAGATGTGAGTGTAAGATCGAACAACCATCGATCGATGGTGAGTGTATGGTTACTGAAGTGAGTACATGTGATCCATATGTGTACTTATGGAAGTAAGGTGCAGTAATTACTTTTGGGGTCGCAAATGTTCATGGGAACATTTCTGGCAAAAAGTGCTTCTTGTTGCCCTGCATACATTGGGATTTGGGCTGAAATGAATCTTCTGCAGGTACACTAACCACGCAAAACGTATAGCACGGTTAGTTACGTATATGAGAGCACGTGGTATGCCACCGACTATAACGTTAGTTAAAATATATTATGTGTGAGGTCGTTGGCACGTGCATGCATCATGATCATGAAATTAATTCAATCTATTTGTACTATTTCCTTCCCTATGGTAAAATTTGTGCTGCCCTATCTTATTCTAAATGCTGAAAGATGTTGTAATGTACCAGATGGCAGCTGAAGGTGAGCCGCAGAGTGGTCAGTTTCTGGAGCAGTTTGGCACACCCACTGTGCTATGGAGGTTGTTGAAGTCTGTGGGATATGCAGAGCCACCACTGTATTTCTGGAAGCCAGCGAAAACCATGGTGCAGCCTTGGTTTGATGTTTGGGTGACTATCCCTGTGCTTGAAAGGGGTTGGTCGTTTCCAGGAATAAAGGTGGAAGTTGACATGAGGACGCCATGGGATGGTGCGCAGCTTGCAGCTTTCGAGGTGTTGATGGATATTTGCAGCCGGTTCAACAAGAGAGCTGATTTGGGGCCAGCAAATGTTTTTCCCAGGGTGGATGCTTCTCAGGGTGAGTGGGCTCAGTCTAGCCAAGCTTCTTTGGAGCGAGGCAGGGACGAGCGTGCTCATAGCACGGGTGCTTCTATGAGTGCTATGTTTGCTGTCCTGAGAATGCATTATTCCACTAGGGATGGTTGGATGAAGTGCGTTGAAGCCCTGCATGATGCTGTGGAGAAGAAGTTAGAAGCTGAAGATTGGGCACGTATGGCTCGTCGTAGCTTAGATGACTTGGTGGTAGCTCTTACTGCCTGTCGCAATGAGTTGTTACGATGCACTGGCGCCTTGTTGGCAGCTGATCGCCGTGTCGAGGTGCTTGAGAGGGAGAATGCAGATCTTCGCCGCCAGCTTGACAATCGCAATATGAGCTTGACATGTTAGCGCGATGAGTTTCTGCAGGAGTTGCGTGCTAGTCAGCAGCAGGTTTGGGAGTTGCAGCAGGATGTTCATCGTCTGAACAACCGTGCTGATCCGTTTCATCCTCCGGGTGCAGCGGAGTTTGCTCCTGAGATCTTCATTGCAGCTGATGATGGTGAAGCAAGTGAGGAAGAAGAGGAAGAAGACCCCGAGGAGATCGTGCCTATTGACGAGAGTGATGACCATGGTGGGAACGTGTCCGGCATGGACAGTGACCACGATGACTAGGCTTTTTCTAGTGATCTTGCCATGATCGGCACCCTTTTGTATTGGGAAAACCTTTAATGTAATGTAATGAGAGAACCCTGTGTGTTCAGGGCTGGAACCATCAAACTTTTAATTAAGTAATGGTAACTTATGCAGTTTGGAAAACCCTTTTTGGTTGCGCCTTGTTATTGTGCGGTTGTGTGATGATTATTGAATTATTGTGCCGTTTGTTGGTTATCAAAAATGATCATTGATATCTTCTGGGCATAATCTTTCAGTTTTCTTTGGCATAACCGACACCTAACAATGGTTGTTGTGTGTTGCTACAGATGGCACCTCATACCCGTCGTCATGGGTCAACCAGTGGTGGTGGGAATGAGCATGAAGATGAGGAGTTGCCGCCTCCTCCACCGCGTACCCAGGAGCAGATGTTTGCTCAGTTCTTGGACACCCAGCAAGCGATTTTGCAGCAGATGGTTGCTAGTAACAACCACAACCGCAATCGAGATGGACGCCGCGGAAACGATGAGGACCAGTACAGTAACTATAAGGACTTCATGGACACTAAGCCTCCGGTATTCAAGCAGGCCGTTGAACCGCTGGAAGCTGATGAGTGGTTAAACACTATTGAGCAGTCATTCTCGGTGCTGCGATTGACTGAAACCATGAAGGCTAGCTTTGCTGCTATGTTGCTGCAAGGCCAAGCTGGAATATGGTGGGCCAATCGCAAGACCGCCTACCCTGTAGTGGCTGATATCACCTGGGAGCAGTTCACCAGGGATTTCCGGGGACATTTCATTCCAGCAGGCTTGATCAAGATGAAGGTCAATGAATTCATGCAGCTTACTCAGGGTACCAAGACCCTCACTCAGTATCATCATGCCTTTAACAATCTGTCAAGGTATGCCTCGTGGATGGTGGATACAGATGAAAAGAAGATCGAAACTTTCAAGAGAGGTCTTAGTACCAAGCTTATGAAGACTCTGGCGAACAACGCTCGTACAACTTTTAACGAGTTCATCAGTGAAGCCTATATCCAAGAGAAACAGAATAACTTGCACACTGCTTCCAAGGGAGGCAAGAGGCCATTCGAAGGAAGCTCTTCTCAGTCAAGGACTCCAGCAGCTAGTCGTGCGGTGGCAAATCGCCCTGCTTACCGTCCGGCTGTTCCTGGAGCAAAATTCAGACCCCCTCCAAAGAAGCAGCCAGCGCCACAACGCTACAAGAAAGGCTTCACAGTGCCTTTGAACAAGAACAATGCTCCTCCAAGCAACGCCGTTCAAGTGAGGACCAACCAAGGTCTGGGGCCATGCTTTAACTGCGGTCAACAGGGGCATCTTGCTCGTTATTGTCCTCATCCCAGACAGGGTCGTGTGCATCACACTACTGCGGAGGAACTTCCGGAAGGGGAACCAGTCACTGCGGGTATGTTTTCTGTGAATCAGCATCCTGCTATTGTTTTGTTCGACTCAGGATCGTCGCATTCTTTCGTGAGTCAAGCATTTGCACAAAAGCATGCATTACCAATTGTTGAGTTGAGCCATAGTTTCCAGATAACTTCAGCTGGGGCTGAAATTTGTACGCGTCATGGTGTCGGGGATGTGACCATTGAGATTGGTAATCGGGTTTTCATCAGTAGTCATATTGTGCTACCAGGGTTGAGTCTGGATGTTATTTTGGGAGTTAGTTGGATGGACAAGCGGGGTGCGGTGTTGGACGTCCCTAACCGGATGTTAACACTGAAGGAACCCCAAGGTGAAGGCACTTTTCAGGTTCATCTGCCCCATAGGGGAGATCTTTTTAGTCTTTGTTTCTCAGTTGAGGCCGTGACACTTCAGAGCATCCCTGTAGTGTGTGAGTTCCCTGATGTCTTTCCTGATGATCTACCTGGACTTCCTCCTGATCGAGATGTGGAGTTTGCAATAGAACTTATTCCCGGTACGGCACCTATTTCTCGAAGGCCATATAGAATGCCTCCTCATGAATTAGCTGAACTCAAGAAACAACTCCAGGAGTTATTGGACAAAGGGTTTATCCGCCCTAGTTCTTCTCCATGGGGTTGTCCTGCAATCTTTGTTAAGAAGAAGGATGAAACTTTGCGTATGTGTGTGGACTACAGGCCACTAAATGCTGTGACAATTAAGAACAAGTATCCTCTACCTCGTATTGATATCTTGTTTGATCAATTGTCCAAGGCCAAGGTTTTCTCCAAAATTGATCTGAGATCTGGGTATCATCAAATTAAGATCAGACCACAAGATATTCCCAAGACGGCTTTCTCCACTCGGTATGGATTGTATGAGTATTTGGTTATGTCTTTTGGATTAACCAATGCTCCTGCACATTTCATGTATCTAATGAATTCGGTATTCATGCCTGAGTTGGATAAGTTCGTGGTAGTCTTTATTGACGATATTCTGGTGTACTCTGAAAACATGGAGGATCATGCTGAACACTTGAGAATAGTCTTGACTAGACTCAGGGAGCATAAGCTGTATGCTAAGTTCAGCAAGTGTGAGTTTTGGTTGACTAAGGTACCTTTCCGGGACATATCTTATCGGCTGAAGTTATTTCAGTAGATCCGTCAAAAGTTCAGCAGGTGTTGGATTGGGAGTCACCAACAAATGTGTCTGAGGTTCGTAGCTTTTTGGGATTAGCTGGGTATTATCGCCACTTTATCCAAGATTTCTCTAAAATAGCTAAACCTATGACCAAGTTATTGCACAAAGATACCAAGTTGGTGTGGAGTGAGGAGTGCGAAACAGCTTTTCGCACCTTGCGAACGTTGTTGACCACTGCTCCAGTTCTTGCACAACTTGATATTGAAAAGCCTTTTGATGTGTACTGCGATGCTTGTGGCATGGGGTTAGGATGTGTTCTCATGCAAGGAGGCCGAGTCATTGCTTATGCCTCGCGTCAACTGAGAAAACATGAGCAAAACTATCCTACTCATGATTTGGAACTTGCCGCTGTAGTTCATGCATTGAAGATTTGGCGCCACTATTTGATGGGTCACAAATGTCATATCTATTCCGATCACAAGAGTCTCAAGTACATTTTCACTCAGCCTGAGTTGAACATGAGGCAAAGAAGGTGGTTGGAGTTGATCAAAGACTATGATCTAGAAGTACACTATCATCCGGGCAAGGCCAATGTCGTAGCCGATGCTTTGAGCCGAAAGTCTCATTGCAATGTATTGCAGCCTTTGTTAGCAGACGGATTCAATCTTGTGCATCCAGTGGTGTTGAATAATATTACTCTCAGTTGTACTTTGGAAAGCAAGATTATTGAAGGTCAGAAAACAGATCCCGGCATATATCATATCAAAAGGAAGATGAAAGAACAAGAAATGCTTCATTTCCGAGTAGATGAAAAAGGTATATTGTGGTTCAAGGATCGATTGGTAGTACCGAAAGACCGTGAGTTGAGGAATCAGATTATGGACGAGGCTCATTTGTCCAAGTTGTCTATCCATCCTGGTAGTAGTAAGATGTATCAAGACTTGAAACCCAGGTTCTGGTGGACCAAAATGAAGAAGGAAATTGCAGCCTATGTGGCCAGGTGTGATACCTGTTGTCGCGTGAAGGCTATTCATCTTGAGCCAGCAGGTCTATTGCAACCTTTACCAGTTCTAGGTTGGAAATGGGATGAGATAACCATGGATTTCATATCTGGGTTACCTCTAACGCAAAAAGGCCATGATTCTATTTGGGTGATTGTGGATCGATTGACTAAGATTGCACATTTCTTACCAGTTCGAACTACAGATCGTCCTCATCAGTTGGCACAGCTCTACTTTGCTCAGATACTTCGGTTACATGGTGTGCCGAGAATGATAGTTTTCGACAGAGGCCTGCAATTTATTGCACGCTTCTGGGAGCATCTACACAAGTGTTTGGGAACCAATTTGGTTCGCAGCTCAGCTTATCATCCTCAAACTTCTGGTCAGACTGAGAGGGTAAATCAAATCCTCGAAGACATGTTGAGAGCTTGTGTTCTATCGTCTAAGGGTTCGTGGGAAGAATGGTTACCTTTGGCTGAGTTCTCATACAACAATAGCTATCAAGAGAGTATTCAAATGGCTCCTTTTGAAGCTTTGTTTGGGCGCAAATGTAGAACTCCTCTCAATTGGGTTGAATCAGGCGAAAGGAGATATTACGGGATTGACTTTGTGAAAGAGGCCGAAGAGAGAGTGCATACCATTCAAACACATCTCAAAGCCGCTCAGACTCGTCAAAAGAGCTATGCGGACAAGCGAAGAAGGCCATTGGAATTTGAAGTGGGTGACTATGTATACTTGAAGGTGTCACCTATGAAAGGCGTACAACGCTTCGGAGTGAAACGAAAGTTAGCTCCAAGGTTTGTAGGTCCTTTTCAAATTCTGGAAAGAAGTGGGAAAGTAGCATACAAGTTACGGTTGCCACCACACATGTCCACTATCTTCAATATGTTTCATGTATCCCAACTCAAGAAATGTTTACGAGTACTGGAAGAACAAGTGGATTTTGGTGATATCAAGTTAAAATCAGATTTGACCTATGAAGAAAAGCCTATTGAAGTAATAGATTACAAAGAAAGAATCACCCGTAGCCGAGTGATCAAGTTCTATAAGGTGGTGTGGAACAACCAAAGTTATTGGGATGCGACTTGGGAGCGAGAAGATTACCTCAAGGAAGTCTATCCTTCTTTCTATAAACAATGGTAATTAACTCTAATCTCGGGGACGAGATTCTTTTAAGGGGGGAGGGCTGTAACACCCAAGTGTTAGTTACTATTTTCACACTTGCATTTGCATGTCATCAAGCATAGATCATGTCATTTCATGCATCATTATCATTGCCTTTTATTTGATTCCCTTTTATTGCTATATGTTTGTTTATATGTCCATAACATGCTAAATGTGTTGACATGCAAATGTGATGCTTGTTTACTGTTCTAAATGCTTTAGACATGTTTGGGATAACATTTGGAACAATGTTCATGTTGGTGAAATCCCCAAAATACCCCTCTAGCTCATAGTTGACTAGAGAGCCCTCTAAAAGCTATTCTGTTTGACCAAACAAGAAGGGCATTTTAGAGATTCTGCATGTCAGTGCACCCTTAATCAAAGTTGTGTAGAATTTTATAAGCAACAAACTTTATTTTTGGGTCAACTCATGAAAATGGGTGGAAGGAGGTCAAAAAGTTGAATTAGTGCAGATTTGGAGCTGTTTTGAAGTTTTCAAAATTTTCCTAAGTCTAAACTGGTTTTCAGTTTCGGTGTACCCCTGTTCATCGACCTGTATCTCTCAATCCTGGCCGAACTAGAGTAAAGTGCCTTAATATGAAATGATCTACTCATGTAGCTCTTCAATCCATATTAGTGAAGTTTTCACTGAAACGCACCGGATCACGAGCTAGAGATCGAGCAAAAACCGGGTTTCAGTCGGTTTCGGCCAGACTGAATCGAGTCGATTCAGTCGCCGCTGATGTGGCCGCCGTCAGGCATCCGCCGCCAGGTGGCGCCGTACGCCGTCGTTGCCCTGCCGCGCGGTCGGCTTTACAAAAGCGACACTCCTCCTCTCCCCCAGCACGCTCGCTCTCACTCTCCCCGCTCTCTCGCCCTCTGCTCGCCGTTTTCCGCTCCGCCAGCGCCATCGCCGCCGAGCCGTCGCCGCGGTGAAATCCGCCGTCACCGCGCCGTCTCCGACCGCTCCACCTCCGTCGTAGCTTCGACTTGCTCTGCTCTTCACCCTCGACCCGTTGCCGACCTCAGCCGACCTAAGGTATAGCTCCAGCGAGCTTCTCGCCGCCGCGCCATTGCCGGAGCACCGCCGAGCTCTCGGGTCGCCGCGACGAGGGCGATGCCAGGGTCGGCTTCTCTCTCCATTACCCGTCTTGGAGTCTCCGTTAGCCGTAGATCCATTCTAGACCGTCGGATAGGTCGATCTCGCCGTAGGTTCGCCGGAACCCGAGCTCGCCGTGAACCCGCTCGCCGCCGTGCCGCCATGCGAGTGCGGTCAGTGAGCTCCCGTGCGCAATAGTTCGATTCGTCGCACGCATAGGTCCGCTAGGGTTCCAGGGACACGGAACGAAACTTAGCCGCGCGAGTAACGGCCGGAATCGGCCGGCGCAAGCTCGCCGGACCACCGCCGTCCGCCATTGCCGCCGTCGAGCTCGCTTCGGTGGGGTACGACCCTCGACAGTCGGTCCATCGGGTTCGTCTTGTAGCCACGAGTCGGTAGGTAGCCTCGGCGTCGCCGGAGACCTCGCCGTCGGCGAGCTCTCGCCGGTCAGCGCCGGCGGCTCTGCCCCTCTCTCTGACGCGTGGGGTCGGGTTGGCCCCGGGACCCGTGAGTTAGCCGTTCGGGTGCGCCTCTGGTTCACTGAGCCGGGTGCACGTAGCAGTTTCTATCGGGTTTGGGTTTTATGATTTATAAAATGAATTTCCAGAAAATGTGTAAAGTCTTCCAAAATTCATATCTGGAGCTACGAATGTCCAATTGGGGTGAACCAAATTTTTTTGTGTTTGTATTTCTGAGCTCTATCAAGGAAAAATATAAAATGTACTTTTTGAATACTTTTTATGTGCAGTTATAATTAAATTGTTAATTGCTTGCAAACTTGATAAATGCATAAGTAATTGTAGGAATGTGCTAAAAATGTGATTCCACTTGCATTAATCTTGTTTAGGTAAGTAGAATCTAAGAAAAATATGTTTGCTAGTGTTGCATTGTTATTTATATGATGTATAGTATAATGTGCTTTTTATGCTCTAATCTTGCAAAAATCACTATGCTTAATGTGTTAAGGATATGGTCATGAATATTTTTCCTGGACCATGTTATGTTGGAAAGAAGCTAAGAAAATTGGGGAATCTGTTGTTTGATATTTTTCACTGTGTTAAGTATTTTCCATTGCTTAAAAGGCTGGTTGTTTATTATTTTTGTGTAGACTGTTATGCTTGTCCAAATGACTTGAAATTTTGTCAGTAGGCTAGTCTGGATGTGTAATAGCTACTGTAATTTTTATGGATTTTTCTGGTCACAGTAAACAGTAGGTCCAGTTATAGGCTAGGGCTTATTTAATTGTTTTTAAGCAAATATCTTTTGGGTGGGGAATGTTTTTATGCATTTTTGTGATGCTCAGCCTTACCACTTGTTTAAAACAGTGGAGCTGATCCTAATTTAAGCTTAAGGCAGCAATGTTAATGTTTTGTTTATCTGATGTTGCTCATGCTTGTTAATTATAAGTTGGTTGTGGTAGGTTAGTTGACGCATGTTGATTATTAAGTGCAGATTGTAGACCTCTCACCCGGGACGAGAAATTGTTCTATGCTTTGCTTAAGAAGGGTGAGTATGAGTAGTTGTCTAGAGAAGAAACATGCACGAACTCAGTAAATGAGTGTGGATTGTTAAACTGATTGCATATCATAGGCTAATTGTGCATCTCTATCTTGCATTTCATGAGCATTCTCAGTTCTCATATATGCATATCATGCATACAGGATCGCCGGGAGGCGTGACGCTATTGCAGTTCGATCCACCGGAGGAGGGAGTTTCGCCGGAGATTGAAGTGCCAGGGGTTCCCGAAGGCCAGGAAGAAGAAGCTGAACTTCCAGAGTGCCCTGATCACCAACCTACTAACTTTGTGAAAGGCAAGCCCCGGAGCATCCCTAAGTCTCCACCTACTCTTTTTACAAATGCACTGGTCTTTATTAAATCGTATGATTATGCACTTAAGTATAGGAGTTGATATGATACCGTTGCTGCATTTATACCTTGTCCACTTATACTTGATCCTGAAGTTATTACTAGACAAGGGGATGGGTTCGATCCTATGCTTAGCCATGCTTAGACAGGTAGAAGTCGAGGGATTTCCTGTCCTTCGCGAGCATAGGTGGTTACTAATGATGATGGGGTTGGATTCCACATGATGGACTATATGTGCCACCATGCCACAGTGTCTAATGAGAGAATTAAGGCTAGGTAGCGGAGAGCCGCATGACATGGTTGAGGTCATGCCGTCTTCGGTGCTGCTTGCGGCCGACTAGGACTGAGGCCACCAGACATCAGTTGAGATTGAAAGACGTCGTCACATAGCTGGCCAGATAAGTCGTTCTGACCGCGAAGCCGAGTATTTCTTTCTGAGCCGGGAATTGGTGCGACTAGGCAGACATATTCTGGAGGTAGGAAGTATGTGCGGAGACACCATCTTACCAAGGGCAGGTCAGGGACCTGATGCATCCTGGAAGTGGGTTGGTCTCTGAGAATATGGTCCCCGCCAAGCCCGCGACATATTGTGTCTCAGAAGGATTTAACGGTGGCCCAAGAAGCCAGTGGCTCGGCTGACAGGGTTTGTGATTGGCATATTTGCCAGCTGGTACAATCGATTCGAATCGCCATCTCTCCTGGTTAGTGAGAAACTGAACTGATCTTCTGGTGAGGTAGAGGCTAATAACTTGAACCTAATGATTATGGTGAGATGAGGTTGATATCTGTGGATATCGGAAATCATATGGTTTTATTGATTGTTACAATATTCAGTGAATGCTTAGTATAGTGGCTAATCTTAGTAAATAGCTTAACTGAAATCGAAGCTTATCACAATTAAAATGAATAAGTTGAGGTTCTACTGTAGTAATGCTTTTGATGCAAAAATGATGCTACCCTCTGAGCTCCACCAAATAAGCCTTGCATATCCTTGAGAGTCTTTTTATTTACTCCCTGTCGGGTAAGTCTAGCTGAGTACAATTGAGTACTCAGGGTTTTATTCCCATTATTGCAGATGGTGTAGTCTACTACGCGTATTGCAGGAATTGCTTCACCCCTGCGGGCGAAGAAGACTAGACCCGAGGGCAGGGTCATTATCTATTCTTAGATGTTGTAAGAATGCTGTGACAGGGTCATTTGATGGTACTCGTATTTGAACTCTATGGTGTAAAACTATGTTGACTTCCGCTACTACTATATTTGTGTAAAAGACTATGTTGTACTCTGATGTTTAAATTCGGTTGCGAACTTATGTGTCATGTGATCGGGTATTGCTGAATGAATGATCCTTGGGGTATGAAATGTTTGAAATCCTTTGAGATTTCCGGACTACCGGGTTTATATTGGCTCAAGTGCGACTGGATTGCGATTAAAATGCGATCGTTGTACTTGTGCTCGTATAAATTGGTCGGTTCTGTGACAGTTCCCATGAATACCAGTCTCAGAGATTGGAATAAGAGGTGGTTCTATCTCCCCGACCAGGAGCCATTTGTTCGTTGTGCAGTAGATCAAGTCTCGGAAAGGAGGCCATCTTGGTATGAAAGACGAGGGTCAGCTGATATGACGCAGGTGGAGGAGCTGCTGGGCATCCTTCAGGGAATGACACTTGATGGCATTGGCATAGCGGCTAGCTTTGTAAGACGTCGAGTACAGGCCTGCAAGGAGAGGATCCATGCCGCCTATGAGTGGCATGGCAGGAATGATCCGACCAGAGAGGTGCCAGAGATCATGTCATCTTCTGAAGCGACAGAGAGGTTGAGAGAACTCTTTGAGAAAGGAACCTCCATCGATACCTGAGGTCAGCAGAAACCATTGCATGTGGAAAATATGCCACCAGAGGTATGCTTTGTACCAGCCCTTGTATCAAGTATTGTCTTTTCATAATTTTTGTTGCGCTTATTTATCTGGTATAAGATCAATGGTCAGGACCGGAAACTGTACTTCTTGGATGTGCCCTCTGCCGAGTGGCCTCATGGTGTAGATCCTCGACACAGCTATCAGCCTGATGAAGAGCAGGAGATCGTTGAAGAGCAGGATGCCAGCAAAGAGGACGCAGAGGAGGAGGATGACGAGGAAACTGCCCGCCGAGCAGCTCGTGGCAAACAGCCGGTTGCAGAAAAAACCACATCATCGAAAGCCAGAGGTCGGAGGTCAGAGAAGCCAGTGAAGATTTCTGAAGAACATCATCGTCGTCAGGCGGTGATTGAATCATTGAGCGACGAGGAGGAGCCACAGCCAAAGCGACAGAAAGGCGAGGTTCCCCCGACCAGAATGCCTACCCCAGATGAAGGGGGCTGGTCAAAAGAAGCAGTTCGCGCGCAAGCACCATCGGTCGGAGATGTGAGTGATCTGAATTCTCTTGTAGCATTTGTCTTACTTTCTTGTTGGTGAGTAGAATTTGCACCCATACTTGTTCAGGGGTCCCTCGAATGAAGACGTCGATGGGTCAGCAAGTGGTGGAGCCGACGGAGGTGGGTCGACGAAGAGTGGAGCTAATGGTGGAGTTTCTGCCTCATGGCCCTCCGACCATGAGTCACCGAGGAGGTCGGAGGAGCCTCAGCCAGATCCTACTACAGGACAGGTTCCACCCAAAGACCCTGCGGCTGGTCGACGATCGGGTTCTCCTTTGCCGTCGGTCCCACCGAAGCAACCTGATTCGGTGCCACCATCGTCGCTGCCAGGCCGAGGCGAGGAGGATCCACCAGAGAAAGCCGAGGAGAATCATATGTCGGAGCCTGTACGTGATGAACCAGAAGGGCTGACACCGCTAGAAAGATCTGACCAAGGCGGAGACGCACAAGCAGGTAGTTCTTCACGAGGAGTGCCACGGTCTAGCCAGGACCCCCCGAGGCCGCCCTTCTCTGAGCACGGTGCCACCCGAGGAGGGCGTTGAAGAGATTTTCTGAGAAGCTGCTCGAGAGGAGCCGCCGATGGTCCTTCGTACCTGGCGATGAGTCGGAGACACCTACTGCATCGCAGTGAAGGAAAGGATGGCAGACGAGGAGCTAGACACCCTGAAGTCCGACATCAATGAGACCCTCACTGAATTGAGGAAGGTGCTTCGCAGACTGGGCCATCTATCGTCACGTGTGCAGGTAATGGCACTTTCTTCCGGAGTTTCCTTTGATGTTCTTTGCTCGTCCTTTCAACCGTTTCTTCTTCGTCGGCTAGGTGGTCTGTGATATAGCGAAGGATCGTCGACAGACCATTCACCGCCTGGCTAGTGCCACTGTGAAGAAAGATGAGCTGCAGGAGGAGGTGAAGCGCCTTGGTGAGGTGTTGGGCGCCCTTCGTGAGCAACGCGACTTGCTTCAAGAGCGCGTCGCCGACCTGGAAGAATCCGAGTGATGGTTGTTGTGGGAGAAAAAAGGTGTGTAGCTGCTCGGTGTCCTTTGTTTCACCTGATCTGGTCCCCCTGCTAACTTTTATAGTTGCCATGCGCAGATCTGCAGACTTCGTTTCGAAGCGCCGTCGGTCGAGGTTTTTATTTCTCCAATTTACCTTTCTGGTCGGTTCCTTTTGCTAAGAATTATCACCTTGCGATAGTGAAAGGACCTTGTTTGGTGTTTGTTGGTATTTATTAACACACACAGATTAGTCCGCAAGCCCACCGATACCGCTGTAGCTTTCACCTAAGGGTATTCCAAGGTATCGATTTTCCACGGGGAACGCGAAGTGAACTAGAAACAAATCAAGAACGTCCAAGGATAGGTGAGTTATATATTTTTGGTGGGTAGAGAGGGGTTATCTAAAGTCAACTAGTTGAAAAAGGATCAGACCTACTATACTAAACCTACTTTGGAGCAGCAGTACCTTTCCAACTCTCGAAAAGATGAGAAAGAAGTAGCTGGGGAAGGCTGCCAAAAAGCTCTACGAAACACAACTCCGACGTGGTGGAATACGAAGACCGACAGAGCTGTCAACTCTGGGGCTACCACAACTAACCGTAAGAATTGGGCGCAAACTCAGGTAAACACTAGCCTAAACACCACGTCTACACCAATGAATACTACTCTAATCATGTACAGTAACTAGACCACCCAATACGAGCGGAGATCCCATAAGCAAAGTAAAGAAAGAACTGAATTTAATTAAATAGAAAACTTAGAATTACCGACTGAAGGACCTAAAGATGAATCGATGAAGAATTGTCTCCATAGAGGTATAAAGTTGAGGAAGATCCGACAGTCCGGCTCCTCCTCAGATCTCTCTCCTCTCCTCTCTCCCTATTTTCTAATTACAACTAGATGGACTAGAACTAGAACTAGATGAATTAGAACGAGATAAACTAGAGGGACCCTAGTAACCCTAATTTATGAAGAGAATATGAAGCTCTTGGGTGTAAAATGCCCTCTGGAGGGGGCCTGGGGCGTCCTTATATAGGCCGAGGTGGAGTAGGGGGCAAGGACTTGCCACATCATCGATCCGCGCCTCCATTTGATAGTAGCCACGGGATCAAACCGACCTATATTGGGCGGTGGAGGATGTTACATGGTCGCCAATTAATCTTCCAACCGACCTGCGTAGAAAGCCAGAGAAGAACCGGTCGTTTGACCCCCGAACTGGAGCAAAACCGAAGAAACAAGGCGTTTGCAGTGTTTCTGGGGATTATGGAACCTTCCGGGCGAGTGAACCGGTCGGTTCAGGCGGTTTAACCGCGCACTGGGGCGCTGGACCGTGCCACCGCCTTGGGGCGCCATCCAGGGGCCGCCACGTGTCAGCCCGGGGCGAAAAGCCGCCCGCCTCCGCGCCTGCGCGCTTCATGCTGTGCTGCCACGTGTCGCGATGGGGTTGGCTGCATGGTACTATTCACGTGCAAATCTTATTTAATTTATATCTTTTGTTTCCGGAGTCCAAATATAGCAAGTGATATATCCATTTTGATCAGCGCGACGAGCTCTATGCAATGGTGTGCTCCAAGTCACCTTTTGTGACACTTTTATTTTGAGTAAAATTAAATATACCTGCAAAACATTGGGAGAAGCAAAACTCGTGGAACTCGTTAGTCTTAAACCATACGACTATTGTTTATAATTTATTTTAGGTCTTTTTATGTAATAGTTGATGGTTATATTTAGAGCTTAACGACCGTCAACAAGTTCCCCCACACTTGCTCTTTGCTCGTCCCGAGTAAAGGTTAGGATAAATATAAATATAACTATTCAAGAATGGAACTAGTACGTAGATTATTCCAAAACATTTTTTGCACCTGCCGGGTATGTGGAGTGGCCAACATATCTTCTTGAGTGGTTGAAAAGTGGAACAGCTCTCGAAGCAAAGTTATCTTCCAGAATTCCTATCTCAGCAACTTGGAGTTTTTTAAATTTTCACAAAAGAAGACATAGATCACTTTATACTTCTCGAATGGTACTCTCGGTCACTCAATGGTGAATGATTCCTCACCAAGGCATATTTGAGTATTTCCTTCTTGTCCTCCCTACTTCTAAAAAGCTTATGTGGAGTTTTGGGTAGGGAAATATATAGCATACTTATCTGCATATGTTGTAAAGCCAACCCCTGGATCCAAGGAGGGAAATGTCATACTCTTAGATCAAGATGTGCATGTGTGTGGAATATTTGGTGGCTAATCTAATTCTACTTTTGCTCCTTGTAGACAAATCTCTCTTTTTGAAACTTGAGGCTTATGTTGCATGACAACATGGGCTAGCTCTTTCTTTTCTTTTTTTAGGCAGGCATCTGAGTATCCATTGTTTTATTCATTTGGACACTTGTCCATTTTTACCTCTCAGGCGGGCATCTTTGTACCCATTGTTTTCTCTCACATCTCACACTTTTGCCTAGCCTCATGCCTCTTCTCTACAACATGATTCTTTTGAGAGATAATAACAAGAACTTGGAGCGTTTATTTGGATAAACCTATCAAGAATATTTTTGGTGTTCACTCCCGGTGTAGGAGTAGAACATTTTGAGGTGGATGAAAAGCATGTTTTTGCGTACTTCCAGTGTAGAAGCAGCCTATGTATGTGGGTGTACGTGATCTCGATCTTGGGAGTATTATAAATCTCTCAACAAGGGTCAACAAGACTTGACAAAACTCAACACAAAGCAAGTAGCATGTAGAAGGTTTCTAACCTATAAGTATATATATGGCTCTGGTAGGAATTTCTCAACATGGAGGAGTATGTGATACTATGGTTTTTATAATTTTTATCAAAAGAAAATTCTCCAAGCATCTTGACCAGAATCGGTAGGATTTCTAAGCCAGAACTATATCACACTCCACAACAACTCAGTCAATATGATTTTCCTATATGATATTTTCCCACAAACATAAGTATATGTATATGGAACATTCTTTATGCAAGGTTCTATCTCAAGTATGTTGTAAGCATGTCACCATTCCATGTTTTAATTTGAAAGTTTAAGCAAGTGCATAACAAGTGCAAAACTCAATAAGCATATGAATACGTCAGGAAAGATCAAACCGAGTTTCAGTAGTTTGTATGCAGACTCCTCCACTGGTTCATGATGTACTTCAGCGCATTCATGGTGAAGGTGTCACCTTCCCCCACACTTCTTCAAGACAATACCTGGATTTTATTCATAGACAAAAAATGGTGAAAATAACAGGGACTCTTCTGGTGTGTAATACCAGAGAGTCAAAACCTACTAAATTAATGAACCATCCTAAACTAGAAAGAACTAAGAACAAGACTATACATATTTATTATTATTATTTATTATTTTCTTTTATTATTATTATTATTATTATTATTATTATTATTATTATTTTAAATTGGATCACTAAATTGCAAAAATTCAATCAAGTCTACTTCTTCTAAGTTTTCGGGTTCAAAAAATATTTTCAAACGTTGGCCATTTACCTTAAATATAGCACCAGAGTCATCTTGAATTGTGATGACACCATGTGTTGATGTATCAATCACCTTGAATGATCCTTCCCATTTGCTTTGAAGTTTTCCATGACCAAAGAGCTTTACTATTGAATTGAAGAGCAGAACCTTGTCCCTAGGCTTGAACTCCTTATGCTTGATTCTCTTATCGTGCCACCGTTTGGTTCTCTCTTTGTAAATCTTGGAGTTGTGGTAAGCCTCCTCTCTCCATTCTTCAAGCTCAGATATTTGCATTTGGCAATTCTTGCCAGCTAGATGGAGATCCATGTTCCATTTCATGATTGCCCAATGAGCCCTGAATTCCAATTCTATAGGCAGATGGCATGTCTTTCCATATACAAGTTGATAGGGTGTCATGCCTATGGGTGTCTTGTATGCAGTTCGGTATGCCCAAAGTGCATCATTAAGCTTGTATTTCCATTTCTTCCCCATCTCATCTACGGTCTTCTGCAGAATGTTCTTGATTTGCTTATTTGATGTTTTAGCTTGACCACTTGTTTAGGGATGGTACGGTGTTGCAACATTATGCTTAACTCCATTTTCTGCCAAGAACTCTTGGAACCTCTTATCGATGAAATGTGGTCCTCCATCACTTATGACCAATCTAGGCATTCCAAAACGCGGGAATATGATTTCATTGAACATCTTCTTGGAGTGCTTGGAATCGGCGGCTCGACATGGTAATGCTTCTACCCACTTGGACACATAGTCAACTGCTACCAAGATGTATTCAGCATCTCCAGACTTTGGGAGTGGTCCCATGAAGTCAATCCCCCAGCAATCAAATAGTTCCACTTGGAGGTTATTCGTGAGTGGCATAGCATCACGAGTGTTGATGTTCCCATGCTTCTGACATCTGACACATCTTTTGACAAACTCCTTTGTATCTTGATACATTGTTGGCCAGAAAAATCCACTTTGCCAAATCTTAGCATGTGTACGGAATGCTCCATACTATCCTCCATAGGGTGATGAATGACATCTTTCTATGATCTTCATGCCTTCAACTGTTGGGACACACCTTCGTAGCAACCCATCGGCACAGATCCTTTAAAGATATGGATCGTCCCACAAGTGGACACGACTTTCATACTTGAGTTTCCTCTTGTCTTCCCCTGGTGGTACATAACCTGCAACCATATAATTCACAATATTTGCGTACCAGGGGTCAGAGTCTATTACCGCGAGGAGTGTGTCGTCCCTTAGATAGTCATTAATAGGCAATTCATGAGTGTCTTTATATTGAAGCCTAGACAAGTGGTCGGCTACCAAATTTTCTACTCCTTTCTTCTCTCTTATTTCTATATCAAACTCTTGGAGTAGAAGAATCCATCGGATTAACAGAGGCTTAGCGTCTTTCTTAGTGAGGAGGTATTTGAAAGCAGCATGGTAAGATCTAAACTTGTCTATTGCAAAGACGACTACCAACAACTCTTTTTCAGTGGTAGCATAATTGACTTGAGGCCCAGACAAGGTTTTGCTAGCATAGGATATAGCATAGTGTTTCTTATCTTTGGTTTGGCCTAAAATGGCACCAACCGCAAAGTCGCTAGCATCGCACATGATTTTAAAGGGAAGATTCCAATCAGGTGGTTGAATAACTGGAGCTGAAATGAGTGCCTTCTTGAGAATTTCAAAAGCTTTGTAGCACTCATTGTCCAAAATGAAAGGTGCATCTTTGGCTAGAAGGCTAGTCAGGGGCCTAGCGATTTGAGAAAAGTTTTTGATGAAACGCCTATAGAACCCTGCGTGGCCTAGAAAGCTGCGGATTCCTTTCACATTTGTGGGAGGTGGAAGATGTTTAATAACTTCAATCTTTGCTTTGTCCACTTCTATCCCACGTTCGACACTTTGTGTCCTAGCACTATTCCTTTCCAAACCATAAAATGGCATTTTTCCCAGTTCATGACTAAGTGCTTTTCTTCACACCGTTGTAAGACTTTGTCTAAATTCTCTAGACAAGCATCGAAGGTTTTTCCATAGATGGGAAAGTCATCCATGAACACCTCCATGATTTTCTCAATCATGTCAGAGAAAATAGACATCATGCACCGTTGGAAGGAAGCTGGAGCATTGCATAACCCGAACGACATTCGTCGATAAGCATAAGTTCCATACGGGCATGTGAAAGTGGTCTTACTTTGGTCATCGGGGTGGATCGGGATTTGATGATATCCGGAATAACCATCAAGGAAACAAAAGAAGGAATGATTCATGAGCCTTTATAACATCTCGTCAATGAAGGGTAACGGGAAGTGATCTTTCTTTGTAGCCTTGTTGAGTTTTTGGTAGTCAATGCACATTCGCCACCCAATGACAGTTCATTGAGGGATGAGTTCATTCTTCTCATTCCTTACGACCGTCATTCCTCCTTTCTTTGGTACAACTTGGACAGGGATTACCCACTCACTATGAGGCACAGGATAAATAATCCCAGCATGTAAGAGCTTGAGGACCTCTTTCTTAACAACCTCTCGCATAGCGTTGTTAAGCCTCCATTGTGGTTCCCTAGATGGTGAAGAATCAGGATCAATGGGAATACAATGTGTGCAGAGAACGGGACTAATCCCTATGAGGTCCTGGAGTGAGTAGCCTATAGCCGCTTTATGTTTTTCTAAGATAGTGACAAGTTTATAAGTTTCTTCTTGGGAAAGTTTGTCACTTATGATAACAGGGGTTTCTTGATTATTGTTCAAAAAAACATACTTTAAGCCAGAAGGAAGTGGTTTTAGCTCAATTGAGGGTTGTGGTGGCACTTCTGTTTCATCTAATTCAACAGGCTCTGCCAACTCTTCCTCTTCTTGAATAAAGTGTTCATCATCGAGAATTGGTTGGGCCATGTCTTCTAGAGATGCCATTAAGACCTCCTCAATTGGGTCTTGTTTGGGCTTGGGTTCTACTATTGCATTAGTTGAGCGTGTAAGCGAGATGGCAATAGGAGAAATTCCTAATTTTAGGTTTAAGATACCTTGCTTTGGTCGCTCTTGAAAGAGTGCCCCAAAAGGCACACCAATCAAGAGGGATATGTCCCAGATGTCATAGATATGAAAATCTAGACGATATTCAGAACATCTTATTCACAAAGGGATAGACCTTATGACCCCATAACTTTCTAGAGTAACTCCATAAGGAATTCTTAGAAGCTTATGAGATGGGATCACAAACTCATTGGGGCATAGTTGTACGGCCAAAGCCTTTGAAATAATATTGATCCCAACGGTAGGACTATAGTGAGCCTCTATGGTGGTTCCCTTAAGGATGCAAGAGATGATGTCTAAGGGAGCAATAATTCAGGCTACCTCAGTGGATAACTCCGATTCTACCAACCACTCATGACTCATGATGGCCGATAATCCTTTAATGTGTTCTATAAGGAAAGGTTCATTATGTGGACCATCGTCATCTTCAGATGACATTGAATGTGCAGAGGCTTCACTTGAACAGGTAAATTCAAGGCGTTTCCAAAATCTTCAAAAAGATCATCCTCGATTTCAAAGGGGAACTTGGAAGGATTGGGTTCATCGTCTTCTAAAATGTGTTGTGTTCCCACAGTGGGAGGTTCTTCGATAACTAAATCATCAGAAGGATTTGAAGGAATTTTAGATTCAGTTGTGTCTACCTCCTTTTGATGGTCAGGGATTGGCTCGACTTTTTCTTCTTCTTCAGGAAATTCATCAAAAATGCCTGTGTACGGGGTGTTTTCTAGAATTTTCTCTAAAATAGCTTTCCCTTCACTAATGGTTTTGTGCGAGAACGAACCTCCAGAAGATAAGTCGAGATGTAGAGCAGCTTCCTTGCTAAGACCAAGTTGGAAGTGACTAAGAAGCACATTGTCAGGCAAGGAAAGGGTTGGACCGGTATTGATAAGATTTATGAATCTAGCCCAGGCTGCTCCTATGGTCTCCTTCTCCTTTTGTTGAAAGGTAAGAATTTCTATTCGAATAGCGGCGATCTTGGAAACTGGGAAGAAAGCAAGACAAAATTTGTCTCTACACTTTTAATGTTATGATCACACCAATGTCTCGCCCTCTCAGAAAGAGAGAACGGAAACAATATCCATTTCAAGGTCTCATGTGTCATGCCAGAAATAATCAAGCAAGCACATAATTGCTCAAATTCTCTAAGGTGAGTGTAGGGATTTTCGTCTTCTAATCCAGAGAAGGGTTGCTCCCAAACCATAGCTATGAAACCAAGGCAAATTTGAAAGCCATCCATAAGAATAGGATGTGATGATGGTTGTGGCTCTAGTAATTCACCCTTTGGAGCAGAAAATTGGTAAATGGGCTTGGAATCCATGTGGTAAAGGTGGTGGTAAAAAGAAAAGAAAATAAAAGATACACGGACGAACTTGGTTCTATCCCAGAACAGCTACCATTCC
Organism: Eremochloa ophiuroides; assembly: GCA_038502445.1. NCBI lineage: Eukaryota > Viridiplantae > Streptophyta > Magnoliopsida > Poales > Poaceae > Eremochloa > Eremochloa ophiuroides. Next base: position 834,571 of record JAHLJS010000057.1, on the reverse strand, counting down.
CCAGCAACGGCGCCAGAAAGCTTGTTGGTATTTATTAACGCACACAGATTAATCCGCAAGCGCACGGATACGGCTATAGCTTTCACCTAAGAGTATTCCAAGGTATCGATTTTCCACGGGGAACGCGAAGTGAACTAGAAACAAACCAAGAACGTCCAAGGATAGGTGAGATATATATTTTTGGTAGGTAGAAAGGGGTTATCTAAAGTCAACTAGATGAAAAAGGATCAGACCTACTATACTAAACCTACTTTGGAGCAGCAGTACCTTTCCGACTCTCGAACAGATGAGAAAGAAGTAGCTGGGGAAGGCTGCCAAAAAGCTCTATGAAACACCAACTCTGACGTGGTGGAATTCGAAGACCGACAGAGCTGTTGTAACAGAACCGCCTAAATCACGTGGCCCACAGGCACCTGTCATCGCCACTAATGACATCTGACAGCCGGGCCCGTGTTCCAGATGACCTAGGCAGCTCTGCCGGGCTACATAAGCGCCCGTATTCTCCGACAGAATCCCATTGCGAAGCCATTACAGGGTTACAACATTTCATAATAAAATACATCGGAGTAAAGGTGCGGAAGACTTCATAGTACATAGATTACAAACCAGTTGTTCAAATAAAAATTCAAGTACAATTATTACAATCTGTACCTAAATAGAAGTAGCATTGTTGGCGGTCCTTATAGATCATTTTTAACCGCCAACTTATGCCTAAAGGAAGAGAAACTATCATACTTTAACACATAGACATATGCTATTAACAGAGTTACACTTGTACCCCTAATGTTTATGTTTTTGCAGGATTTATGGTGAAACAAGTGGAAGTGCACAACACCAATTGGAAAGCGTAAAGGAGAAATGTGAATTCAGAGAATGCGCAACCAAGAATAACAAAGAAGCCCACCTTTATTACAAATCTGGGCCCATAGGTAACCATAGGAGGGTCTAGGCCCAGAGGAGAACCAACCACGCGAAGGCGGTGGCCAAACGGGCGCACCAGGGGACCGACCGGTCCCGGGGGCGACCGCCCCCTTGTGGGACCTATCGGGCCTAGTTTTCTTCTAGCGGTTGTAGGACGGTTCCCCAAGGACGGTCCCACCTACGATCAACACAGATGGAAAGTGGAAACCGCCCTTTGGAGGTCAGTTTGGGTCTTTCCATGTGGGGATGAACCTTTTGCATAGAACCCCCTCCTCTCAAGCTATAAAAGGAGGCCTCCTCTCTGCACCTATTCAAATAAAAAGGGATCAATTGATTCACCAACACAAGAGGTCACAATGTAGAGAGGAAGAGCAAGCTCCATTCCATTAGCTTATAGCTAATTTAGTATAGGGAGTGAGAGAGGCACAAGAGCTGGAGAAAGAGCGAAGTCGAAGCAGTTCTGCCTCCGGGTGGACGAAGTGCCGGGCTTGTCGGCTCTCGATCCAACTTGTACCTCTGCGATTGTCTTGCTACTTGAAGTAAGAAGTCCGTGTTCAACTTTGGTTTGATTCATTAAGCATGTTACTTCCATAAAGCTACTTGTTTGTGGGATCGTCGTTCGTCCTTTGGACGGATGCTCTAGTAAGAGGACTCCTGATAGAGACAGATGTTCCTATACGCCGCTAGAGTAGTAGTCGCCATCGTAGATGTGGTGTCTAAATCGGGGTCTACCTTCATATGTTGCGCATGCCCACGGGCAGAGGGGTAGGTGGCAGGTGGTGACAGCCCTGTCCACTCGTATCTAAATTCCCCCACGTTCGGCCATGGAGTAGCGCTGATACTGGTATCGGCTGGTGAAAGCTCTAGTTTGGTTTTGATAATTAATGACATCCTAAGGGCTAACCTAGATTGCTTGTGATGGCAAGGTTTTAGGTTGGTCAATCCATGGTGTGAAGCCTAAAGTAAAATGGTAATGACTAAAGGAAGGCTTAATCATGGAAGGAGCAAAGGTGATCAAGTGAGAAGGCAAAGGTATAATCCAAATAGGTTTTCCTTTTGGTGAACAAGACACCTAGTGGGTGTGTTCACATTTAGGATAGATAGCCGACTATTAAGGAGAGAACGAGTGTTGGATTACTTTCAAGTGCTCTAGGTTGCATCACATGTGCATTGATCTAACCAACCTAGAGAATCTCTTTGAAAACCCTTGGAAAATGTTTTGAAAATGCTAACACACTGTGCACAAGTGTTGAAGATCTTGAGTGTTAGCACATAGAAGCAAGGGGTGGAAAATTAACTTGAAAAACGCTGAGAAATGAGTGTTGGATTGTTAGCAGGGGTAGCGTCGGACTATTGCCCAAAGTCCGACGCCTAACCCTAGTTCTGGCCTTTGGCGAGTGTCGGACCTCGGTTAACGAGCGTCCGACCTTTGCCCACTTCAGTCCGACGGTGGCGAGCAGTGTTGGCGTGACGCATGGCGTTCGGGGGAGCGTCGGACGCTAGATCTTCGTCCGACGGCGAGCGTCGGACTGGAGTCCGACGGTTTTGAGCGAGTTGAAACCACTCTGGAAGTGTCAGACTGTGGTGATCATTGGTCCGATGGCTAACCTCGTGAGAGTCCGACGGTGGCCGAGCTGTGTCTCGTCTGTGAGAGTCGGACGGTCGGATGCCTGGAGCAGTGCGCACGTCGGACCATCAGCTTGAGCGTCCGACGGTTGCGAAAATGGCGTGAGAAGTAGTTGTTGAGATCCAGCGGCTGAGGTTGAACGAGAATTGACACGTGGCAGCCATCCGAGCGTCGGACGCGAAGGATTAGTCCGACGGACTCAGTCCGACGGTTGGTCCGACGCCCCGAAAAATGTGTTAACGGCTGTTTTTCGGTGGGTAATGGCTAGGATTGCACTTAGGGGTATTTATACTCCTTCTCTGGTCACTTGGTGACAACTCTTGCACACTTAATCATTTGCATACTCTTTGTGAGAATCCTAAGCCTCCCACTCACTCATTTGATCATCTCTTGTTCATCCATTTGAGTTGAGTGATCCTCATGTGCATCTTTGCTTAGTGAATTGCATTCTAGAGCACTTGAGAGCAAGCCAAGGCTGAGTTCTTACTCTCTTGGGACATTGCCGTGTCCCTAGCGGCTTGGAGGTGATTCCGGTGTGAGGCTGATTAGTGTTTGTTCAAGCCCACATCGAGGTGATTGATTGTGAGAGGTTTTGTGGTTATCCTCGGCGGAGTGCCAAAACCAACTCTAGTGGATTGCTCGTGGTTGATAGCCACTTCTCTTGTGTTGGTGCGCGGCTCCCGGTGAGGGATTGGCGTGTGAAGCCTAGCTCGCAATCCACCAAGAAAGACCGGTGCCACAACAAGGAGTAGCGTGACGGCGATCACGTGAACCTTGGTAAAAAATCGAGTGTTCTTTGTCTTCTCTACCATCGAGTGGACTTTTGTCTTTCCGGTATTCTATTGGGTTTGATCTCTTGGTTTTCATATTGGATATCTCCCGTTGATTGGTCTTCACGGTGTGCGGACTTCACTTCAATCGAGCCCATTGGCATAATCCACTCGATCTTTCTTCCTTGCGCTTACTACTTGTTTAGGTGCCATCTCCTTAGGAATGGAGGAGTTGGTTTCTTGCGTGTTGAGTGCTTATATCTGTGAGTAGCATATCGTGTTAGGTGGCTTACATAGAATAGTCTAGAGCTAGCGCTTTGTCTCGCTTGCTTATCTACTAACGTGTAGTCCAGTATTTTGCTAGAATTTTTAATAGGCTATTCACCCCCCCTTAGCCTATACGGTCCTTTCAAGTGGTATCGGAGCCGAGGTCACCATCGTTTGAGGCTTAGCATCCTTGTGGTGAAAAATGGCTTAAATCAATGTGTTGGAAAAGCCGCCAAAGTTTGATGGCACAAGCTATGATCATTGGAAGAGGAAGATGATAGTGCATTTCATGACCATGCATATTGATGTGTGGAAGGTGACAGAGACAAAAATTGAGTATGAGAATGCTCAAGCTCCCACCGATGTTGACAAAAGAAAGATGGAGTGCAATGCCTATGCAATCAATGCACTCTACTCCGCTCTTTAGTCTCATGTGTTTGAGCAAATCAAGGATCTTGATTTGGCTCATGACATTTGGAAGCGGTTGGAGGAGACATATGAGGGCACACAAGAGGTCAAGAATGCCATGGTATATATGTTGAGAGAGAAGTTTGATACTTTCAAGATGAATGAAGACGAAAATGTGCCGGAGATGTTCGACCGGCTAAAAGTGATAGTGAATGACTTGAAGAGCTTGGGTGAGGACATCAAGGATAAGGACTTCTCTCATAAGTTCTTGAGGTGTTTGCCCGCAAGATTTGCAATCATCAAGACCTTACTTGCAAGAGAAGACTTGAGCACTAAGAAGCCCAACCAAATCCTCGGTGAGATCATCACCCAAGACATGAACAATGAAGAGGTGGTTGAGGAGTAGAAGAAAAAGAGTGTGGCTCTCAAAGCTACACCCTCCAAGAGCAAAGGCAAGGCCAAGATGGTTGAGCTAGAAGAAGAATCTACCTCTAGTGATGATGAAGATGATGAGGCCATGGCTCTTCTAGTACGCAAGTTTGGTCGTTTCATGAAGAGAAAGGGCTATGGTCAAGGCAAGAAGAAGTTTATCTCCAAAAACAAGCAAGAGCCAAGGAGATGCTTCAAGTGCAAGAGCTTGGATCACTTCATTATTGATTGTCCTCTCAATAGTGACAATGACAATGAGAGTGATGATGATAAGAAGAAGAGCAAGAAGAAGGACAAGAAAGAGAAGAAGAACAAGAACGTGACTCTCAAGAAGAAGAAGGGGCAATCATATTATGTCACTTGGGATGATAGTAATGCCTCTACCGATGATGATGATAGTGATGATGAGAGCAAGACCATCAAGAAGAAGGCTATGGCAAGCATTGCTCTCAACAACAAGCTATCTCTCTTCGATACTCCATCTACATGCTTGATGGCCAAGCCATCCAAGGTACAATCCGATGATGAGAGTGATGAGGAGGAGCTATCATGTGATGAGCTTATGTCCATGCTTGATGATGCCAATACTTACATTGAGGCCAAGAGAAAGGAGTGCAAAGAATTGCGCAAAGGCAAGATAGCCATTGAGCAATCCTTTGATGAGCTCTTGAAGTCTCATGAGAGGCTAATGGAAGCCCATGAGAACCTCAAGGTGGCTCACTTCAAGCTTGAGAAAGCTCATTCCTCTCTAGTGGCCAAAAATGAGAAGAGGGCATCCATCTAGACATGTGACATGGGTTCATCATGTGATATCCTTAGTGACATGTCAATCCCTTCTTCTACTATTGTTGTCACTAACCTTTCTTGCTGCTCCACCACTGCTATTTCACCTAAAGTTGATGACTCTAAGTCCTCACATGTGGTAGAAAACAAAAACCTCAAGGAGGAGGTCAACAAGCTCACCCGTGCCTTAGGCAATGCCTATGGTGGGGATGCCCGCTTGCTAAAGTGCTTGGGTAGCCAAAGATTTAGTCACTCTAAGGAGGGACTAGGCTATACCCCCAAGAAATGCAAGGCCGCCTTTGTGATTCCCAAAATTAGCTTTGTGAGGAGCAATGGTAGGTATTGCCAAAGATGCAAGCAAATAGGGCATAATGAGCAATATTGCATGGCCAACAAGATCAAGCAAGTCAAATTTGCTAGTGCAACTTCAATTCGCCTTGATTCTTGTTACATGCTCACCAAGGGAGTGAACGGTGTTAAAGCCAAGTATATTGGTACACCAAGAGGCAACCCACGGATGAGATCCATTTGGGTGCCTAAGTCTTTGGTCACTAACCTCCAAGGACCCAAGAATGCTTGGGTACCTAAAACCAATTAATCTATTCTTTGTAGGTCAATTATAAAGCCGGAGGAAGACATTGGGTGCTTGACAGTGGATGCACTCAACACATGACCGGAGAGTCTAATATGTTCAATTCTATCAACACAAATGGTAGCCAAGAGTTTGATTCTATAACATTTGGTGACAATGGAAAAGGCAAGGTGAAAGGATTAGGCAAGATTGCTATCTCAAATGATATGAGCATATCAAATATGTTGCTAGTTGAATCTCAATTTCAACTTACTATCGGTTGCACAACTATGTCATCTTGGTTTCAAGTGCATCTTTGGTATTGATGATGTTGATATTGTTAGTGTGGATGGTTCCAACTTGATCTTCAAGGGCTTTAGATATGGGAACCTATACTTGGTGGATTTCAATGATAGTGAAGCAAAGCTTTCTTCATGTTTGATCTCAAAGTCAAGTCTTTGTTGGTTGTGGCATAGAAGACTTGTACATGTTGGAATGAAGCAACTTGGTAGATTGGTCAAGCACGACATGTGGGGGTACAAGCCCGTATACCTGCATAGTCATACATGGGCCAAGTCTACCGAACAGGCCCGAACTACCAAGGACACGTCGCCCATACAATCTCCAGGAGATCACGTATATCCACCGAGACCTTGGCAGACAAGGAAATAGCTTTCCTAGGATCTAGCCGATTAGTTTCTCAGATCGGCTAGGATTATAATCTGTTATGTATGGTAAGATCAACTTGTAACCCTGCCCCCCGGACTGTATAAGGCGGGCAGGGGGTCTACTCGATTCATCTAATCTACTAGCAATACAACACAGCAACATACAGGACGTAGGGTATTACGCCTCGTGGCGGCCTGAACCTGTCTAAATCTCTGTCTCGCATGAATTGTGCTCCCTCGTTCATCTCAGGCGCACCCTCACCGTCTCATCTACTACCGCGTGTACACCCCTTGGTAGACTATCGCCGGTATTCCGTCGACAGTTGGCGCGCCAGGTAGCGGGTGTGCTTCCTGATTCCATGGTGAACAAGATGGATATTTTTTCTTCGTCATCGTCGACCACAACAACGACATTCGACCGTGGTGAACCAGATCTAAATCCTTCACGGCAATTCGGCGGATCGCGAACATAATCAGCGGCAACATCGTCACGATTCTGTCTCTCTCGGTGGCTTCTGAATCCACGTTGTCTGCAATTAGCCTGAAGACCACTAGTGATTCAAGATGACACAGCTGGCTACAGGCGTGAGATCCGATCTACAGGGCCCTACCAGCCAACGTCGCGTCAAAAGGTCCAAGATCCATGTACATGGCCCTCGTCGCTGCTCACATCGCCGCTCGCCATCATCCCGACGGCGGCCTACAAGGATTGCATTGCTGCATGGCACCGCCCAGCCCCATAAGCAGATCTACTTCATTCATCTACTACGATATCGGTAGTGGCAAGTTCGATCTACTAGATCGGCACGAGAAGCTCACAGCATTAGATGGGAAATTTTCATCGACATCATCTACTCCGATCGCCAAAACAACGTCACAACGGCAATTCAGTGTCACGAGACGAATCAGTATTGTGGCGTCTTGACCATCGCTCATCAGGGCGTCTTCGACAACCTGCAACGAAACTCGATGGGGCCGACTTCGAAGCAGTGCCATCTACCAGATGCATATGCATGTATACGTGCAAGTGCAAGTACAAACCAGCAAGGGAGAGGTGTTCGAATCCAATCTACAAGATATGAAGAAAAAAATCCAATCACAAGGCAGCGTCGTGCAACACGCGCGTGGCCGCTACGCACGCTCACATGCATATGAGCCAAGCTAAGTCATGTTTATTACCTTAATTAAGATATTTTATTAAACATTATTTGTCTTCGGATCAACGCCCTGTGATGGCCTTGTCGTCGTTCAGCAATAGCAAGCCTGGAACCGTCGCGAGCCATCAAGCAACCCTTCGACAAACCAACCACTCTTCTCGCGGCGGCATCCGTGCACATCGGCGCTCAGCAAGAAGAATCCACGTCGTTTACGACCGGCCCGACCAGATCCGTTTAATGATGAAGCCAACGTCATGACGCGTGAAGCTCAGCAGAGAGACCGTAGCAAGCCTCGGCGATTGGTGGCGTGAGATTTGCATCAAGCGCCGTGGCTGTGTTACCGGTCAACATGCATGAAGACCAGCGAACGAACCACCAAAGGAGACGCCAACGATCTAATCTACAGCACCATGCAGCAAAATCACGACACCTCGTGCTCATCCGATCTACAAGTTGATGCAAGCATCAAGCTCCAGAGCCATCCAAGCTGCTCGCAAGCCACGGCGAGTCATCTTACAAGTCATACGTCGAGCCGTCAAGCGAACATATTCCCGTACCAATCCAGCAATGGCGACCATGCAGTCCGGATAAACAAATCAAGATATTGTTAGGGAGATTTGCATACACGGACATCATGCATCCACCGGAAATTTCCTCATGGCACTCAGCAATCGATACGGACTCATCATCCCGATACGCCAAGATTCCAATTGCGTATGTGCGTCGGACAAGCACATGCCATATATCCTAGAGGAAGCCAACCGGAAAGGAAGGAAATTGAAGACGCTTGTGGTGCACAAGATCATGAAGGCCACCATGGACTTGAAATTAATTACGCCTCTCGTCGTCAAACGCTACGGCGACCTCGGCAACAGCAAGCCTAGGGCCACATCGAGCCAGAATGTGAGCCGCGTCAAGCGAAATCTCTGAGCCATCGTCGATTCGTCCGAGCCACTCAAGCCATGAAGCATCACTAAGCACGACGACGATCAACCGAGCCATCTGGCAAAACCTCCAAGACACCAAGCGAGATAACATGCTGGATCATGAAAGCATGTCTACAAGATCGTGAAGGCTAATGAAGACTTGCATGTATATTCATACACGAGAGACGGAGGCATTCATTCATCCAATATCAAGCATGATCGGACGCCTAGATGTGCTTCAAACGTGCACGGAATTCTCCATATCTCCATCGATTCAGTATGATCGGATCCGTCCAACGCCGTGCCAACAAATAGCAGAGCTAGATCCGGTCTACAGGGCCATATCGGCCAACATAAATTACCAAAAGCTAACGGACGATGCCGCACGTACTGAACTCTGGTTGGCCTATCAAGTCATCGATTTGTGCACATACGGTCTACGAAGCCGTAGAAGATCAGTACCCTCATGGATGCACGTACATGTACCATGCATCACGACTACACGCCTGAATTTGGCATGACAGAAAACAGCTAAGTTGAATTTCTTCAATTAAATATTCCTATATATATTTGTATGTCTTTTCGATATTTCTGCGCTCGTCTCCGTGGCCGTTAATAGCAGATGCGATCTTCTCATCTTGGGCCCGACGACCAACGCCAAGGCAAGGAAGCGGTCTAGGCTGCTAGCGAGCCATCGAGTTGTCTGGCGAACCACATCAAAACATCAAGCGAGCTACATCGACATGCTGTCATCAGTGGAAGCTCCGATTCGTCGTCACGTTCTTGTCAATAATCAAGAGGTCTATGTTCATCTTCATGCATACCATGGCTAGAAGAAGAAAGCAAGTCATCCAAACTGTTAAACAAGAAATTGGAGTCGTCAAGCCATCCAATGAGCCACGGCAAGCTGCCTAAGCAAGCCACGTCGAGCCGCCTACCATACCATCACCAAGATTATTTTTAAGATTCTTCGTCAATGCGTAAGCCCCGCACCTGCTCGGGTAGCACGTCTTCGCCAATGCATAAGCCCCGCACCTGCTCGGGCAGCTCGTCTTCGCCAATGCGTAAACCCTGCACCTGCTCGGGCAGCTTGTCTTCGCCAATGCGTAAGCCCTGCACCTGCTCGGGCAGCATGTCTTCGCCAATGCATAAGCCCCGCACCTGCTCGGGCAGCACGACTTCGCCAATGCATAACCCCCGCACCCACCGGGCAGCATCTGGCTTGACGCCGCGTAAGCCCTACACAAGATAGGCCGCCCAACTGCGCCACTTCACCAACTGCCCCGATATATCAGGTAGCCTTCGCCCACGATAAGCGTAACCCCCACCTGGCGCGGGCAGCTTCGCCACCACGTAAGCCCCGGGGACACCTGGGCCGTTAAGTCTTCGCTAACACGTAAGCCCCGAGGACGCTTGGGCAGGTTAGCAGCATCTCCAAAAGCCCCGGCAAAAGCACGGGCACCACGCAGGGCGTGGAGGACTCCTCGCCGACCTCTCAATAAGCCCCGACCTCGCTCGGGCACCTTATCACTCTCCAAGACATGCCAGCACCGCCATATTCTCCAGTTGAGCTTTACGCTCAGAGACATCGTCGAGACATCGGACTCCATAGCGTTCTCCAGTCAAGCTCTACACCGAGCTCTTCATCCCCATATTGCTGAGCACTCCATTGGCGCCGCGCCGACCACCCCGTCAACACAGCACTGATCACTTAATACAATACTGAGCTCCATGCAAAGGCCAATACACACTTCGGCGGCACACGTACTTCCTTGGTGGATGAGATCAATTATGGCAGACAAGCACCGATAGGTTGGATTCCGCACCCGTACCCCGATAGGACTTTGCCTCTGAGTCCTGCCTTCCACGCATTCATTCAAGATCATGACGTCGGCACGTCATCAAGTCCCAATAGCTAGCATCGCCAAATTCGATTATGACCGCAGCAACCTGACAAATCAGGCTTCGTCTATCGTGGATCCTCGCCGATGCCAACGACAAATCGCGGGGACTGCGGACGACCAAACAAGAAGGAAAGACCTGGACTCGATGCATCAACATGTATCAGATATACAATCTGATTTTAGCAACCTCGGAAGATCATGATCATACAAGGAATTAAAAAAAAGGCACGCATACATGCTAAGAAGCAGCGGATGCTTAGCACCCGAGCATGTACAAGGTGGATTCTAACGTACGTGGCAGAAGCAAGCTGTGAAACTACGATGGAGCACGTCAGCCATGCTGTCAAGAGACACGCTAACGACACAACTGCGCGTCAAATAAGCTAAGTGATATTTTTAATATTTTTCTACATATTCTTCGATCTCCATATATCTTCGAAAATTGTCTCCATGGTTCTTCGCCGCTGACTTCTCCGTAAGCCCTGACAACGCTCGAGCAGAAGATTTTTTCTCCACAAGAATTCATCGCCGCTCGTCACGGAGGCTACGACATCATCTTCGCCTCGCCGACCACGCTGATCAATGCGCTGGGAGAAACGTGCAAGCCAACGCCGACAAGGAGCCAGATGAGGCACGTGAGGGTGAATTATCTTTCATTATCAATCTACGCCGACTTGAAAGATGATTAACTAGCAAACAACGACTACATCTACACAATGCAAGACCAAGCATGTAACCATACGAGGCCATGAGAACTAATACTGAATAAATAAACAATTGGGGCATGGATGATGATACGCAAGACGATGCATCAAGCAAGTTAACTGCAGCAAGTCAGCTTGCCATCGGGCAGCGGCCCTCGTCGTCCACGTTGTCGGTTCAGTGACCAGCGACCCCTGCACACCGTGATTCGCTTCATCGATCATATGATCAACACGTACCATCACGACATCGCTCAAGATTACAAAAGATCATGAAGGCTCAAAGACTTGCATGCATATGGCACACACGTGCAAATCGTTCGGCTGCCTGGATGATCTGATGATTGCTACCTCGATCAAAATAAATCTGTTCCGCATCAACATTCTACGGCAGCGTCATGAACCGAACTGCCAGATCCATCAAACTCATCGTCCAAAGGAGTAAATCATTGAATCAATCTAACTGGAGGAGAAAGGCGTGCAGATTCACGCACATCCACGGGACTATGCGGGTCACGTCGATTGACCATGCATGCAAGTCAAATTGCATCTATGAATAATACCGAACTCGAGGGCGACACGACCTTTTCTTGAACAAGCTAAGTCGTGCTTCTATTTTCTGGTCAGAGCATATTCTATTATATCTCCTTGTGTCGATTATTATCTACAGCACCACATGCGTCACGCAATAGGGATCCTAGTCATATGTCGTCATGATCAAAGCTTGGCCACGGAGGGATCTCAACTGGTCCAACCACGCCAAGCGAGCTAAAGCAAGCTCTCCAAGATCATCGTCCGAGCCATCGAACAACTCCTCCATGCTGCTAGCGACGCACCGATCACTCCGCCGCCAGACGTCAAGCTAAGAACTCGTCGCCACTCCTTGTCATCCTTGCGCTGCTCGGACAACGTTTCCGACCAGACCGGGGACTCGTCGCAGCTCTTCGTCGCCGTCCTCGCACTGCTCGGATACCGCCTCCGACCAGGCTGGGGACTCGTCGCCGCTCCTCGACATCCTCGCGCTGTTCGGACTCTGCCTCCACCCAGGCTGAGGACTCGTCGCAGCTCTTCGTCGCCGTCCTCGCACTGCTCGGACAACGTTTCCGACCAGACCGGGGACTCGTTGCAGCTCTTCGTCGCCGTCCTCGCACTGCTCGGACATCGCCTCCAACCAGGCTGGGGACTCGTCGCCGCTCCTTGACATCCTCGCGCTGTTCGGAGTCCGCCTCCAACCACGCTGGGGACTCGTCGCCGCTCCTTGTTGTCCTCGCGCTGGTCGGAAAACGTCTCCGACCACGCTGGGGACTCGTCGCCGCTCCTCGCCGTCGCTCCTCGTCGCTACCGACCACTCCGGGGTCTCGTCGCCGCGCTATCAAGTCACTCCACGCTGTTCGGATCAGGGTGCTAATCTTGGGTGGCATATGAGGGGTCTTGATATGCGCCTCGCCATGCTCGGGGACTTCGTCGTCGATCGCCTGCTCGGAAGATTTTTTCATGATCACTTGCTATGCTCGGGGACTTCGCCTATGTCAAGCATTTCCGATTAGCAAAAGCTACTCGGGGACTTCGTCATGTTCGTCAAGTGTTTCCGATCAGTAGAAGTTGCTTGGGGACTTCGTCGCTTTCGTCAAGTGTTTCCGAGCAGCAAAGCTACTTGGGGACTTCGTCGCCTTCGTCAAGTGTTTCCGAGCAGCAAAGCTGCTCGGGGACTTCGTCGTCTTCGTCAAGCGTCTCCGAGCGATAAGCAATGCTCGGGGACTTCCTCGTCTTCACCAAGCGTCTCCGAGCGATAAGCAACGCTCGGGGACTCCGTCGTCTTCGTCAAGCGTCTCCGAGCAACAATGCTCGGGGACTCCGTCGTCTTCACCAAGCGTCTCCGAGCGATAAGCAATGCTCGGGGACTCCGTCATCTTCACCAACCATTTCCGAGTGATAAGCAACGCTCGGGGACTCTGTCGCCTTCGTCAAGCATCTCCGAGCAGCAATGCTCGGGGACTCCGACGTCTTCACCAAGCGTCTCCGAGCAATAAGCACTGCTCGGGGACTCCGTCGTCTTCATCAAGCGTCTTCGAGCAACACTGCTCGGGGACTCCGTCGTCTTAACCAAGCGTCTCCGAGCAATAAGCACTGCTCGGGGACTCCGTCGTCTTCGTCAAGCGTCTCCGAGCAACACTGCTCGAGGACTCCGTCGTCTTCGTCACGCGTCTCTGAGTGACAAGCTGCTCGGGACTCCGTCGTTTTCACCAAGCGTCTCCGAGCAGCAAAGTGCTCGGGGACTTTGTCATTCAACCAAAAATGATCAGCGATATCATCAAAATTTATGACCCTGACACCACGTGACTATGTCACATGCTATCAGGCTCGGGGACTAAGTGGATACATTTCACCTGCCGGTGAAGGTATTGGCTCTACCGTGCCAAAAGTGGATACACTTCACTAAAGAGAAGCTTCTTTCAATTTTTTTGAGCTCCTTACATCCGTCTGGTCAAGCAACGCTGAAGATCTGCACCTCTCGACGAATGCATGGCGCTCGGGGACTAGCTGTGGGGGTATAAGCCCGTATACCTGCATAGTCATACATGGGCCAAGTGTACCGAACAGGCCTGAACTACCAAGGACGCGTCGCCCATACGTTCTCAGGAGATCGCGTATATCCGCCGAGACCTTAGCGAGCAAGGAAATAGCTTTCCTAGGATCTAGCCGATTAGTTTTCCAGATCGGCTAGGATTATAATCTGTTATGTATGGCAAGATCAACTTGTAACCCTGCCCCCCGGACTATATAAGGCGGGCAGGGGGTCTACTCGATTCATCTAATCTACTAGCAATACAACACAGCAACATACAGGATGTAGGGTATTACGCCTCGTGGCGGCCTGAACCTGTCTAAATCTCCGTCTCACACGAATTGTGCTCCCTCGTTCGTCTCAGGCGCACCCTCACCGTCTCATCTACTACCGCGGGTATACCCCTCGGTAGACTATCGCCGGTATTCCGTCGACGCGACATGGTTAGAGGCTTGAAGGATGTACACTTTGAGAAGGATAGGTTGTGTAGTTCTTGTCAATTTAGAAAGCAAATTAGGAACACACACCCTAAGAAAGGCATGATGAGTACATCTAGTCCTCTTGAGCTATTGCATATGGATTTGTTTGGTCCAACCACTTATGCAAGTATTGGAGGAAGAAAATATGGCTTTGTGATAGTTGATGACTTCTCAAGATACACTTAGGTCTTCTTTCTAGTTGACAAAAGTGAAGTGTATGGAATCTTTAAGTCTTTCATCAAGAGAAGTGAAAATGAGTTTGATACAAGGGTGAAGCAAGTTAGGAGTGATAATGAAAGTGAATTCAAGAATACAAGAGTTGATGAGCTTTGTGATGATCTAGGAATCAAGCATCAATTCTCGGCAAAGTACACTCCTCAATCAAATGGTCTTGTCAAAAGAAAGAATAGAACTCTCATTGACATGGCAAGAACCATGCTAAGTGAATACAATGTTAGTGATGAATTTTGGGCGAAAGCTATCAATACGGCTTGCTACACTAGCAACCGTCTATATTGTCATCCAATGTTGAAGAAGACACCCTATGAGCTCTTAAATGGAAGAAAACCCAACATTGCATATTTTAGAGTGTTTGGTTGCAAATGTTATATCTTAAAGAAGGGCACTCGTTTGGGTAAATTTGAGAAGAAGTGTGATGAAGGATTTCTTCTTGGGTATTCAACTTCAAGCAAAGCATATAGAGTATGGAACTTGGCACATGGGATAGTTGAAGAAGTCCATGATGTTGAGTTTGATGAAACCAATGGGTCTCAAGAAGAGAAGGATAATCTAGATGATGTAAAAGGACCTCAATTAATTGATGCTATGAAGAACATGGACATTGGTGACATTAGACCAAGACAAGTTGAAGATAATTATGAAGTCATCCCTCCTATTATACAAGTGGAAGATGAAGCAAATCGAGCAAGCTCAAGTGAATCTCAAGTTCAAGCTCATGATCAAGATCAAGACCAAGTTCAAGATGCTAGTTCATCTCATATTCTCCAACCAACTCACATTGCAAAGATCATCCTCTAGATCAAATTGTTGGTGATATTAGTAGAGGTGTACAAACAAGGTCAAGAGTGGCTTCATTTTGTGAGCACTATTCATTTGTCTCACAAAAGGAGCCTACCAACATTGAGAAGGCACTCAAAGATGAGGATTGGATAAATGCTATGCATGAAGAGCTCAACAATTTTGAGAGAAATCAAGTATGGGAATTAGTTTCAAGACCAAGTAAACACAATGTGATTGGCACCAAGTGGGTCTTCCGGAAGAAGCAAGATCAAGATGGGATTATTGTGAGGAACAAAGCTAGATTGGTTGCACAAGGTTACACTCAAATTGAAGGCTTAGACTTTGGAGAAACCTATGCACCGGTGGCAAGATTGGAAGCAATCCGGATCTTATTGGCATATGCATGTGCTCATGATATCAAGCTCTATCAAATGGATGTCAAAAGTGCATTCTTGAATGGCTACATCAATGAGTTAGTCTATGTTGAGCAACCTTCCGGTTTTGAAGATGATAAGAAGCCCGATCATGTATACAAGCTCAAGAAGGCCCTCTATGGCTTGAAACAAGCACCAAGAGCATGGTATGAGAGGTTGAGGCACTTCCTACTCTCTAAAGGGTTCAAGATGGGAAAGGTTGACACCACTCTCTTCACTAAGAAGATTGGAAATGACTTGTTCATTATGCAAATCTATGTTGATGATATCATCTTTGGATCAACAAGTCAAGCATTTAGTGAGGAGTTTGGAGAAATGATGGCCAAAGAGTTTGAAATGTCCATGGTAGGTGAACTTAGCTACTTTCTTGGACTCCAAATCAAGCAATTAAAGAATAGCACATTTGTAAGTCAAAGCAAGTATATCAAAGACATGGTGAAGAAGTTTGGATTGCAAAATGCAAAAGCAATCTCAACACCAATGGGCACAAGTGGAAGCTTGAAACCGGATGAAGAAGGTGAATTGGTTGATCAAAAGCAATATCGGTCAATGATTGGTAGTCTACTCTATGTGACCGCTTCTAGGTCGGATGTGATGTTTAGTGTGTGCATGTGCGCAAGATATCAAGCCTCTCCAAGAGAAAGTCATTTGAAGGCAAATAAAAGAATAGTGAGGTACTTAAAGAGCACACCTAACATTGGTTTGTGGTATCCCAAGGGCTCCAACTTCACATTGATAGGTTATGCGGATGCGGACTATGCCGGTTGCAAAATTGATAGAAAGAGCACTTCCGGTACATGTCAACTCTTGGGAAGGTCACTAGTTTTATGGTCATCCAAAAAGCAAAATAGTGTTGCACTTTCTACCGCCGAAGCCGAATACATTAGTGCGGCAAGTTGTTGTGCACAATTGCTTTGGATGAGGCAAATCTTGAAGGACTATGGATTGAAATTCAACAACGTTCCATTGCTATGTGACAATGAAAGTGCCGTAAAGATCACAACCAATCTGGTGCAACATTCAAGAACCAAACACATAGATGTGAGGCACCATTTCATTAGAGATCACCAAGAAAAAGGAGATATTGCAATCACAAGTGTAGGCACTGAAGATCAACTAGCCGACATATTCACCAAGCCACTTGATGAAGCTAGATTTTGCAAGCTAAGGAATGAGTTGAACATACTTGACTACTCCAACATGTGTTGATGCACTTCATGAATATCTTATGACATGTCTATCCTCCAAGCAAGGCAAAGGTATCATTATTTGACATGTGTATTCATACTTTACTAGGACTTTCTAGATCATATAGACATGATTTTGTTCTCTCTAGGTCATTCATTGAAAGCTAAAATGGTTTTGAAGTCTATATGGCATCACTATTGCTTGGTTGATTGCTTGATCTAGTGATGGCATATAACTTGTTCATGGGGATGCAAACCTAGTGTTGAATCTAGATTAAATGAGTAACTAAGTGCTTAACTCAACATAGGCAAGATAACCCCGGGTGGCGTGAAGAAGCTTGTCTTTGGTTCAAACCGAGTTAAGACACTTGTACCAATTTGATAGATTGAACCAAAATTTGACTAGCAATGGTCTCTCATTCCATTATCTTGACCCTTTTGTGGTACTTGATGCCAAGGGGGAGAAAGAACAAAGATAAAATGACAAAGGGGAGAGAACTTGAACTTCGCGATGAACCATCTTTGGGCCGATGATGGAAGAGCAATAGGCCAAAGTAGAGGGATCAAAAATTTGAATCATAACCTTTACTTAAGATAAGCTCACCTTAAGGGGGAGCAAACTCATGAACTTGGTTGTTGCATTTGGAATGTGCATTCACATATGTTTGATGCACTTGCATATGTTTTTACATTCTATTGCCATGTTCTTGAGTGGAGAATGCTAGTTTAGAATTATTTGATGACTTGATAACTAGCATGCTTAGGTGGTAGTTAGATGATTTTGTACTACAAGTGGTCTTACAGGTGGTTCTTGAGCATTGCCTATAATGTTGATCTCACGGTATGCTCAAGTTTTATGATCATCTAGTTATCAAAAGTGCTAAGGATGGAGATTTCCACAACTTCGATATGAAATTTTCAATCGGTATCACGTTTCAAAGGTTTATCCTAACCATCCTAGCACATCTTGGTGGAAATTTACTCTCTATATATGCATATGTGCAAGCTTTCAAATCCAAACTCATGCACATATGTAGGGGGAGCTAAATAGCCACCAAACCGAATTTGTGTTGTTTGTCCTTTCCAAAAACATGACAATCTTGTTCGGACAAGCTCACAAGTTCAAAAACAAACTTAACTCTTATCTTTGTAAGGGATGTCATCAATTACCAAAAAGGAGGAGATTGAAAGCCTTAGTTTGGTTTTGATAATTAATGACATCCTAAGGGCTAACCTAGATTGCTAGTGATGGCAAGGTTTTAGGTTGGTCAATCCATGGTGTGAAGCCTAAAGGAAAATGGTGATGACTAAAGGAAGGCTTAATCATGGAAGGAGCAAAGGTGATCAAGTGAGAAGGCAAAGGTACAATCCAAATAGGTTTTCCTTTTGGTGAACAAGACACCTAGTGGGTGTGTTCACATTTAGGATAGATAGCCGACTATTAAGGGGAGAACGAGTGTTGGATTACTTTCAAGTGCTCTAGGTTGCATCTCATGTGCATTGATCTAACCAACCTAGAGAATCTCTTTGAAAACCCTTGGAAAATATTTTGAAAATGCTAACACACTGTGCACAAGTGTTGAAGATCTTGAGTGTTAGCACATAGAAGCAAGGGGTGGAAAATTAACTTGAAAAACGCTGAGAAATGAGCGTCGGACTGTTAGCAGGGGCAGCATCGGACTATTGCCCAGAGTCCGACGCCTAACCCTAGTTCTGGCCTTTGGCGAGCGTCGGACGCTCGGTAAACGAGCATCCGACCTTTGTCCACTTCAGTCTGACGGTGGCGAGCAGTGTTGGCATGACGCGTGGCGTTCGGGAGAGCGTCGGACGCTAGATCTTCGTCCGACGGCGAGCGTCGGACTGGAGTCCGACGGTTTTGAGCGAGTTGAAACCTCTCTGGAAGCGTCGGACCGTGGTGATCATTGGTCCAATGGCTAACCTCGCGAGAGTCCGACGGTGGCCAAGCTGTGTCTCGTCTGTGAGAGTCGGACGGTTCGATGCCTGGAGCAGTGCGCGCGTCGGACCATCAGCTTGAGCGTCCGACGGTTGGGAAAACGGCGCGAGAAGTAGCCGTTGAGATCCAGCGGCTGAGGTTGAACGAGAGTTGACACGTGGCAGCCATCCGAGCGTCGAACGTGTAACACCATAGTGTTAGTTACTATTTTCACACTTGCATTTGCATGTCATCAAGCATAGATCATTTCATTCCATGCGTCATCATCATTTCATTTGAATTGATTCCCTTTTATTGCTATATGTTTGTTTATATGTCCATAACATGCTAAATGTGTTGACATGCAAGTGTGATGCTTGTTTACTGTTCTAAATGCTTTAGACATGTTTGGGATAAGATTTGGAACAATGTTCATGTTGGTGAAATTCCCAAAATACCCCTCTAGCCCATAGTTGACTAGAGAGCCCTCTAAAAGCTATTCTGTTTGACCAAACAAGAAGGGCATTTTAGAGATTTTTCATGTTAGTGCACCCTTAATCAAAGATGTGTAGAATTTTATAAGCAACAAACTTTATTTTTGGGTCAACTCATGAAAATGGGTGGAAGGTGGTCAAAAAGTTGAATTAGTGCAGATTTGGAGCTGTTTTGAAGTTTCAAAATTTTCCTAAGTCTAAACTGGTTTTCAGTTTCATTGTACCCCTGTTCATCGACCTGTATCTCTCAATCTAGGCCGATCTAGAGTAAAGTGTCTTAATACCAAATGATCTACTCATGTAGCTCTTCAATCCATAGTAAGGAAGTTTTCTCTAATACGCTCTGGATCGCGAGTTATGGATCGATCAAAATCGAGTTTCAGTCGGTTCATTGAAACTGAATCGGAGCCGATTCAGTCCGGTGCCGGTCAGCGACCGACGTGGCCGCCGCAGTGAAACGCCGCCAGGTGGCGCCGTACGCCGCCGTTGGCCGCCGCGCCGGTCGGCTTTACAAAAGCGACACTCCACCCTCGCTCTGGTCCAGTCCCCGCTCCCTCTCGCTCGCTCTCGCCTCTCTGCCGCCGTTTTTCCCCTCCGCCGTCGCCATCACCGTCGCGCCGTCGCCGTGGTGAAATCTGCCGCCACCGAGCCGTCTCCGACCGCTCCATCTCTACCACAGCTCCACCACTCTCTGCTCTACACCCTCGACCCCTTTCCAAGTCAAGAAGACCTAAGGTATAGCTCCAGCGAGCTTCTCGCCGCCGCGACCTCGTCGGAGCACCGCCGAGCTCTCGGGTTGCCGCGACGAGGGCAATACCGTAGCCGTTCTTTCTAGTTCTTGCTCGTCGTGGTGTCCTCGTGAGTCGTAGATCTAGCCTATGTCATTGGTTGGGTCGGTCTCGCCGTAGGTTCGCCGGAACCCGAGCTCGCCGTGAAACCGCTCGCCGCCGTGCCACCATGCGTGTGCGGTCAGTGAGTTCCCGTGCACAATAGCCCGATTAGTCGCGCGTATAGGTCCGCTAGGGTTCCAGTGTCTCCGAACGAAGCTTAGCCGCGCGAGTAACGGCCGGAATCGGCCGGCGCAAGTTCGCCGGACCGCCGCCGTCCGCCATTGCCGCCGTTGAGCTTGCTCCGGTGGGGGTTAGACCTCGGAAGTTGTTGCGCTGGGTTCGTCTCGTCGTCAGGAGTCCGTTGGTGCTCGTGGTATCGCCGGAGACCTCGCCGTCGGCGAGCTCTCGCCGGTCAGCGCCGGCGGCCCTGTCTCTCTCTCTCTCTGACGGGTAGGGTCAGATTGACCCTGGGGCCCGTGAGTCAGCCGCTCTGGTGCGCCTCTGGTTCACTGAGCCGGGTGCACGTAGCAGTTTCGGTCGGGTTTGGATTTTATGATTTATAAAATGAATTTCCAGAAAATGTGTAAAATCTTCCAAAATTCATATCTGGAGCTAGGAGTGTCCAGTTGGGGTGAACCAAATTTTGTTGTGTTTGTATTTCTGAGCTCTATCAGGGAAAATATAAAATGTATTTTTGGAATACTTGTTCTGTGCAGTTATATTTAAATTGTTAATTGCTTGTAAAATTGATAAATGCATAAGTAATTGTAGGAATGTGCTAAAAATGTGATTCCACTTGCATTAATCTTGTTTAGGGAAGTAGAATCTAAGAAAAATATTGTTGCTGGTGTTGCACTGTTATTTATATGATGTCTTGCATAATGTGCCTTTTATGCTTAAATATTGCAAAAATCACCATGCTTAATGTGTTAAGGATATGGTCATGAATATTTTTCCTGAACCATGTTATGTTGTGAAGAAGCTAAGAAAAATGGGAAATATGTTGTTTGATACTTTTCACTGTGTTAAGTATTTTCCATTGCTTAAAAGGCTAGTTGTTTGTTATTTTTGTGTAGCCTGTTATACTTATCCAAATGACTTGAAATTTTGTCAGTAGGCTAATCAGGATATGTAATAGCTACTGTAATTTTTCTAGATTTTTCTGAGCTCAGTAAATAGTAGGTCCAGTTATAGGCTAGGTTTTGTTTAATTGCTTTTAAGCAAGTATCTTTTGGTTGGGAAGTATTTTCATGCATTTCTGTAATATTCCAGCATTGTCACCTGTTTAAAACAGTGGGGCTGATCCTAATTTGAGCTTAGGGCAGCAATATTAATGTTTTGTTTATATGATGTGCTCATGCTTGTTAGTTATAAGATGACTGTGGTAGGTTAGTTGATGCATGTTAATTATTAAGTGCAGGTTGTAGACCTCTCACCCGGGACGAGAAATTGTTCTATGCTTTGCTTAAGAAGGGTGAGTATGAGTTGGTTGTCTAGAGAAGAAATATGCACGTACTCAGTAAATGAGTGTGGATTGTTAAACTGATTGCATATCATAGGTTAATTTGTGCATCTCTATCTTGCATTTCATGTGCATTCTCAGTTCTCATATATGCATATCATGCATACAGGATCGCCGGGAGGCGTGACGCTGTTGCAGTTCGATCCACCGGAGGAGGGAGTTCCGCCGGAGATTGAGGTGCCAGAGGTTCCCGAAGGCCAGGAGGAGGAGGTTGAACTTCCTGAGTGCCCTGATCACCAACCTACTAACTTTGTGAAAGGCAAGCCCCGGAGCATCCCTAAGTCTCCACCTACTCTTTTTACAAATGCACTGGTCTTTATTAAATCGTATGATTGTGCACTTAAGTATAGGAGTTGATATGATACCGTTGCTGCATTTATACCTTGTCCGCTTATACTTGATCCTGAAGTTATTACTAGACAAAGGATGGGTTCGATCTTATGCTTAGCCATGCTTAGACCGGTAGAAGTCGAGGGATTTCCTGTCCTTCGCGAGCATAGGTGGTTACTAATGATGATGGGGTTGGATTCCACATGATGGTCTATATGTGCCACCATGCCACAGTGTCTAATGAGAGAATCAAGGTTAGGTAGCGGGGAGCCGCATGACATGGTTGAGGTCATGCCGTCTTCGGTGCTACTTGCGGCCGACTAGGACTGAGGCCACCGGACATCAGTTGAGATTGAAAGACGTCGTCACATAGCTGGCCAGATAAGTCGCTCTGACCGCGAAGCCGAGTATTTGTTTCTGAGCCGGGCTTTGGTGCGACTAGGCAGACATATTCTGGAGGTAGGAAGTATGTGCGGAGACACCATTTTGCCAAGGGCAGGTCAGGGACCTGATGCATCCTGGAAGTGGGTTGGTTTCTGAGAATATGGTCCCCGCCAAACTCGCGACATATTGTGTCTCAGAAGGATTTAACGGTGGCCCAAGAAGCCAGTGGCTCGGCTGACAGGGTTTGTGATTGGCATATTTGCCAGCTGGTACAATCGATTCGAATCGCCATCTCTCCTGGTTAGTGAGAAACTGAGCTGATCTTCTGGTGAGGTAGAGGCTAATAACTTGAACATAATGATTATGGTGAGATGAGGTTGATATCTGTGGATATCGGAAATCATATGGTTTTATTGATTGCTATAATATTCAGTGAATGCTTAGTATAGTGTCTAATCTTAGTTAAATAGCTTAACTGAAATTGAAGCTTATCACAAATAAAATATATAAGTTGAGGAACTATTGTAGTAATGCCTTTTATGCAAAATGTTGCTACCCTCTGAGCTCCACCAAATAAGCCTTGCATATCCTTGAGAGTCTTTTTATTTACTCCCTGTCGGGTAAGTCTAGCTGAGTACAATTGAGTACTCAGGGTTTTATTCCCATTGTTGCAGATGGTATAGTCTACTACGCGTATTGCAGGAATTGCTTCACCCCTGCCGGCGAAGAAGACTAGACCCAATGGCAGGGTCATTATCTATCCTTAGTTCTTGTATGAATGCTTTGACCTGGTCATTTGATGGTATTCGTATTTGAACTCTGTGGTGTAAAACTATGTTGACTTCCGCTACTACTATATTCGTGCAGAAGACTATGTTGTACTCTGATGTTTAAATTCTGTTGCGAACTGATGTGTCATGGATCGGGTATTGCTGAATGAATGATCTTTGGGGTATGAAATGTTTGAAATCCTTCGAGATTTCCGGACTACCGGGTTTATATTGGCTCAAGTGCGACTGGATTGCGATTAAAAATGCGATCGTTGTACTTGTGCTCGTATAAATTGGTCGGTTCTGTGACAGAACGCAAAGGATTAGTCCGACGAACTCAGTCCGACGGTCGGTCCGACGCCCCGAAAAACGTGTTAACGACTGTTTTTCAGTAGGTAATGGCTAGGATTGCACTTAGGGGTATTTATACTCCTTCCCTGGTCACTTGGTGACAACTTTTGCACACTTAATCATTTGCATACTCTTTGTGAGAATCCTATGCCTCCCACTCACTCATTTGATCATCTCTTGTTCATCCATTTAAGTTGAGTGATCCTCAAGTGCATCTTTGCTTAGTGAATTGCATTCTAGAGCACTTGAGAGCAAGCCAAGGCTGAGTTCTTATTCTCTTGGGACATTGCTGTGTCCCTAGCGGCTTGGAGGTGATTCCGGTTTGAGGCTGATTGGTGTTTGTTCAAGCCCACATCGAGGTGATTGATTGTGAGAGGTTTTGTGGTTATCCTTGGCGGAGTGCCAAAACCAACTCTAGTGGATTGCTCGTGGTTGATAGCCACTTCTCTTGTGTTGGTGAGCGGCTCCTGGTGAGGGATTGGCATGTGAAACCTAGCTCGCAATCCACCAAGGAAGACCGGTGCCACAATGAGGAGTAGCGTGACGGCGATCATGTGAACCTTGGTAAAATATCGAGTGTTCTTTGTCTTCTCCACCATCGAGTGGACTTTTGTCTTTCCGGTATTCTATTGGGTTTGATCTCTTGGTTTTTATATTGGATATCTTCCGGTGATTGGTCTTCATGGCGTGCGGACTTCACTTCAATCAAGCCCATTGGTATAATCCACTCGATCTTTCTTCCTTGCGCTTACTACTTGTTTAGGTGCCATCTCCTTAGGAATGGAGGAGTTGGTTTCTTGCGTGTTGAGTGCTTATATTTGTGAGTAGCATATCGTGTTAGGTGGCTTGCATAGAATAGTCTAGAGCTACCGCTTTGTCTCGCTTGCTTATCTACTAACATGTAGTCTAGTATTTTGCTATAATTTTTAATAGGCTATTCACCCCCCTCTAGCCTATACGGTCCTTTCAGCTGGCAGACCAGCTGCGTCAGTGGGCCTAAAGCAGACAAGTAGTGGGGAAGTTACCATCGCTTATATGCATTTGACCTTGGAAGAACCTCTCTACCCAAGCTATCCCTTCCGTCTCTTCTGAGTAAACTAGTTTAAGAGACTAAGTACAAAGACCGTTCCTCTGGGAAATTACGATACCCTGAATACTTCCGGGTGAAGGCTACAATGGTACTTCCGTGCGCTTGCGGACTTTTCTGCTGACGCTAAGAAGCGCCAACAAGCTTTCTGGCGCCGTTGTCGGGGAACGGTTGTCGTATTTATCTCCGAACCTAGTTCACTCGTGTGTCCTTGTGTCTTATCAAAAAAAAAAATTCTATTTTCATGACCCTCCTTTATGAAGCCTATCTTTCAAAAAGAAAAAGGGCATTATTATTTTTAAATTGCACGTTCAAATTTTTGCACATGGACAAAAAGATTTCTATTCACTCTCGTATCATCTTCTCTTATTTTCAAAAAGCATTTTAAAAAATAAATAGTTTTTATTATTCTTGTTCTCTCTTTCTACAGTAATGTCCTTTCAAAATTCAAAATCAAAATATTTCTCCTAAGGACGAGTTCTTGTAGCCACCATCGAATCCAACTATAGCTTCTGGCTTCAATCTTTGCCCTAGCTTTGGCGGTCAAGCTTACGACCATAAAGAAAGCACTACCGGGTGATACCCCAGATTTTAAAAAAAAATATATATATATTAAAATTATATATAAGTTGTTGTCCTCTTACAAAATAAAAATATAAATAAATTTTTGCTAAAATGTTTTTAATAAATGCTAGTTTGCTTTCAAAGTTTTACATACAGCATGTTTTGGTTTGAAGTATGATTGATCATCATATCTTCGTAAGCATTTTAATTTAAGCATGGAGCTTAGGTTAAAATTGCCTACCTTGATTAAATGACATGTCTAATCATTGTTCAAAAACTACTGGGTGTAGGCTTTAAATAAAAAAATAAAAAAAATTGAGTTATTTTATTTATCAATGAAAATATTCTATAAAATGGTAAAAAAATAAAGAGATATTTTGAAAATCTAAAATTTAAAACTTATCTTTAAAATAAGTTCTTTTTTTGTTCTTATAGAATAAAAATGAATCTTCATTAAAAGAAATTTGTTAATAACGTCCTCCCTTGCATAATAAAGTTTCGATAATTTTTTTTTAAAAACCAACTAGCTCAATTTGCTTCCTGCATATCTTTTCCAATTCGGTGATCACAAGGGAAAGGTAAGAGCCCTTGCGATCTACCAAACCATAACCATGCAGGAAAACCAGAAATGCTGGGTACAACCGTGATCCTTTGGCTTTGAGTTAGCTTGGGGGAGGACCATAACAAGGTAACATGTATCTCTATCCCTCTCATATCCTTTTGTTACCTTGCAAAAAAAAGAAATGAAAAAAAATAATAATAATAAATTCCTTTTTTAATAAATGTAAGCACATGTTGTCAAGTTAGTATGCACCTTTGGGTATTCTTGTCACTAACCATTTCAAGTTAACAAAGAAAGGACATACGAAGCTTGAGAACATGAGAGCAACTTCAACAACACACATTGATGATCTTTGGTGATGGAACAAACTCAAAAGGAGACCCTGACCTTGCACACTTGACTTTCAACAAAGTCCAAGTGTGGGGGAGGACGATACGAGTCTCACCTCAAGATCACCTTGGTTCAAAAGAAAAGGAGATGTTGGCTCTACCTTGCTTTGAAAAAAGTGGGAAGTGAAAAGAAAAAAAACAAGAGAAGAGATTGTTAAACAAAAAAAAGGGAATAGTAAAAAAATATATATAATATTGAAGGAGAGAGAAGGAGCAGGTTGGGCCCACATGTTAAAAGAGGAACACTTATGGGTTGCCTAACTCTGCCCATCATTATTTTGGATAAGCAAGAAGGGCTCACCCAAAGCCTTTGCTACTCTCATCAGGGCCATGGCCCACACACACTAAGCCATGAGAATGGCCTGGCCTGGTGATTCACCTGAGAAAAGTCATCATGCAAACTGCAGTAACAACTCTGATGTTTCATCCATCCATGGTGCCATTAACTACACTCAGGTATGCAAAGGTAATGTTCCCCAACTCTTTTGTTCATACTTGTCTCCATAGCTTGATCATTCACGCTTCTTTATGGCATCATAAACAATGGAGATAATCTGATATGGAGACAAGCCAAGGTTTTTTTTACATTGCATCTTAAGTTTGGCCTTGTTTGAGTTATGTGAGTTGGATGAACAAATAAAAATTTATATAATAAAAAAATAGTTAATAACTAAAAAAAATCATAATAAGTTTTAGGCTCTCTAGGGTTCAACCTAGTAGAGCCCTTGCTTGTTCATTGTTAAAATTAAAAACAGGTAAAAATTATGGGGGAGATCTCTTAAGTACAATGAACACGCCCTTCAGGATCTCCCCTGGATGTTGCACGAACATCAAGCAGGCCATCATATAGAGGGACAAGACACATGACTTCCATGAACTCCTTCTTCTACACCGGTGGTTTGTGCAACACCTCTCTCACTCCTTTAACCAACCATGACTCCATGCATATCTTGGATCACACTTCGTTTAAAGATTCTAAAAAAAAGCACAACAAAGGGGAGTCATGGTCGCAATATTCCTTTTAGTTAGAAGCTTGCATGAGTTGTTCCTCCTACATTTGTCATGTATGCGAGTCACTAATATGCAGGAGTTACCAATAAACGACTTGCTACACGACGACATGCTACTAAAATTGATGGAGTCCAACCCATGCCTTGGTAGTCACCTGAGATGGAAACCGAGCCACCGCAGCGACAACTCTGACGCTTCATCCATACAAGCTGTTGGTACACTCATTTAGGTATGTCAAGGTAATGTTGTTCAACTCATTCACTCATGTTTGTCTCCATGAAAATATAATATCATGCCCTTCCTCTGTTCATGCCATATGCTCTGAGTTTGGGTGTATTCACATGAGTACACTTGTGGTACATCCATAGGCTTTTTAATTTAAGCATGGTGCTTAGGTTAAACTAGCCTTCTTTAATCAAAATTGTGACATGGTGTTGCGTTTTGATTAATGAACTTGGAGTTGTTATCATGAATAATGGAAGCAATTCATGTTGGAGATAAAGCAAGGCATGCCTTTCTTTGCTCTCTTATCCAAGCCTTGTTTGAGTTTGAATAGATTGGCTGAGCAAACTTCTGACTAGATTCCTTTGTTCAAAAATCTGTCTCTATTGAATGATTCTTGGTTATCTTGTCATATTTTCTTTCTCTATGCTAGTAAGTCTTGGATTGGAAGTGTTGGTCCTACATCTTTTTAACTAAGCACGGTGTTTAGTTTGAAGCTGGGATGTGAGATCATGCCTCTATAGGATTTTTAATGTAAGCATGGTGCTTAGATTCTTAAGCCTACCTGGACAAATTAGACGTGGTGTCTAGTTTGATCTTGGAACCAAAGCTGCTGTTGGCGCAAAAAGTGGTTCTCTTAGCCCAACACACCAGCGAAGCAGGAAACGACCCTTAAGGCAGTGAAGCTCTCGCAGATCCAGCTAGCTTCGGACCCGGTCTGAGAGTGTCAGTAACACCCAAGCGTGCTAGTCAATTTGACCTGCAATTGACAAGAAAAAAGATAGTAATCAGTAATCACAGGGCGGAACTAACCGGTATGTACAGATAGTTCCAACTGTATGGCTCGAAGAGCCGATATAATGGGAGATCGACTAGAAAGCCGATTCTGTCATGTTATGAACCGATTATTGCGAAACATGCATTATAACTCAAGTTAAACGATTCAGACATGAATTCAATGACATATACTTGCATTAGACAGAAGTATACTACAAAAGATGTAGTCACAGCAAGCTAACATGATCATAAAATGTCTCAATGTAAAAACAAGATGAAATCGGCTATTTCAGCCGATTCAGTGTATACGAGCAACATACAAGCCTATAAAGTAAACAATGTTTCAACTCTCCGGCTAATAGATCTAAATCACAATCTTGCAACAGTGGAGATCGAGCGGATCGAGGCAGTCATGATGAAGTTGTAACTTAGATCCGTTAACCCTTGAATCTAGACAATGTTTATTTTATTACTTGAGTGCGACCCGTATCTAATCTAGATCCAAAATACAACCGGCTGGTGCAAAGCATTCTATCTTATGAATAATAAAACGAATGGCAAACATAATTCGTTGAACATATAGATCTATTAGATATAAGCCGACATATATGGACCAAGATAGTCAAATTGATGGTTGCTTTAAATAATAAACAATAAACATAAGCAACATCGGTAATTTAATGAATATAGCTAAACTGCCAAATTTAACTAGAGCCGATAACTAATCCATGCGTGCAAACTGTCGTAATCTATAGCCTGTCCACCGGATGACGTTAACTAATAGATTAATCAAGCAAACAAACACGAATCGATAACTAATCCGCGCGTAAAAACCGTCCTAATCTGCATCTCGTCCACCGGATGACGGTTAACACAGATTGATCGGATAAACCAGCGTGAATCATCCTTAACTCACTGTGCTTCCCACGTCCACCGGATGACGCCAAAGAAACAGAGCTTAGCAAGGACCCTAGTCCGCCATGCTTCCACGTCCACCGGATGACGCTAAAAAGACATAGTTTAACAGGGGGTTGACGATACTTACAAGCAAGCCTGCGTCCACCGGATGACACCCAGCCTGGATGAAGTAACTCGCCGGACTCGACTGACTCTAGGGTTTGTTTGGCCGGAGCCGAAAGTTGTGTTGTATTGATGTTGTTGTTTTTTACAATGGCTGAGGACTTATATTTATACCCTGAGCGTAGCTAGAATCCTAGTCGAATTACAACTCATTAATAGATAAGAAAATCAACAAACTATCCTATATCTAAGGTAACTTGGAGTCACATCTTCCCTTTCATAACGGACTCCGATCATGATTGCATCTTGGCGGCGCGGACTCTGGATGACGTCACCATATGCCGACGCTGCACGCCTTCTGTCACCTTTGCCCGATAACCGATTCACCGTTCAATCGGCTATTCTCCTTCCTTCCGCTGGACGGAATCTGCTTCCGAGATCGGCTATCTTCCTTCGGTATCGGCTATCGGCTTCTGGCATCGGCTATCGGCTACCAGCCCAAATTCGGTGTTAACACATGCCCCCTAGTTCGGAGTATGATTTCTTCATGCTTCGAACTATGATCCGATGGTCTTCCTTATGCCGAGAAACTCACTAGCAACCATAGTGCGTCTAGGTCTTCTTCCTTTAATCCCAAAGGTCTTATTCGCCATTGTTTCTTCGCATCTGTACGTCCCTTCATTCTAGGCCGATAAAGATGTTGATGACTTTTTGCTGTATACGAATCGGCTCTCAGGCTTGCATTGCACCTTAGAATCGATCACTCAGCCTGATCCGTCCCACATTCGAATCGGCTTTCGGGCCTGCTTCTTAGTATCGGCTTTGTTCAGCTTTCCTTTGGAACTAACCCCTCTGTCAGATCCATCACGAATCGGCTTGTGGGTGCTCACAATAGGATCGGCTAAAACAGCCTGACCCAAAAAACCGATCGGCGTGCGACCATTGATGGCGGCGCTTCGTCTCCCTGACTCGGCAACTGATCCGGATTCAAGAAACGTGGATTAACTGCAACCTAAAATCCGCCATGCCGTCTCACTTCCCAAAGAAACCGCCTCGGTGCCCGTGTTGTCTTCTAAATAGTTGGCAGGCTTGAGGCAACATCACACGCCATCGTATCTGTCTCGCCGACCAACTCTCCCGGCCGCCTCCTTGTATCCAATTCGCTTCCGCTCTCAATCCTTGTTTACGACCATGGCCGCGATGGAAACCATGGGAAGTGCCCGGCATCTGAGCCCGTCGACGGCGATGAAATGGAACAGAGTATCCGCCGCATCTGGGCCAGCGTCGCCCGAATCGAGCAGACTTTGGGGTAAATTCAACCGTCAGCCTACCATCTCCTCGCTGTTTCCATCTGATTTGATCCGTTTCTGCAGTCACCAACCATCTTTCGTCAGCGGCATTGCTAGCTCTTTAGCCGGCCTGAACAACCCTGCCTCCGGCGCTGATCTTCCTCGGGCAGCCCCGGCGGATGGTGACGCCGTTCCTGCAATCGGGACAGCAACCCCGGAAACCCCCGCCGCTGGTGACGCCGCCGGGCCCTCTGCTCCTGTAAGGGCTCCAATCAGGCGTATGATGCAAGTCAGCGAACGGGGAGCCCATAGCAGGTATCTTATTCTCTCTTTTCATCGATCTTTGAATCTGGCTAAGTCTGGGTGCCTGATCTGACGATCCCTTTCAGCCAACGTCTTCCGCTCCATCTTCCTTCCGGTGCACCAATCGGCGCTAGTTCCTCGGTGCGTCGCACAGCACCACAACCGAACCTCCCTCACGCTCCGGCTCGCAGCACCACCTCCAGAGCGGAATCGAACTCCGAATCATCTTCGAGTTCCCGCGACTCCTACACCGCCGCCGACGGCCGCCACTTCCACCATGAGATGGTGCGGTATCGCAACCTCTACTCCGAGGCTACCAAAGAGGCCGGCCGGCTGGATAAGGAGAACGAGGACCAAGCCGTCGCGCTTGTTGTCGCCAGTATTGATTTGACGGAGGCGCGGGCTAACCTCGCGGAGTCGCAGGCCACCGTGGCGGGTAATTTCCTGCTTTGTCCAACTATGTGCACGGCGCGTTTCCAACCACTGACTTTCCTTGTTTATGCAGCTCTGACGACGCAGCTGCACGAACTGCGCGTGGCTGTAGCAAACGTCACCGACGTCCTCCGCGCACGGGGGCAAACGCAGGTGGAGTAGCTTGCGGACGTGCACCACCGCGTTCGCCAGGTGGCGATGAGCGGCGTTTGTCACGGTGCCGCGGGAGCTCTAACCGCCGCCCAGATCAACTCCGGCATCGTGCTAGAGAACGTCGAACCGGGAATCCGGGCAGGTCAAGACATGGAGGAGTTCGGCACGCTGATGGCCGCTTTCGCCCCTCATGCCGACGGTCTCTCCGTGTCCATCGACGCCGAGGACGTGATCCGGGACGGCGTTAATAACCCAAACTAGATTGTATTAGGCCTTCTGATGTATATGATACTTCTGAACTAGCCATGCCTGAAACAATCCAATTTGCAAAACTGTATTTTTTTTTGCTAAGGGCGACTCGTTACTAAGATGTCGGCCATTTTTGTCCCAAAGGCGACCCGCCTGCACGGCATCGGCTGTCAGAGCCAGATTCACATGAATCGGATATTATCCCCCAACTGGGATGCTAGGGTAGTATTTCTTCAGATATTTCCCGTTGATGGCTCTGGCGAGTCTCTGCCCTTCCAAGTCTTCAAGGATATAAGCATTACCGGAGCGCATTCCACCACGCGATACGGGTCTTCCCAGTTTGGTGACCATTTACTGAATCGGCTATCTTTGGTACCAATAGGTAGAACGACTTTTCATACTAGCTCTGATTCGGTGAAGCTCTTGCTCCTTACCTTTGTGTTGTAATGCTTGGCCACTCGTATCTTATTCTTTTCAATATATTCCAAAGCCCTAAGCCAATGACAGTGCAAATCTTCTAAACTGTCCATCATAATGTCTTTGTATTCACCGGCCGTAAGCTTGTTTTGCAACGTGACACGCCGTGTCTCAGACTGAATCTCCCATGGCAAGACAGCAGCGTGTCCATAGACTAGCTCATAAGGTGAAGCCTTGATCGATCCATGCTGTGCCATGCGATATGCCCACAGTGCCTCGCTCTAATGCAAATACCATTTTCTGGGGTTCTGCTCAATCTTTTTCTTGATGACCTTGATCAAAATTTTATTGGAGGCTTCTGCTTGTCCGTTGGCTTGGGCGTAGTATGGCGATGAATTATAAATCTTGATGCCCATGTCATCAGCAAAGGTCATAAACTCCTCTGAAGTGAACATTGTCCCCTGATCGGTTGTGATCGTCTGAGGTATGCCGAACCTGTAAATAATATGCTCCTTCACAAATTCGATCACGTCAACTGAAGTGGCGCTCCTCAAAGGAACGGCTTCCACCCACTTGGTGAAGTAATCAGTCGCCACTAGGATCCATTTGTGACCCTTGCTCGATGGTGGGTAGATATGGCCGATTAGATCAATACCCCATCCCCTAAACAGCCATGGTTTAATTATAGGATTCATAGCAGAAGCTGGAGACTTTTGTATATTTCCAAACTTTTGGCATTCTTGACACCCTTTATAATATTTGAAACAATCTTCCAGCATCGTAGGCCAATATTAACCAGTCCTCCTGATGATCCACTTCATCTTGTGAGCTGATTGATGTGCACCGCAGACTCCATCATATACTTCGCTCATCAGCCTTACTGATTCTTCTGCCCCTAGGCATTTGAGCAGCACTCCGTCAACAGTCTTGTAATACAACTGACCATCCAACAACACGTACTTGGTGGCTTTATATCTTAGCTTTCTACTGACCTTTTGTGAAGGATTTGCCAGGTAACCTGCTATCTCGCCCCTCCAGTCATCAGCCGATTGCTCGCTGTTACAAATCTCCTGCATCGGCCGATAACCCGACGCGTTCTGCGCTAGCCGATTAGCCTCCTGGTTCTGGCCCTGGTGATGTGACAGAGAGATACCGTCATGAACTTCTTGATGAGAGCCTGGCACTGATCATGGTAACCTCTGAGTATCTCGTCTTTACACTCATACAAACCGAGCAATTGGTTGATGACTAGTTGTGAATCACCAAATACTTCAACTGCATCGGCTTTTGCTCCATGCAGAAGCTGAAAACCTTTCCATGCGGCTTCATATTCAGCCTGATTGTTTGTGACAATCGGCCCTATCTGGAAAGCATACTCAAAACGTAGACCTCGCGGTGAGATGAGCACTTCTCCGGTGCCACCACCTTGCTTGCACGAAGAACCGTCAAAAAACATAGTCCATGGCGCTATATCCGCTACATTAACCGATCCTCCGTGATGCTGTGTAATGAAATCGGCTATCGCCTGCCCTTTGACCGCCTTAGCCGATTCGAACCTCAAGTCAAACTCTGAAAGCGCCAGGATCCATTTGCCTATCCGACCATTTAAAATAGGCATCGAAAGCATGTGCTTGATGACATCCTCCTTGGACACCACCACACACTCCGAGGCAAGCAAGTAGTGCCTCAACTTGGAGCATGAGTAGAATAGGCACAAACACAACTTCTCGGTCGGTGCGTATCTTGTCTCAGGGTCAAGGAGCTGCCTGCTCAGGTAGAAGACTGCTCTCTCCTTCCCTTCAAATTCTTGAAAAAGGGCCGACCCAATGCTATGGCTTTCGGCCGTCACGTACAACTTAAAAAGCTTCCCTACCCGTGGCGGTACTAAGACAGGAGGAGTCTTCATGTATTCTCTGATCTCATCAAAAGCCTTCTGTTGCACGTCACCCCATTTGAACTCTTCATCATTCTTGAGCTTCAACAATGGTGAGAACGGCAGTACCTTCTCTGATAAGTTGGCAATGAACCTTCTGATAAAGTTAACCTTACCAAGTAAAGACTGCAATTCCTTCTTGTTGGTTGGAGGTACGAGTTCATCGATCGCCTTCCTACTCTTGCTGCCGATCTCTATCCCTTTGCGGTGGACCATGAATCCCAGAAATTCGCCAGCTGACACGCCAAACGCGCACTTGTTAGGATTCATCTTCAGACCATGTCGCCTTGTGCACTCCAAAGTGGTTCTCAAATCGGCCAGGTGATCTTTATTGCTTTTAGATTTCGCCACCACATCATCTATATAAATTTCAACGACCTTGCCGATCAACTTGTGAAATATATAATTCATAGCCCTCTGATAGGTTGCACCGGTATTCTTTAATCCAAACGTCATGACCACCCATTCAAACAAACCAAGCACACCAGGGCACCTGAAGGCGGTCTTCGGGATGTCTTCATCAGCCATAAAAATTTGATTATAACCAGCATTGCCATCCATGAAGCTAATAACTTGGTGCCCAGCAGCCGAGTCTACCAACATATCGGCTATTGGCATAGGATAGCCATCCATCGGTGTAGCTCTATTTAAATCCCTGAAATCAATACAGACTCGCAATTTACCATTTTTCTTATACACAGGGACAATGTTCGATATCCACTCGGCATACCGGCAAGCTCGAATGAACTTGGCTTCTAACAGCCTCGTGATTTCGGCCTTAATGTCAGGTAGAGCATCCTCTCTAAAACGACGTGGAGGCTGCTTGTGTGGCCGAAACCCTGGCTTGATAGGTAGCCTGTGCTCAACAATAGATTTGTCCAATCCAGGCATTTCATAATATTCCCAGGCGAAACAATCTTTGTACTCTTTCAATAGTTGAACCAGCTCCTGCCTAAACTCTGGGTCTACATTGGCGGCAATAAACGTCGGCCTTGGTCTGTCGCCGGGTCCAACATCCAGTTCTTCGAGCTTGTCGGCCGACGTGAATCCTTGCCCCAACTTACCCTCTATGTCGTCAATCGGATTCTCCATTTAATAAAAAGACTCAGAGCCGATTGCCCTGATCGGCTGTTGACTCTCATCACTGACCTTGATGGAGCCTCCTTCCCAAGTCTTGCCAGAGAAACAGTCATGATCCCCAGCTTCCCAGTATGTGGCATCTGCCATTGCCACGCTGACCGAGTCGTTGGCCGGGATCACTTCAACCTCATCGCCATGCCACTGAATGAGACACTGATGCATGGTCGATGGTATGCAGCAGTTGGCATGAATCTAGTCGCGTCCGAGTAGCAAGCTGTATGCACCTTTACTGTCGATCACGAAAAAGGTGGTAAGCAGTGTCTTCTTCCCCACTGTTAGCTCGACGTTGATTGCCCCCCGAGTGTTGGAAGAATTGCCCCCGAAATCCTTGAGCATTAGATCAGTTTCTATTAGATCATCGGGACCCTTGCCTAGCTTGCGGAATGTAGTATAGGGCATGAGATTGACAGTGGCACCACCGTCCACCAACATCTTCGTCATAGGCATGCCGTCGACATAACCTTTGAGATAGAGGGCCTTCAAATGTCGATTCTTGGCTGGCTTATCAAAAGTAGCTTGCTGTGCGAGCACTAACTTGGCCACTCCGTCTTCTGATCCCGAATCGTCTGAGTCGGACTCGGTATCATACTTCTTGGCTCTGAACTCTGCAGGCAGCACGAACACCATCTGTGCATCGGCTACAGCCTTTCCATTATTTTGTGGAGGCTTCTCGCGCCATATCTGTTTGGCACGTCCCTCAGCTTGGAGCTCTCTGTTTCTGAGCTGCTGCACCCGGCGCCTTTGGCTCCTAGTTAGATCCCCTGGGCATCACTGATTCTCCTGCCAAACCGGCTGTCGGCGTTCAACTACCGCTTCATCAAGCCGATCGTGCGAGTCCCTTTTTTCACGCCAATCCCGCGGGCTGTGGGGGCTCCCTAGCCTCTGATGCACAGACCGGCGGTTGACCTGGGACTGCCTCTACTCTCAGTACTGATCGCTGCATTCTGGGCAGTTGTGCAGCGTTGGCAGTCTCAAGCCTTCATTCCAACAATGTCGGAAGAATGGGCAATGCCAATGATCCTCCTCACCTCCCCGGTGGCGGGTCATTTCTTCATGATAGCGCGCCTCTTCTTCTTCGCGGAGCCACCTGCGGTACTCCTCTTCTTCGCGCTGCAGCCGCCTCTGATGATCTTTCTCTTTCTGTCGCCGCCATTTGTTCAGAAGGTGCTGGTGTGTGGGCCTCCTGCTCTTGGTACCACTGGATTCTCCCTGCTCTGGCTGCCTCTGATTCTGTACCCTCCTTCCTTTGATCAGCGCCAGCTCCTCAGCTGTGATTTGTGCATCGGTATCAACTGAGGAGTTCTTCCTGGCCCGTTCAGAGGTTAATACCTTTACTTTAGTCAGAGGATTCGCGATCTGGACCATGTTCTGCCCTTTCGGGAATGAGAATTTGTCGATCTTCATCTTCCCCTTAGGAGGAGCCTCAAATTTCAACAAACCACGCCTAATAGCATTCTGGATTGCTGCTTTGAAATTGCGGCAATTGTTTGTTGAGTGTGAGGTGAGGCCGTGGTATTGGCAGAACGGTTTTCCCTGCAAATCTTCAGGAAATGGCTTGACATAATCAGCTGGGAAGGTGATGTGGCCTGCACTGACTAATAGGTCGAAGAGTTTGTCCAGCTTGCGCGTGTCAAAGTCGTATTGATCTTCTGCGCTCCAACCCTTCGGTACGGCCATGGGCTTTGTTCCCCATTTAAGCTCAACAGTAGCCACTTCTTCATTCTCTCCATCCTCTGAGTCAAAATCACAGACGTAGGCCTGCTTGTATTTTGAATCTTTCTTGAAACTCTGGGCCTGCTGTTCTAATGCGGCCACCCTCTGCATCATCTCGCTGATGCTGTTGAAGTTGGTGCCCACAAACTTCTCTTGGACGTGTGGGAGCAACCCACTGACCACTATCTTGGCGAGCTATTTGTCGTTCAGGTTCAAAGAGTAACACATGTTCCTGGTCTCCCTGAACCGCTTGATGAAAGCCGATCCAAGTTCATTCAGCTTTTGGCGCATGTTGGTGAGATCTGTGATGTCTTTCTCCCCAGTGCCGGAGAAGAAGTAATTATGGAATTTAGTCTCCAGATCTTCCCAGCCTTGAATTGAGCCAGGCTCCATAGATGCAAACTAGCTAAACGCCGGCCCTGTCAGTGATAGCGGAAAGAGCCGGACCCTGTGAGCTACCTCATATGAAGCTTCGCCGAGCTGGGTCAGGTAACGGCTGATGTGCTCCATGGTGGTGATGTCGTCCTGCCCACTGAACTTGGAGAAGTCGGGTAAGCGATACCTGGGCGGCAATGTCACTCGGTCGTACCACTCGGGGTAAGGGCGCCTGTACTTGATTCTAGTCCCGGTCTTCGGCTGTAAACCGAACGTATCACGGAGCATGGCACTCATCTGCTCCAGCAGCTGATTGTTGGGTGTCTGGGCGTACCCCAGATGCGGCGCTGCCTGAAGATCTTGATATGTGATCCCCTCATGGTATCCAGGAGTTGGGTTGGCCACGTCTGCCGCCGGCGTATTTCCAGCTGTCGGATTCACTACTGATGAGTTCATCGAGTTCACCGACTGTCCAGTGGACTGCATGAAAGCGGCGAGCTCCTCCGGAGTATGATCTTTGTATAATCTTGGAGAAGCTGCTATTTTTTAGCCGAACCGGCCGCAGTGGCACCCTGCCCTGGCGTTTTTGGCTGGCTCGGCTGTTGCGGTGAGGAATTGGAGGTCCCTGCCGCTGCTTTTGGATCTGCGTCCTCTGCGGGTATGTTGAAGTAAACCGGACCCAGAGACTCCCAATCCTGCCGTTTGAGAACAGTCTTCATGATGTTTCAGAATGTCTGCAGGAAGGATTTATGGTGATGGCCGACTGCTGAATAGGCGGCCTCCCAGGTCGCTTCTTCCAGCATCTGCTTGAGGTCGGCCTTGCACTCCTCTTCAGATTTATCAGAATGGCCATCCATGATCCATCTAGGGAATGCATTCTTCTTCACTACCGAGCCATCACGCTGCTTGCTGAATGAAAGCAGGCAGGCATCAGCGAATTCTTCAACAATCTTGTTTAGCACTGCCGCGTCCTCCTCACTGAGATCTTCGACCCTGACCCTGAGGACACCGTCATCCCTAGAGGGGCCGTCCGCCGCAGCCTTTCCTCTTGCCATGGTCTACAATGAAAGGTCCCACCGGGCGTGCCAAAAAGTGTGTTGGCGCAAAAAGTGGTTCTCTAAGCTCAACACACCAGCGAAGCCGGAAACGACCCTTGAGGCAGTGAAGCTCTCGCAGATCCAGCTAGCTTCGGACCCGGTCTGAGAGTGTCAGTAACACCCAAGCGTGCCAGTCAATTTGACCTGCAATTGACAAGGAAAAAGATAGTAATCAGTAATCACAGGGCGGAACTAACCGGTATGTCCAGATAGTTCCAACTGTATGGCTCGAAGAGCCGATGTAATGGGAGATCGACTAGAAAGCCGATTCCGTCATGTTATGAACCGATTGTTGCGAAACATGCATTATAACTCAAGTTAAACGATTCAGACATGAATTCAATGACATATACTTGCATTAGACAGAAGTATACTACAAAAGATGTAGTCACAGCAAGCTAACATGATCATAAGATGTCTCAATGTAAAAACAAGATGAAATCGGCTATTTCAGCCGATTCAGTGTATACGGACAACATAAAAGCCTATAAAGTAAACAATGTTTCAACTCTCCGGCTAATAGATCTAAATCACAATCTTGCAACAGTGGAGATCGAGCGGATCGAGGCAGTCATGATGAAGTTGTAACTTAGATCCGTTAACCCTTGAATCTAGACAATGTTTATTTTATT
Source organism: Eremochloa ophiuroides (assembly GCA_038502445.1). Taxonomy (NCBI): domain Eukaryota; kingdom Viridiplantae; phylum Streptophyta; class Magnoliopsida; order Poales; family Poaceae; genus Eremochloa; species Eremochloa ophiuroides. The sequence continues at coordinate 795,774 of JAHLJS010000057.1, read as the reverse complement.
ACTTGAGTGCGACCCGTATCTAATCTAGATCCAAAATACAACCGGCTGGTGCAAAGCATTCTATCTTATCAATAATAAAACGAATGGCAAACATAATTCGTTGAACATATAGATCTATTAGATATAAGCTGACGTATATGGACCAAGACGGGCAAATTGATGGTTGCTTTAAATAATAAACAATAAACATAAGCAACATCGGTAATTTAATGAATCTAGCTAAATTGCCAAATTTAACTAGAGCCGATAACTAATCCATGCGTGCAAACTGTCGTAATCTATAGCCTGTCCACCGGATGACGTTAACTAATAGATTAATCAAGCAAACAAACACGAATCGATAACTAATCCGCGCGTGAAAACCGTCCTAATCTGCATCTCGTCCACCGAATGACGGTTAACACAGATTGATCGGGTAAACCAGCGTGAATCATCCTTGACTCACTGTGCTTCCGACGTCCACCGGATGACGCCAAAGAAACAGAGCTTAGCAAGGACCCTGGTCCGCCATGCTTCCACGTCCATCGAATGCCGCTAAAAAGACATTGTTTAACAGGGGGTTGACGATACTTACAAGCAAGCCTGCGTCCACCGGATGACACCCAGCCTGGATGAAGTAACTCACCGGACTCGACTGACTCTAGGGTTTGTTTGGCCGGAGCGGAAAGTTGTGTTGTATTGATATTGTTGTTTTTTACAATGGCTGAGGGCTTATATTTATACCGTGAGCGTAGCTAGAGTCCTAGTCGAATTACAACTCATTAATAGATAAGGAAATCAACAAACTATCCTATATCTAAGGTAACTTGGAGTCACATCTTCCCTTTCATAACGGACTCCGATCGTGATTGCATCTTGGCGGCGCGGACTCTGGATGACTTCACCATATGCCGACGCTGCACGCCTTCTGTCACCTTCGCCCGATAACCGATTCACCGTTCAATCGGCTATTCTCCTTCCTTCCGCTGGACGGAATCTGCTTCCGAGATCGGCTATCTTCCTTCGGTATCGGCTATCGGCTTCTGGCATCGGCTATCGGCTACCAGCCCAAAATTCGTTGTTAACAGCTGCTAGTATAGATTTTGGTTAATCTTATGGACTAACCCCCTACAGAAATTTATCAACTCCATGAGGGTAAGTCTTTGAGATGATAGCAGAGACAAGTATTTCTTAGGTGAACCTTAAAAAAAAATATAATGATAAATAAAATCTTGAAGAAAAAGAGTAATTTATCTTTCAATCCCAAGTTTTGTTGTCTTGTTATCTCAATACCACCATAAAAACAAGCTTGGGGGAGCTTCCTAGCACGCTCAAGAGAGGCCACGAACTGCACATCAAGCTGAGGCACCACCAATTAGCGGCACCCCCAGGTGAACCACATTGGTAAGTCAAAAGCAAGCTTGGGGGAGGGCTCCGACAAAGGTAACTTGTATCTCATATTACTTTTTAAAATTCTCCAACTTATAAAAATGGTGAGATATGTTCTCCTCTCTCATATGTGTTAAGATGTGTTAGTTTCTACCCTTGTTGAAATGATGAACAGTTGCTCTGTCTTATGTTTCACCTGTACCCATTTTATAATCGAGCTTTCTCTAAGGTTTGGGTTTATGAGCTAAAAATGTCTCATCCTAAAAACTTGGGCTAATGGGTTACACATGCTTAATCTTGTCTAAGTTATTGCCTCATATGATATGGTGACATGGGCTGCGCTATGACTTTGTTCTGAGAGAAACTTGACATCCGGAGTTTTATTTTCGAAAACTTTCAAAAACAAAAGTTCCTTAATGATTATGAAATACCTACCAAGGCCATATGACATGTTTCAATTATGCAAACCTTTTAGTCATATGCTGCTTGTGGAACATTGAGTTAGGTTAAATTGTTGTGACCTAATTAAGATTATGGTCATGCACCCATGATTGAGATTCACATGCACCCACCAAATAAAGCCAACTCTCACCCCGAGAGTTGCGCACAACATGCACCCATCCATCCACTAATAATATGCCAACTCTTACTCTGAGAGTTGCGCACTCTTCAACCAAATAAAAATACCGACTCTTACCCTGAGAAGCCGCGCATTCATTTTTCACCATATAATTACTCCTCGCATTCCATCATGACATCTCTCCAGCCAAAGTTCTTTAAATACTAACAAGAGATATGGGTTATGCTTAAAAAAAGCATGCCAAGGGGCATGCAATAAACAAACAGAAAAAAGATACCCGTTCAAAAAAAAGAAGAAAAATAATAATAATATGGATATATGTAATACCTCTGGTATTACTGCTTAATTAATCTGCCATATCATCATGTTTATTATTAATCATCTACATATGATTGTGCTTAGGGCTCCTAGAGTGATTGAATTTCATTTAGAATTGATTGTGTAACTAAGTCCTTAATCAAAAATCAAAAATAAAATGAAATAGAAATCAAATTAAGCCCTAGAGTTGACCTAAAACCCTAATTCAAAATCTATGTTGAATCTGAGGAAAGTGTATAAATGAAAGTGGTAGAACTTTTAAAATGGAACAACTTTTATTTTTGGAGATTTTGAAGTTATATTATAGAAATTCAAATTAAACTCAAATTAGTATGTTGATATTTAAATTTGAAACTTCAATTTCAAAAATATTGAGAATCTTCCAAAACTCCCATAATAGAAGTTGTCAAGCTCAATAAGTAGAACAACTTTCATGTTGACCATTTTTCATGTTGTTGAGAAAAATCAAAAGTAATTTTAAAATTTCAGTTTGAAATTTAAAACCTACTTTTACCCCCTTTGCTGTAGTTCGAAAATTTAGCCAAATTTGAATTTCATGTCAAAAGAAAAAAATGATCTACACAAAATTCTCTACAACTTTTGTATTCGTCACTTCTTTGGATTCCGGCTGGATCAGATCGAATTGGAATCAAATATCATTTGACCTACTAAGCCTACTACTGTAGCTGGGGGGTCCCCCTGTTCATCTTCCTCACCCATACGCGCGTGCCGCGCGTGGCGCCGGGCGCCGTCCGGCCGGCGTGGGCGGGCAGGGGTGTTGTCGAGCAGCCGAGGAGGGGGCCCCGGACGCCCCGACCTTATCCCCACCCTTCCCTGCCCTTTAATGACGATGAGGCCCTCCGTTTTCAAATTTCTTCCCGAGCGGCCGCCGGCAACCACCTCGTCGTCTGTGGCCAAATTCCCAACCACCGAACCACCACACCTCGATTCGTCGTGCAACCAGTCTCCTCCCTTCCTTGCACATCGTTTGGGTGCGGTTTGTTCGGGTGTCGTAGACGGAGTTGCCCGGTAGTCGTTGTCGTCCATCTCGGAGCCGCCCGGAGCTCCGCCGTGGCCATCTTCTTCCCGTCCAGTCTGTTAGAGTGAGCGCCTTCCTTCTCGGGGTAGCGTTCTAAGCTCCCGTGGTGGTGTAGTTTCTAATGCGCATGATGGTTTGTGATGTGGTGCACCAGGTTCGTCGGAACAAACCTTCGTCGCAACGGCCGAGCTGTGTCCGCCGCCGTCGTCGTCAAGCCATCCTCACCGCACCGCCTCTTCGTCATCTAACTCATCCGTTAGCTTCGTGGTGAGCCTCTGATTCTCCCTAATGCTTTTCCCATGACCTTATCATGTCCCGTCGTTCGGAACGGCCTTGTCGTGCCGCCACCGTCCACCGTGAGCGAGCTCCTGCTCGTTGACGGCGTCTAGGGCTAGGGCTAGGTGCGTAGGGGTATCGGCTAGGGTCCACGGTAGGCGCTAGGTTGAGTGCGATTGCCACGGGGGTCGCCGGCGGCGAGGTCCACGCCGTGCCGCGTGCACGCGCGCGCGGGAGCGCCCGACCGAGGAGGAAGAAGGAGCTGACAGCAGGGGCCCAGCTGTCAGCGTCCGAGAGAGGGAGTGAACGCGGGGGCTGACGCTTGGGACCGGCCTGTCAGCGCCTGGTGTGAGTGCGTACGCGCGCGTGTGGGCTGAGTTGGGCCGGCTCGGGTTAACTGGGCCGACTCGGGTTGAATGCGCTTTGTGATTTTCCCGAGTATTTACAAAGGATTTTTCCATTTATATTTCCAATGAATAGTACTATTGTTTCATAATTTTGTGCGAATTTATTTAGTGCTCCTAAAATAACCAACATTTTTGAGGATGCTCTCTGGAACATGTAGTATTTAATAAAAATACTAAACTTGATGTTTGGGTAGTTTCTGTAGTAAATAAAAATCAGCTCTTTAATTGGTAATTGAAATTTTGGTGATTTTTAATAATTCCTGTGTTATTCCAAAAATCATGAAATTTGTTGTGCCACTGTTTGGCACTGGAATCTATCTGTTGGTGGAATTTGACATCAAATGGAAGTAGTTAAATATTTATTAAATTATATATTGGTTTAAATGATTAGTAATAGGAATAGGAAATGAAATGATTATTGAATGGTGTGATTTTTGGATTGATTGAGATTCTAGGTCGATCACCTTTATGACCTAGGGCATTGTGAATTAGAGTAATCATGGCTAGCCTATGGTAGGGTCTTGATCATGTGTGTGCCTTATTTATTTTGAATTTCATCTGTCATTTCATGCGCATCGCATTCATACATTCATTCATTGCAAACGTGTAGTGACCGAGAATCCGGTGGTAAAGTCTAAGGGTGCATCTGAGGAGAATGCTCAGGAAGTTGTGCAAGGTTTTGATATTTGTGGCACCGACCCGGATCTGACACTCTACACCATCCAAGGCAAGCCCCGGTGCATTTGCCCATCCTTGCTATTTTAAAATGTTTATCACTTGAGTTAATCTATTGCATTAGGTTAATAGGAGTTGATTGACAACCCATTTATGCATTACCATCCTTGAGCACTGATCTATACCAGAGAACCTGATTTTATAAAGTATTGCAAAATGCTTAGTCATGCTTAATGATTAGATTTGCAAAAATGCTATTTTGAACTGTGATGAGACAAATGAAATGAATCACTTTATGGGAATGGTATGTCCTTGTTGGTTGGCAGTGTTCCTAGCTAGTTCATTGTCATCCACAGGGACGTGTTTTTCCGTTTGGTCAACCATCTGTTTGGGTTAGAGTCCCAACGATCCTCACTATTGGAAACGGATGTGAAAACCGGGTAGTTACCAGTGTACTTGGGTTAGAGTCCCAATGCATGGTTTCTAACGGAAAAATATTAGGGACCGTTCGTTGTCAGGCCTGCTGTGATCAAGACTTTGCAACTAGCCACATACTACGGAAAGCCTCTGACTCCGGTGGCTCTACTGCTGGAACCGACAACCACGCACTAGGAGTGGAGAGATGGCGAGAGTAGCGTGTACCCTCGTGGCCATCGTGCCTGGAGACGAGAGGAGTACTGCGCTCTCGGGTGGCGCAGGACCGGTTCCGGGGTATGAAAAGCTGTGGTAGGCGGGGTTGGCGTATGCAAGTTTAAGTGCTACATACGCAGTGTGGATAGGGATCCCCAGCTAGGTATTAATCGATTCGAATCGTCGTTGCTCCTCGGTTATGGAGACTTGATCCTCACCCCTACATCGAATAGTGGTTTGGAACTAGGATGTTTTGAAATGAATAAAGATGTATCGAAAGAATGATGATGAATATTGGAAAGTACTTGGATTATGGTAATGATTGATAGTATTATTGAAATAAAATGTTGAGTTAGGACTAGTAATGCTTTTCCGCAAAACTCTTGAACTCTTGCTAAATCCTTACCTTGACTCCCCTCAGCCTGCATTCCTGAGTCTAATTTTACACTCTTAGTCGGGTAAGTCTTGCGGAGTACCCCATGTACTCAGGGTTTGTTAACCCCATTGCAGGTAGTCAGCAGGAGTCTGAAGTCTGTCTGGCTCCGTGCTACATCACTATCGTCCAGGAGAGTGAGGAAGAATAAGGTTGAACCCGTGGGCAGGGTTCGTGTAATACTTATCTATCTGTTGTACTGTTGTTCTATCGCTACTGCTACCCTTTTAAAATTATGGTCTGTAATAACTGCACCTAATTTCCATTCGAACACTGGTTTGTAATATTAAGTACTATTTACTCTTCCGCACTATTACTCTGATGTATTTTGTTATGAAATGTTGTAAAACCTGTAATAGCTTCGCAATGGGATCCTGTCGGAGATAACGGGTGCTTATGTAGCCCGGCAGAGCCCGCCTAGGTCTTCTGGAACACGGGCCCGCCCGTCAGATGTCATTAGTGGCGATGAAAGGTGCCTGTGGGCCATGTGATTTAGGCGGTTCTGTTACAGCTGGTATCAGAGCATTCCATTGCTAAATCATTGCGGGTTACTTTTCGAAAACTTCAAAATGTTTTGGATCATAAAAACTTAAACTGTTATTTTGTGTCCAAGCTGCTTACATTCTTATCTTACTCAGTAGTTCTTATCTTGTTCTGTGATTTATCTTATGATGGTTATGGTAGCAGGTGGAACAACATTATTAACATTAGCCCTATGTTCAAACTATTTATGCTTTGATTTATATTGCAAGATTTAAAATTCGTAAGTACGTGCATGCATCATGATAATCACACATGTTAATAACTTCCTCCTTAACAGTGGGTATATGGGTTAGGAACTATCACACCTATTCTTGCTAGCCTATTATATCCTCACTAATTCAAACTTACCTTTACAGCTGGCACGCTCTAAGTTGACGGCATGCAAGATGAATGGACCCCGTGGAGTTCCGCGCCACCAATTGGCACCGCACGACGGTGAGGAGGCATCTGGCAGCCGTCCACCCTGCCGCAGCCATAAGGAGTTAAAGAAGGAGATCAAGGAGCTACACAGGGAGATGAGTCTCATGCGGGAGGACTTCCAAGTGGCCCAGGCTGATCACTACCGGGATGTGAGGACCAACAGAGACCTACGGCGGGAGATCGACTGCCTGACTCAGGAGAGGGATCAGGCTTTGGAGCAGTAGGGCATGGTCCATGAAAGGGTTGAGGAGCTGGAGGGGTACGTTGAGAACCTTGAGTGGAACAATGGCATGCTGCACGAGGAGGTGCATAAGCTGAACGATCAGCTTAATCCGATTCTGGTTCCACGGGAGGAGGAGCCTGAGGAGGGTGTTGTCATAGGACCCGATGAGGAGTATTATGACAGTGAGGCTATGGAGGACGGTTACTTTGAGGCAGTCGACCCAATGGAGGATGTGGTCATCTAGGAGGACGACGAGGAGGAGATCGTCGTCATCGACTAGGCTAGTCTTAGGACTAGTGATTTTAGTCTTCTGTTATCCGAGTGTTGTAATTGTAGTGCCAAGAACCGTATTCTGGGGTGGAACTTGTTATGATTCGTGTGTGTTGAACTCTGTTATATTTGATGTTTTAAGTTGTAATGATACTATGTTTTTAATTATGCAATGTGAGTCCTTAGTGGTTGTCTTAAAAACAGATGGTCAACACTCGCTCGACTGGTGCCGGTACTTCCGATGAAGGAGCTGCTCCCTACCCACCACACATTCCTCCAACCTTAGCCGATGCCATCACAGCCCTTGCCAATACAGGCAACGCTATGGCCCAAAACCGAGAAAATCGTGGCGGGCGTCGAGGCCACCGCGAAGATGAGGAAACCACCTGTGGACTTCACTAAAACCCGTCCCCCAGTATTCACAAAAGCCGATGAACCCTTGGAGGCCAATGTCTGGCTCCGTACTATGGAGCAGAAGTTCAGCTTGATTCGCTGCACAGAATTCCAAAAGCCACTATTCGCGGCTCAGCAGTTGCGTGGTCCGACCAGTGCCTGGTACGCCAACCTGTTGTCTGCACAGCCCGAGGGGCATCAGCTTACTTGGGCAGAGTTCCGCGAAGCCTTCCGAGCACATTACATCCCTACAGGTGTAATGAAGATGAAACTGGATCAGTTCTTAGCTCTGCAGCAGAAGGATTCTTCTGTTATGCAATATGTGAACCAATTCAACCATCTTGCCCAATATGCTCCTGACCATACCAACACTGACCAAAAGAAGAAAGACTGCTTTGTCAGAGGCCTAAACTTTAAGATCCAGCGCAGCCTATCCAACAACCTTAATTGCTCATATCACGAAGCTGTAAACAGCGCCATTGCTTACGAAGAAAGTGATCGTAAGCATCAAGATGGGAAGAATAAAAAGAAACCAGGCTTTTCTGGTAGTCAAAAATGCCAGAAGATCATCTATCATCCTACTCACCACAACCGTCCAGCTTACCCCCAGCAGCAAGTCGTGGTACCTCTCATACCTCAAACCAATAGAACACCACTTAGCCGAATGCCCTAGGTGTTCGTATCAATACACCTCAGACCATCTACAATCATCCTTGCTACAACTGTGGCAAGATGGGACATTGGCCTCGTGACTGTCCATATCCTAAGAAATACAATCAAAATGCCCAGAAAGGTCCTGGACAGCAGCAGCAGCAGCATCAGAATCAGCACCGTGGCCAGCAGCACCAGGCTCAGAAGGTCAAACTTGTCAAGAAGGCAGGATATGTCTATTATACTCATGTGGATGACATCCCTGCAGGAGAGCCCATCATGATGGGTAGGTTTCCTGTCGCCAGTCACCCTGCTATTACACTTTTTGATTCTGGTGCATCACATTCATTCATCAATCGTACATTTGTGGTAAAGCATGAGATTCCAATTGGGGAAACAAAGGACAACTTCTTTATACATTCGCCCAGGGGGCGTATAAATACTAAGGATGTAGTGCATCAAGTACCTATCGAGTTGGGCGGGCATATATTCCCAACCACCATGATAGTGCTCAAGGATCAGGACATAGATGTCATATTATGTATGAATTGGATGTATCAGCACAAGGCTCTGATCGATGTGCTAAATAGGACCATAAAAGTCAGCATACCTGATAGTCAATCTCAGCTTCTTATCCAGCTGCCACTACCCATGAGAATGGTTGAAAAGTCTGTGCAGAGACTGTGTGCCACCTCAGTCCAAGAAATCCAAAATATTCCGGTAGTCTGTGAATTTCCGGATGTATTTCCTGATGATCTACCTGGTCTGCCACCTGACCGTGACGTGGAGCTCGCTATTGAGTTGAAGCCGGGAACTGCACCTATATCCCATAGAGCCTATAGGATGCCTCCCAAGGAACTAGCGGAACTTAAAATTCAACTGCAAGATCTGCTTGATAAGGGTTTCATCCGACCTAGTTCATCTCCCTGAGGTTGTCCTGCTATATTTGTGAAAAAGAAGGACAAGTCACTCAGACTCTATGTCGATTATCGCCCACTCAATGAGGTCACCATTAAAAATAAGTATCCTTTACCCCATATTGACCTACTCTTTGACCAGTTAGCTGGAGCCAAGGTTTTTTCCAAAATTGACCTTAGGTCTGGTTATCACCAAATAAAGATCCATCCCGAAGATATCTCCAAAACCACATTCACCAACAGATACGGCCTTTACGAGTATCTGGTCATGTCCTTTGGCCTAACCAACGCACCTGCCTATTTCATGTATCTAATGAACTCAGTCTTCATGCCCGAACTCGACAAATTTGTGGTCATGTTCATCGATGACATCCTTGTTTATTCCAAAACTCCTTATAAGCATGCCCATCACCTTCGCATCATTCTAACTCGCTTAAGAGAACACCAGCTATATGCCAAGTTCAGCAAATGTGAGTTTTGGTTGGATCGAGTTCCTTTTCTCGGTCATATTTTGTCAGCTGAAGGTGTATCTGTGGACCCGAGCAAGGTAGAAGAGATCTTGAATTGGAAGCCACCAACCACAGTTCATCAAGTGCGCAGTTTCATGGGAATGGCGGGGTATTACTGTCGTTTTATTCTGGACTTCTCAAGGATCGCCAAGCCCATTACCAACCTGTTGAAGAATCAAGTCAAATTTGTCTAGTCACCAGAATGTGAGAAGGCATTCCAAACCTTGAAAAAGTTGTTGACCACTGCACCAGTACTAGCTCAACCAGACATTGAAAAGCCCTTTGATGTGTACTGTGATGCTTCTGGTACCGGACTTGGTTGTGTCTTGATGCAAGAAGGTAGAGTCATTGCTTATGCTTCACGGCAACTCAAGCGTCATGAAGAGAAGAGAACTACCCTACTCATGACCTAGAGTTAGCAGCTGTGGTACATGCCTTGAAGATATGGCGCCACTATTTGCTGGGCAGTACCTGCAATGTATACACAGATCACAAGAGTCTGAAATACATTTTCACTCAAGAAGAATTGAACATGAGACAGCGAAGATGGCTCGAGTTAATCAAGGATTATGATATTGAAGTGCATTATCATCCCGGCAAGGCGAATGTGGTCGCCGATGCACTCAGTCGGAAGGTGTACTGCAATTGTTTGACAGTCAAGCCGTATGATCTATTCTTGTTCTATGGGTTGAAAAAATTAGGAATAGAAATAGTTCCACAAGGCAGCCTGGCCAATATTAGTATTGAAACACCCATCCGAGATGAGGTTATTGCCGCTCAGCGGGAAAGTAAAGGAATCAAGCACATCAAGGAAAAGGTTCAAGCTGGCAAGGCAGATTGCTTTAGGATTGATGATGATGGTGTCGTCTGGTTCAAGGATTGTCTGGTAGTTCCAAAGGTGCCAGAGTTGCGACAAAAGATCCTTGATGAAGCACATTTGACAAGGTTTTTCATCCACCCTGGCAGCAACAAGATGTATCAAGATTTGAAGCAAAAGTTCTGGTGGACAAAGATGAAGATAGAAATTGCTCGGTATGTCGCGAGATGTGACACTTGTCAGAAAGTGAAAGCTGACCATATGAAGCCTGGAGGAGAGTTGCAACCGTTGCCCGTTCCTGCGTGGAAGTGGGAGGACATCAGTATGGATTTCGTCGTGGGATTACCCAAGACCTCAAGAGGTTTTGATTCCATCTGGGTTATTGTGGATCGTCTCACCAAGCAAGCTCAATTTCTACCTGTCAAGAAAAAGTACAGGGCACTGGCATATGCGAAGCTTTATATTGAGAACTTAGTAAAGTTGCATGGTGTACCGAGGACTATCGTTTCTGATCGAGGTACCCAGTTCGTCTCCAAGTTTTGGCAGGCTTTTCACAAGTCCTTAGGTACAAAACTTCTGCATAGCACTGCATACCATCCACAGATTGATGAATAGACAGAAAGAGTCAATCAAGTACTGGAAGATATGTTGAGGGCTTGTGCACTCAATTACCCTGACAAGTGGGACGAGTGTTTAGCATTGGCAGAATTTTCATACAACAACAGCTATCAAGAAAGTATTAAGATGGCTCCGTTTGAGGCAGTTTACGGTCGTAGGTGCTGTACCTCATTAAATTGGTCTGAACCTGGAGAAAGATGGTTTTATGGTGTTGATCTAGTCAATGAAGCCGAAGAAAAGGTCAGATTGATACAAGAGAATTTGAAAGTGGCACAGTCTTGATAGAAAAGTTATGCCGATCAAAGGTGTCGACCCTTAACATTCAAAGTGGGAGACTATGTGTATCTGAAAGTATCGCCAATGAAAGGAGTCAATCGGTTTGGCGTCAAAGGCAAGTTGGCCCCGTGTTATGTTCGACCTTTCTTAATCTTAGAACGCGTGGGAAAAGTAGCTTATAAGTTGTAGTTGCCAGAGCATCTTTCAGACGTACACAATGTATTCCATGTGTCACAACTCAAGAGGTGTCTTCGAGTACCTGACCAGGTCATTGATGTGGAAGGAGTGGAACTTGAGCCTGAATTGACATACTCGGAGTATCCTATTCGAGTCCTGGACATAAAGGATCGTGTCACACAAAGGAACACAACCAGGTGGTACAAGGTCCAATGGAGTGCACATTCCGAGAGAGAAGCCACTTGGGAATCGGAAGACTACCTCGCAGAAAATTTCCCCGAGTTCTTTGCTACCTTGTAGATGTAAACTTCTTAGTCCTAAAATGTGTAAACGTTCCCCTGTTTTATGGATTGCTTTGAATTAGAGTTACTTGTGACATTTTCTTTTCCATTACTTTGTTTCAAGTTTTATTTTTGTATCTATATCAAATCTCAGGAAGAGATTTCTTTTAGGGGGAAGGCTGTAATACCTCTAGTATTACTGCTTAATTAATCTGCCATGTCATCATATTTATTATTAATCATCTGCATATGATTGTGCTTAGGGCTCCTAGAGTGATTGAATTTCATTTAGAATTGATTGTGCAACTAAGTCCTTAATCAAAAATCAAAATAAAATGAAATAGAAATCAAATTAAGCCCCAGAGTTGACCTAAAACCCTAATTCAAAATCTGTGTTGAATCTGAGGAAAGTGTCTTAATGAAAGTTGTAGAACCTTCAAAATGGAACTATATTATAGAAATTCAAATTAAACTCAAATTAGTATGTTGATATTTAAATTTGAAACTTCAATTTCAAAAATATTGAGAATCTTCCAAAACTCCCTTAATAGAAGTTGTCAAACTCACTGAGTAGAACAACTTTCATGTTGACCATTTTCAAGTTGTTGAGAAAAATCAAAAGTAATTTTAAAATTTTATTTTCAAATTCAAACCCTACTTTTACCCACTTTGCTGTAGTTTGAAAATTTGGCAGAATTTGAATTTCATGTCAAAAGAAAAATGATCTACACAAAATTCTCTACAACTTTTGTATTCATCACTTCTTCGGATTCCGGCTGGATCAGATCGAATTGGAATCAAATAGCATTTGACCTACTAATCCTACTACTGTAGATAGGGGGTCCCCATGTTCATCTTCCTCGCCCGTACGCGCGGGCCGCACGCGGCGCCGGGCGCCGTCCGGCCAGCGTGGGCGGGCAGGGGTGTTGTTGAGCAGCCGAAGAGGGGGCCCCGGACGCCCTGACCTTATCCCCACCCTTGCCTGCCCTTTAAAGACGATGAGGCCCTCTGTTTTCCCATTTCTTCCCGAGCGGCCGCCGGCAACCACCTCGTCATCCGTGGCCAAATTCCCAACCACCGAGCCACCACAACTCGATTCGTCGTGCAACCAGTCTCCTCCCTTCCTTGCGCATCGTTTGGGTGCGGTTTGGTCGGGTGTCGTAGACGGAGTTGCCCGGTAGTCGTTGTCGTCCATCTCGGAGCCGCCCGGAGCTCCGCCGCGGCGATCTTCTTCCCGTCCGGTCTGTTAGAGTGAGGGCCTTCCTTCTCGGGGTAGTGTTCTAAGCTCCCGTGATGGTGTAGTTTCTGATGCACATGATGGTTTGTGATGTGGTGCACCAGGTTCGTCGGAACAAACCTTCGTCGCCGACGGCCGAGCTGTGTCCACCGCCGTCGTCGTCAAGCCATCCTCACCGCACCGCCTCTTCGTCATCTAACTCGTCCGTTAGCTTCGTGGTGAGCCTCTGATTCTCCCTTATGCTTTTCCCGTGACCTTATCGTGTCCCGTCGTCCGGAACAGCCTTGCTGTGCCGCCACCGTCCGCCGTGGGCGAGCTCCTGCTCGTCGAGGGCGTCTAGGGCCAGGGCTAGGTGCATTGGGGTGTCGACTAGGGTCTACGGTAGGCGCTAGGTTGAGTGGGATCGCCGGCGGTGAGGTCCACGCCGTGCCGCGCGCACGCGCGCGCGGGAGCTCCCGACCAAGGAGGAAGAAGGAGCTGACAGCAGGGGCCTAGCTATCGGCGTCCGAGAGAGGGAGTGAACGCGGGGGCTGACGGCTGGGACCGGCCTATCAGCGCCTGGTGTGAGTGTGCGCGCGCGTGTGGGCTGAATTGGGTTGGCTCGGGTTAACTGGGCTGACTCGGGTTGAATGCGCTTTGTGATTTTCCCGAGTATTTACAAAGGATTTTTCCCTTTATATTTCCAATGAATAGTACTATTGTTTCACAATTTTGTGTGAATTTATTTATTGATCCTAAAATCACCAAACTTTTTGAGGGTGCTCTATGGAACATGTAGTATTTAATAAAAATACTAAACTTGATGTTTGGGTAGTTTCTGTAGTAAATAAAAATCATCACTTTAATTGGTAAATGAAACTTTGGTGATTTTTAATAATTCCTATGTTATTCCAAAAATCATGAAATTTGTTGTGCCACTGTTTGGCACTGGAATCTATCTGTTGGTGGAATTTGACATCAAATGGAAGTAGTTAAATATTTATTAAATTATATATTGGTTTAAATGATTAATAATAGGAATAGAAAATGAAATGATTATTGAATGGTGTGATTTTTGGATTGATTGAGATTCTAGGTCAATCACCTTTATGACCTAGGGCATTGTGAATTAGAGTAATCATGGCTAGCCTATGGTAGGGTCTTGATCATGTGTGTGGCTTATTTATTTTGAACTTCATCTTTCATTTCATGCACATCGCATTCATACATTCATTCATTGCAAACGTGTAGTGACCGAGAATCCGGAGATAAAGTCTGAGGGTGCATCTGAGGAGACTGCTCAGAAAGTTGTGCAAGGTTTTGATATTTGTGGCACCGACCCGGATCCGACACTCTACACCATCCAAGGCAAGCCCCGGTGCATTTGCCCCTCCTTGCTATTTTAAAATGTTTATCACTTGAGTTAATCTATTGCATTAGGTTAATAGGAGTTGATTGACAACCCATTTATGCATTACCATCCTTGACCACTGATCTATACCTGTGAACCTGATTTTATAAAGTATTGCAAAATGCTTAGTCATGCTTAATGATTAGATTTGCAAAAATGCTATTTTGAACTGTGATGAGACAAATCAAATGAATCTCTATATGGGAATGGTATGTCCTTGTTGGATGGCAGTGTTCCTAGCTAGTTCATTGTCATCCACGGGGATGGGTTTTTCCGTTTGGTCGACCATCTGTTTGGGTTAGAGTCCCAACGATCCTCACCATCGGAAAGGGATGTGAAAACCGGGTAGTTACCAGTGTACTTGGGTTAGGGTCCCAATGCATGGTTTCTAACGGAAAAATATTAGGGACCATTCGTTGTCAGGCCTGCTGTGATCAAGACTTTGCAACTAGCCACATACTACGGAAAGCCTCTGACTCCGGTGGCTCTACTGCTGGAACCGACAACCACGCACTGAGAGTGGAGAGATGGCGAGAGTAGCGTGTACCCTTGTGGCCGTCGTGCCTGGAGACGAGAGGAGTACTGTGCTCTCGGGTGACGCAGGACTGGTTCCAGGGTATGAAAAGCTGTGGTAGGCGGGGTTGGCGTATGCAAGCTTAAGTGCTACATACGCAGTGTGGATAGGGATCCCCAGCTGGGTATTAATCAAATCGAATCGTCGTTGCTCCTCGGTTATGGAGACTTGATCCTCACCCCTACATCGAATAGTGGTTCGGAACTAGGATGTTTTGAAATGAATAAATATGTGTCGAAAGAATGATGATGAATATTGGAAAGTACTTGGATTATGGTAATGATTAATAGTATTATTGAAATAAAATATTGAGTAGGACTAGTAATGCTTTTCCGCAAAACTCTTGAACTCTTGCTAAAGCCTTACCTTGACTCCCCTCAGCCTGCATTCCTGAGTCTAATTTTACACTCTTAGTTGGGTAAGTCTTGAGGAGTACCCCATGTACTCAGGGTTTGTTAACCCCGTTGCAGGTAGTCAGCAGGAGTCTGAAGTCTGTCTGGCTCCGTGCTGCGTCACTATCGTCCAGGAGAGTGAGGAAGAATAAGGTTGAACCCGTGGGCAGGGTTCGTGTAATACTTATCTATCTGTTGTACTGTTGTTCTATCGCTACTGCTACCCTTTTAAAATTATGGTCTATAATAACTGCACCTAATTTCCATTCGAATACTGGTTTGTAATATTAAGTACTATTTACTCTTCTGCACTATTACTCTTATGTATTTTGTTATGAAATGTTGTAAGCCCTGTAATGGCATCGCAATGGGATCCTGTTGGAGATAACGGGTGCTTATGTAGCCCGGCAGAGGCCGCCTAGGTCGTCTGGAACACGGGCCCGGCTGTCAGATGTCATTAGTGGCGATGACAGGTGCCTGTGGGCCATGTGATTTAGGCGGTTCTGTTACAATATATGATCTTATAGCCCATATCCCTCAAAAAAGTTTCATTCCATCCAATAAAGGAGAAATTCATGATGCATGGAGTGGCAAAATATTTAGAAATTAGGATTCCACCATCTTCATACTCCACACACTTGCACATCTCAATCAAAGTATATCACTTGTATCTCCTTGTGGTTCGGTTTTTCACTTAGCAATATATGTGATGCAAGTATGCCCACCTTTATACCTACCCAAAACACGACTCATAAGCCTTAGTGGTAGGATATGAAAGGCAACATTACAATGCCTCTGGTGAGATATTCATAGACTTTGAGCGATCGAGAGAATCATTTGAGGAACTTACATTTCTTTGCAAAAAATTTCAAAAACCTCCGGAAAGATGGTTCATCTTGGGATGAATGATAAGCAATGTCTATGAATCTGTTCGGTCTTGCAATCACCCAAGACTTGAGATGGCTAAAAGGCCCCATTTGTTTCAAGATAATAGCAGGGTGGATAGCATGCTGATTTATTCAAATTACAGTGGAAAACTTTGCTATAAACTTGGTACATTTGAAATATGATTGACATTGTAGCAACTCCTAATCAACAACCATAGTTAGCTATTTGCTCTGGACGAGCAAAGGTTAAGCTTGGGGGTCTTGTTGGCGGTCCTTATAGATCATTTTTAACCGCCAACTTATGCCTAAAGGGAGAGAAACTATCATACTTTAACACATAGACATATGCTATTAACAGAGTTCCACTTGTACCCCTAGTGTTTATGTTTTTGCAGGATTTATGGTGAAACAAGTGGAACTGCACAACACCAATTGGAAAGCGTAAAGGAGAAATGTGAATTCAGAGAATGCGCAACCAAGAATAACAAAGAAGCCTACCTTTATTACAAATCTGGGCCCATTCGTAACCATAGGAGGGGTCTAGGCCCAGAGGAGAACCAACCACGCGAAGGCGGTGGCCAAACGGGACCACCAGGGGACCGACCGGTCCCAGGGGCGGCCGCCCCCCTGGTGGGGCCTCTCGGGCCCAGTTTTCTTCTGACGGTTGTAGGACGGTTCCCCAAGGACGGTCCCACCTACGATCAACACAGATGGAAAGTGGAAACCGCCCTTTGGAGGTCGGTTTGGGTCTTTCCATGTGGGGATGAACCTTTTGCATAGAACCCCCTCCTCTCAAGCTATAAAAGGAGGCCTCCTCTCTACAGCTATTCAAATAAAAAGGGATCAATTGATTCACCAACACAAGAGGTCACAATGTAGAGAGGAAGAGCAAGCTCCATTCCATTAGCTTATAGCTAATTTAGTATAGGGAGTGAGAGAGGGAGAAGAGCTGGAGAAAGAGCGGAGTCGAAGCAGTTCTGCCTCCGGGTGGACGAAGTGCCGGGCTTGTCAGCTCTCGATCCAACTTGTACCTCTACGATCGTGTTGCTACTTGAAGTAAGAAGTTCATGCTCAACTTTGGTTTGATTCATTAAGCATGTTACTTCCATGAAGCTACTTGTTTGTGGGATCGTCGTTCGTCCTTTGGACGGATGCTCTAGTAAAAGGACTCCTGGTAGAGACGGATGTTCCTCTACGCCGCTAGAGTAGTAGTAGCCGTCGTAGACATGGTGTCTAAGTCGAGGTCTACCTTCGTATGTTGCGCGTGCCCACGGGCAGAGGGGTAGGTAGCCGGTGGTGATAGCCCTGTCCACTCGTATCTGAATTCCCCCATGTTCGGCCACGGAGTAGCGCTGATACTGGTATCGGCTGGCAGACCAGCTGCGTCAGTGGGCCTAAAGCAGACAAGTAGTGGGGAAGTTACCATCGCTTATATGCATTTGACCTTAGAAGAACCTCTCTACCCAAGCTATCCCTTCCGTCTCTTCTGAGTAAACTAGTTTAAGAGACTAAGTACAAAGACCATTCCTCTGGGAAATTACGATACCCTGAATACTTCCGGCTGAAGGCTACAACGGTAATTCCATGCGCTTGCGGACTTTTCTGCTAACGCTAAGAAGCGCCAAAAAGCATCAGGGTAGCAGATACACATAATAATACGAACCCTGCCCAAGGGTCCAACATCACTCATCATCACTTCCTTCACAAACGAGCATCACGCAGCACAGAGCAAGATAGACCTTCGGCTGCTGACTTCCTGCAACAGGGGTTAACAAACCCTGAGTACTGGGGTACTCCGCAAGACTTACCCGACTAAAGAGATAGATGAGACTCAGGAATGCAGGCTGAGGGGAGTCAAGGTAAGGCTGTCAGCAAGAGTTCAAGAGTTTTGTAGAAAAACATTACTATCCTATTTCAATATTTCATCTCAATATTATTTTAATCATAACCATAGTTCCAACATTCCTTCTCATATGTCACATTCTTTTAATTTCTTAATCATTCTCAAAAACATCTAGTTTCGAACCACTTTTTGGTGTAAGTCAGTGGATCAAGTCTCCATTAACCGAGGAGCAACGTCGATTCGAATCCAGAAAGTACCCAGCTGGGGACCGCTATCCACACTGCATATGCAGCACTTAAGCTTGCATATGCCAACCCCGCCAACCACAGCTTTTCATACCCCGGAACCGGTCCTACATCACCCGAGAGCACAGTAATCCTCTAGTCTCCAGGCACGCTGGCCACGAGGGTACACGCTACTCTCGCCATCTCTCCACTCCCAATGCATGGTTGTCGGTTCTAGCAGTAGAGCCACCGGAGCCAGAGGCTTCCGTAGTATGTGGCTAGTTGCAAAGTCTCGATCCAGCAGGCCGATAACGAACGGTCCCTAAAGCATTTTTCCGTTGGTTACCATGCATTGGGACTCTAACCCAAGTACAAAGTAGCCAAATGGTTCCAAATTCGTGCCCGTAGGTGACAAGACATGGGAACGCCACCACATGTGCACATCCATCCGAACGGACTTCCTTTTTCATTTTCATTTTTCAGCAGCGGCAATGCATCGGGACTCTAACCCAAAGTACAAAGCCAACCGAACGGTTTTCAATCCGTCGATGACAATACATTGGGACTCTAACCCAAATGTAGGTCACACGAGCGGTTGTAAATTCATATTCATCATTAGTATATCTCATACCTCAGAAAATAGCATTTTATGCAAAACTAACCTTAATAAGCAGGGCTAAGCATTTTCAAGCATTTTCATTTTAAAACAGGTTTCGGGGTAATTTATCAAGGCAGGTCATGCAGCAAGTAGGTGACAATCAACTTCTATCAACCTAATGCAATTATTTAACTCAAGGTGACAAAATTTTTAAGACACAAGGAAAGGATGAATGCACCGGGACTTGCCTTGGATTACGTGAAGCGTCGGATCCGGATCAGTACCACAGATGTCAAAATCTGAAACAACCTCGGGAACAATCTCCTCAGTGGCTGCCTTCACTTTCACCTCCGGTTCCTCGGTAACTACACGCATGCAATGATGAATGTTTCAATGCGATGCAACATGAAATGACAAATGCAAAATTCCAGAATAAATAACGCCTAACTTGAGCACAACAGTACTTCATAACCTAGTCGCAACAATTCTAGACTAAATAGCCCTAGGTTACTAGGGTGCTCGACCTAGAATTACATCCGATCCAAAAATCACATAAACCCTAGTCACAAATGTTTCATGTTTATTTTATTAATCATTTAATCAAGCATATAATTAATAATTAATTAAACTATTTCTATTTGACCTCAAACTTTCACAAATAGATAGATCTTGACCTATAACAGTGCCAAGTAAAATTTCATGATTTTTGGATTCACAGAGAATTAATTAAAAATGTTCAAAATTGTATTTATGAATTAAAATGCTGATTTTTAGCTAGTACAGAAAATGTCCAAAGCATGTATTTAATATGTTTATTAAATAATACATACTACAGAGAGCATACTTAATTATTCTCATGATTTTTCAACTAGCAGATTAATTCACATAAAAATATTAAAGTTGAGTTCTATTCACCAAAAATAAAATAGAAAGCTATTCATATTTCTCGGGAAAATAGAAAATAGAAACTAGCCCGCAGCGGCCTAGCAGCTTCGGCCGGCCCAGCACGGCCCGCTTCCCGCCCACGCTAACTCCTTCCTCACTCAGCCCCGCTGACAGGTGGCCCCACCGGTCAGCCCCTTTCCCCTTCTTCCTCCTCGCGCGAACACTGACCGCGCGCGCGGCGGCTCTGCCCGCGACGGCGCGCCATCGGCGGCATCACCGGCAAGGACCAGGGCACCCGTAGGCCCCCTGCAACCTCCTACCTCCCTCTATGTGCCCAACCCGACGTCTAAAACACCAGGGTGAAACCTTCAGCGACCATGGTGGCGGTTCGCCGCGCTCCGGTGAGCTTCTAGTGGTAGCATCTAGGATTACGTGCGCACTTGAGTCAGTGGCTCACCAAGGCTTGATTGAACCAGGTGAATTAATTCCAGGTGGTGCAGAGCCGCGGACTCGATGGTGATGGCGACGCAGCGGCGCAGACCCCACGGCGAGGTTGCGTTCCGAGCTATCCTAGGCTCCAAACAAGAAACCATCGCTCGCATGAGCACCGCGGAGCAACAAGGGATAGAGAACTCTTGCAGTAACGGGAAGGAACTCACCGAGGTGAGCCAGCCGCGTCGAGGTTGCTCACGGCGGCGCTCGGCCGAAGCAGGGGAAGAAGAAACGGCTGCGTGAGATTTTCGGCGGTGGCAGACCTCACCCAGGGGTTCTGTCGGCGCGCTAGGAAGATAGCTATCTATCAGGGAGATGGAGAGACTGGAGATAGAGGAGACACGGCGAATTCGGCAGAACCTTGTGGTGCGGTCGCCGGTGAGCCGAACGGAGAAGAAGAACCGATGTCCTCGTCGCCTTTTAAACGGAAAGGGAAAGGAGAGGATAAGAGCGAGACGACCCTCGGGACCCCCTCGCGACCCACGCGGCAGCGCCTGGGCCCCGGACCAGCCGAACTGCGACCGGCGCACGGCACACGCACGCGCTGTAGGGCAGCCCGGCAAAGCAGGGGACCCCCCTTCGGCCACTGTAGCTAGGGCTCAAAGGTCAAAAGCTATTTTGATTTGAATGATGGCCTACGAATTTGAATCTGAGAAAACATTTAAAACAAAATTTGTAGTACTACAAGTGCTGATCAGTTTTGCTTTTTGAACCATTTTCAAATTCAGCCAAATTTTGAAACTACAACAAAGGGGTAAAAAGGGTTTTGAATTTCAAAACTAAAATTCTAAAATTACTTTTAATTTTTCTCAACAACTTGAAAAATGGTCAAAATAAAAGTTATTCTAATCAGTGAGCTCTACATCTCTTATTACGTATTCTCAATATTTTTGAAATTGAAGTTTCAAATTTAAATTTCAACATAGTAATTGGAGTTTAATTCAAATTTCTGTATCATAACTTCAAAATATCCAAAAATAAAAGTTGTTTCATTTTAAAAGCTCTACAGCTTTCATTAAAACACTTCCATGAGATTCATCACAGTTTTTGAATTAGGGTTTGAGGTCAATTCAAGGGCTTAATTTAATTTCTTATTTAGTTTAATATTTGATATTTAATTAAGGGTCTAAATACATAATCAATGAAATCAAATCACTCTAGCACCCTAAGCACAATCATATGAAAATGATCAAATTAAACATGATGACTTGTCAGTTTAATTATGCAATAATACCAGAGGTATTACAGCCTTCCCCCCTAAAAGAAATCTCGTCCCGAGATTTGACAGAAGACAAGACTTGAAACAAAGAAATGGAGAAGAAAATATAACTAGTAAACTTAATCTAAAACTGGACCATTCGATAACTAGAAAGGGTTCACATAATACATAATCAGGAACTTTACATCTACAAGGTAGCAAAGAATTTGAGGAAGTTTTCTGCAATGTAATCCTCAGATTCCCAGGTAGCTTCGTCTTCGGAATGTTCACTCCACTGAATCTTATACCACCTGGTTGTGGTCCTTCGTGTGACACGATCTAGGATACTCCGAGTACATCAACTCCGGCTCGAGTTCTACTCCTTCAATATCGACGACTTGATCAAGCACTCGGAGACACTTCTTGATGGAATACATTGTGCACGCCTGAGAGATGCTCCGGCAATTGCAGCTTGTAAGCTACTCTTCCCACACTTTCTATAATGGGGAACGGTCCAATATATCACAGGGCTAACTTGCCTTTGACTCCGAACCGGTTGACCCCTTTCATTGGTGACACCTTCAAGTAGACATAGTCCCCAACCCTGAATACTAACGGTCGACGTCTTTGATCTGCATAACTTTTCTGACGTGACTGTGCCACCTTCAAATTTTCTTGTATCAGTCGAACCTTTTCTTCGGCTTCCTTGACTAAGTCAACTTCATAAAACCATCTTTCTCCGAGTTCAGACCAATTCAATGGAGTACGACACCTGCGACCGTACATAGCTTCAAACGGAGCCATCTTGATGCTTTGTTGATAGCTGTTGTTGAACGAGAATTCTGCCAATGCTAAACACTCGTCCCACTTGTCAGGGTAATTGAGTGCACAAGCCCTCAACATATCTTCCAGTACTTGATTGACTCTTTCAGTCTGACCATTGGTCTGCGGATGATAAGCTGTACTATGCAGGAGTGTCGTTCCAAGTGACTTATGAAAAGACTTCCAAAATTTCGATATAAACTAAGTACCTCGATCAGAAACAATAGTTTTTGGCACCCCGTGGAGATTCATCAAGTTTTCAATGTACAGCTTCGCATAAGTGGCTGTTGTGTAAGCGGCTTTAACGGGCAGGAAGTGAGCTTACTTAGGGAGACGGTCTACAATAACCCAAATGGAATCACAGCCTCTGGATGTCCTGGGCAAACCCACAATGAAATCCATACTAATGTCTTCCCATTTCCACGCAGGAACAGGTAATGGTTGCAGTTCTCCGCCAGGTTTCATGTGTACGGCTTTCACCTTTTGGCATGTATCACACCTGGCAACATACTGAGCAATCTCTATTTTCATCTTAGTCCACCAGAATTTCTGTTTCAAGTTCTGGTACATCTTGTTGCTTCCTGGATGGATAGAGAATCTGGTCAAATGTGCTTCATCGAGAATCTTTTGACGCAGCTCAGGCACCTTTGGGACTACCAGACGATCCTTGAACCAAACGACACCTTCACCATCAATTCTGAAGCAATCTGCCTTGCCGGCTTGGACTTTTTTCTTGATATGCTTGATACCTTTGCTTCCTTTCTGAGCAGCAATGATCTCATCTCAGATGGTGGTCTTAATACTAATATGATTCATGCTACCTTGTGGCACTATTTCTATACCTGACTTTTCTAGCTCATAGCACAGAGATAAATCATAGGGTCTTACAGTCAAACAGTTGCACTAAAC
This sequence comes from Eremochloa ophiuroides, assembly GCA_038502445.1. NCBI lineage: Eukaryota > Viridiplantae > Streptophyta > Magnoliopsida > Poales > Poaceae > Eremochloa > Eremochloa ophiuroides. Next base: position 772,502 of record JAHLJS010000057.1, on the reverse strand, counting down.
TTTCCGACTAAGTGCATCAGCGACCACATTTGCCTTGCCCGGATGATAGTGCACTTCAATATCATAATCCTTGATCAACTTGAGCCATCTTCGCTGTCTCATGTTCAACTCTTCTTGTGTAAAGATGTATTTCAGACTCTTATGATCCGTGTACACATTACAAGTACTGCCTAGCAAATAATGACGCCATATCTTCAGGGCATGTACTACGGCTGCTAAATCCAAATCATGAGTGGGTAATTCTCTTCATGACGCTTGAGCTGCCATGAAGCACAAGCAATAACCTGACCCTCTTGCATTAAGACACAACCAAGACCAGTACCAGAAGCATCACAATAAACATCAAATGGCTTTTCAATGTCAGGTTGAGCTAGGACTGGTGCAGTGGTCAACAACTTTTTTAGAGCATGAAATGCCATCTCACATTCTGGTGACCAGACAAATTTGACTTGATTCTTCAACAGGTTGGTAATGGGCTTGGCTATCCTGGAGAAATCCGGAATAAATCGATGGTAGTATCCCGCCATTCCCATGAAACTACGGACTTGATGCACTGTGGCTGGTGGCTTCCAATTCAAGATTTCTTCCACCTTACTCGGATCAACAGACACACCTTCAGCTGACAGAATATGTCCGAGAAATGGGACTCGGTCCAACCAAAACTCACACTTGCTGAACTTGGCATAAAGTTGGTGTTCTCTCAAGCAAGTCAGGACAACACGAAGGTGATTGGCATGTTCATCAAGGGTTTTGGAATAGACAAGGATGTCATCGATGAACACGACCACAAATTTGTCGAGCTCAGGCATGAAAACAGAGTTCATGAGGTACATGAAGTAGGCAGGTGCATTGGTTAGGCCAAATGACATGACTAGGTATTCATATAGGCCACATCTGGTGGTAAAGGCTGTTTTGGGGATGTCTTCGGGACGGATCTTGATTTGGTGATAGCCAGACCTAAGGTCAATTTTGGAAAACACCTTGGCTCCAGCTAACTGGTCAAAGAGTAGGTCAATTCGAGGCAAAGGATATTTGTTCTTGATGGTTACCTCATTGAGTGGGCGATAATCAACACAAAGTCTGAGAGACTTGTCCTTTTTTTTTACGAAAATAGCAGGACAACCCCAAGGAGATGAACTAGGTCTGATGAAATCCTTATCCAACAGATCCTGCAACTGAACTTTAAGCTCTGCCAATTCCTTGGGAGGCATCCTATAGGTTCTACGAGAAATAGGTGCCGTTCCAGGCTTCAACTCAATGGCAAACTCCACATTCTGATCAGGAGGTAATCCAGATAGATCTTCAGGAAATACATCCGGAAATTCACAGACTACCGGAATGTCCTGCACTTCTTTGACTGATATGGCACATAACCATTGCACAGACCTTTCAACTTTTCTCAAGGGTAGTGGGAGTTGGATGAGAAGCTGAGACTTGCTATTAGGTATGCTCACCCTTATAGTCCTATTCAGCACATCTATAAGGGCCTTGTGCTGATACATCCAATTCATGCCTAGGATCACATCCATGTCTTGATCTTTCAGCACTATCATGGTAGTAGGGAATATGTGCCCTCCCAATTCTATAGGCACGCGTTGCACTACTTTCTTGGTACTTATACGTCCTCCGGGCGACTGTATAAGGAAATTTTCCTTTATTTCCCCAATTGGAATCTCATACTTGTTGACAAATGTGCGATTGATGAATGAACGAGACGCACCAGAGTCAAAAAGCAGAATCGCAGGATGGCTTGCAACAGGAAACCTACCCAGCATGACGGGTTCTCCATCAGGAATCTGATCAACTTGGGTGTAGTAAACATGGCCTGCTTTCTTGACCACCTTTCCTTTCTGAGCATGCTGCTGGTGACCACGATGCTGAATCTACTACTGCGGTTGTTGCTGTTGAGCACTAGGAACTAGGGCTACATTCTGATTGTACTGACAATTGTGGGACCAATGTCCCATCTTGCTGCAATTATAGTAAGGGTGGTTGTAATTGGTTTGGGGAGTAGTGATACGAACACTCGGGGCGTTTGGCTGGGTGGTGTTTTGTTGGTTGGAGGTATAGGAGGTAGCGGCAGTGCAAACAACGATCTGCTGCTGGGGGTATTGTGGTTGGTTATGGTGAGTGGAATGATAAATAATCCTCTGATGCTTCTGATTGCTAGAAGACCCAGCTTTCTTCTTCTTTTTCTTGTCCTGGTGCCTACGGTCACTCTCTTCAAAGGCAATGGCACTATTGACAACCTCATGATAGGTGCAGTTAAGGTTGTTGGACAAGCTTCTCTGAATCTTGAAGTTCAGACCCCTGACAAAGCAATCCTTCTTCTTCTGATCGGTTTTGGTATGCTCAGGGGCGTATTGTGCCAAGTGATTGAACTGACTGACATATTGCATGACAGTGGATTCCTTCTGTTGCATTGCTAGAAACTGATCAAGCTTCATCTTTATGACACCAGTCGGAATATGGTGGGCATGGAAAGCCTCACGGAATTCCGTCCAGGTAAGTTGATGACCATCGGGCTGTGCGGAGAGGAGGTTTGCATACCAAGCGCTTGCGGGACCTCATAGTTGTTGTGCTGCAAATAGCGGCTTCTGGATCTCGGTGTAGTGGATCAGACTAAACTTCTACTCCATGGTACGGAGCCAATCATCAGCCTCCAGGGATTCATCGGCTTTGGTGAAGACGGGCGGATGGGTGTTAGGGAAATCCACATACGTGGTCTCCTCATCATCGTGGCGGCCTCGACGCCCACCACGATTGTCCCGATTCTGCGCCATTGCATTGGCGGCATTGGCCAGGGCCGCAATGGCATCAGCCAAGGTTGGAGGAATAGGCGATGGGTTGGAAACACCAGCACCATCCTCGGAGGTTCCAGCACCGGACGACCGAGTGTGGACAGGCATCTGTGGATAAGCAAGCCAAACTTAGGTCCTATATTACTTAACCAAAACCTAGAGGCAGTACGGGCTTAAACATGACATCACAAGTGATACTTGTCGCATAAAGACAGAATCCCCTAACAGTAACTAAGGTTTTACGACAGGCAGGAAAAGAAGGTTTGGATTAGTGAGGACTTGATAGGCTAGAAAGAATAGGCTTGTTGGATTCTAACCCCAAAACCACTTTTAAGGAGGAAGTTAATTAATCATGTGAGATCATCATGATTCATGAATCGCACTTACGAATTTTAAATCATGCATTTGGAAAAATAAATATAACTTTAATATAGGGCTAAATAAATATGCTACCCACTTGCTACCATAGATAATTTATTGGATAAGATAAAATTATAAAATGAGGTAAGAACTACTGGATAAGGTAAGAATGAAGGGATAAGGTAAGAATGTAAGCAGTTTGGACCAAAATACCAATTTAAATTTTGTGATCCAAAACATTTTGAAGTTTTCGAAAGTAACACTGTAATGATTTGGCAATGGATCGCTCTGATACTACCTGTAATAGAACCGCCTAAATCACGTGGCCCACAGGCACCTGTCATGGCCACTAATGACATCTGACAGTCAGGCCCGTGTTCCAGATGACCTATGCAGCTCTGCCGGGCTACATAAGCTCCCATATTCTCCGACAGGATCCCATTGCGAAGCCATTACACGGTTACAACATTTCATAATAAAATTAAACAGAGTAAAGGTGCGGAAGCCTTCATAGTACATAGATTACAAACCAGTTGTTCAAATATAAATTCAAGTACAATTATTACAATCTATACCTAAATAGAAGTAGCATCAGGGTAGCAGATACACATAATAATACGAACCCTGCCCAAGGGACCAACATCACTCATCATCACTTCCTTCACAAATGAGCATCACGCAGCAGGGAGCAAGACAGACCTCCGGCTGCTAACTTCCTGCAACAGGGGTTAACAAACCCTGAGTTCTGGGGTACTCCACAAGACTTATCCGACTAAAGAGATAGATGAGACTCAGGAATGCAGGCTGAGGGGAGTCAAGGTAAGGCTGTGAGCAAGAGTTCAAGAGTTTTGCAGAAAAACATTACTATCCTATTTCAATATTTCATCTCAATATTATTTTAATCATAACCATAGTTCCAATATTCCTTCTCATATGTCACATTCTTTCAATTTCTTAATCATTCTCAAAAACACCTAGTTCCGAACCACTTTTTGGTGTAAGTCAGTGGATCAAGCCTCCATTAACCGAGAAGCAACGTTGATTCGAATCTAGAAAGTACCTAGCTGGGGATCCCTATCCACACTGCATATGTAGCACTTAAGCTTGCATATGCCAACCCCACATACCACGGCTTTTCATACCCCGGAACCAGTCCTTCGCCACCCGAGAGCACAATACTCCTCCAGTCTCCAGGCACGCTAGCCACGAGGGTACACGCTACTCTCGCCATCTCTCCACTCCCAGTGCGTGGTTGTCGGTTCCAGCAGTAGAGCCACCGGAGTCAGAGGCTTCCCGTAGTATGTGGCTAGTTGCAAAGTCTCGATCCAGCAGGCCGACAACGAACGGTCCCTAAAGCATTTTTCCGTTGGTTACCATGCATTGGGTCTCTAACTCAAGTACAAAGTAGCCAAACGGTTCCAAATTCGTGCCGGTAGGTGACAAGACATGGGAACGCCACCACATGTGCACATCCATCCGAACGGACTTCCTTTTTCATTTTCATTTTTCCAGCAGCGGCAATGCATCGGGACTCTAACCCAAAGTACAAAGTCAACCAAACGGTTTCCAATCCGTCGATGACAATACATTGGGACTCTAACCCAAATGTAGGTCACACGAGCGGTTGTAAATTCATATTCATCATTAATATATCATCATACCTCAGAAAATAGCATTTTATGCAAAACTAACCTTAATAAGCAGGGCTAAGCATTTTCAAGCATTTTCATTTTAAAACAGGTTTCGGGGTAATTTATCAAGGAAGGTCATGCAGCAAGTAGGTGACAATCAACTCCTATCAACCTAATCCAATTATTTAACTCAAGGTGATAAAATTTTTAAGACACAAGGAAAGGATGAATGCACCGGGACTTGCCTTGGATTACGTGAAGCGTCGGATCCGGATCAGTACCACAGATGTCAAAATCTGAAACAACCTCGGGAACAATCTCCTCAGTGGCTGCCTTCACTTTCACCTCCGGTTCCTCGGTAACTACACACATGCAATGATGAATGTTTCAATGCGATGCAACATGAAATGACAAATGCAAAATTCTAGAATAAATAACGCCTAACTTGAGCACAACAGTACTTCATAACCTAGTCGCAATAATTCTTGACTAAATAGCCCTAGGTTACTAGGGTGCTCGACCTAGAATTACAACCAATCCAAAAATCACATAAACCCTAGTCACAAATGTTTCATGTTTATTTTATTAATCATTTAATCAAGCATATAATTAATAATTAATTAAACTATTTCTATTTGACCTCAAAATTTCACAAATAGATAGATCTTGACCTATAACAGTGCCAAGTAAAATTTCATGATTTTTGGATTTGCAGAGAATTAATTAAAAATGTTCAAAATTGCATTTATGAATTAAAATGCTGATTTTTAGCTACTATAGAAAATGTCCAAAACATGTATGTAATATTTTTATTAAATAACACATACTACAGAGAGCATACTTAATTATTTTCATGATTTTTCAACCATCAGATTAATTCACATAAAAATATTAAAGTTGAGTTCTATTCACCAAAATAAAATAGAAAAGCTATTCATATTTCTCAGGAAAATGGAAAATAGAAACTAGCCCGCAGCGGCCCAGCACGGCCCGCTTCCCACCCGCGCTAACTCCTTCCTTACTCAGGCCCGCTGACAGGTGACCCCCACCGGTCAGCCCCTTTCCTCTTCTTCCTCGCGCGAAAACTGGCCGCACGCGCGGCAGCTCTGCCCGCGACTGCGCGCCATCGGCGGCATCACCGGCGAGGACCAGGGCACCCGTAGGCCCCCTGCAACCTCCTACCTCCCTCTATGTGCCCAACCCGACGTCTAAAACACCAGGACGAAACCTTCAGCGACCATGGCGGCACGGTGGCGGCGGTTCGCTGCGTTTCGGTGAGCTTCTAGCTGTAGCATCTAGGATTAAGTGCACACTTGAGTCAGTGGCTCACCAAGGCTTGATTGAACTGGGTGGATTAATTCCAGGTGGTGCAGAGCCGCGGACTTGACGGTGATGGCGACACGGCGGCGCAGACCCCACGGCGAGGTTGCATTCCGAGCTACCTTGGGCTCCAAACAAGAAACCATCGCTCGCATGGGAACCGCAGAGCAACAAGGGATAGACAACACTTGCAGTAACAGGAAGGAACTCACCGAGATGAGCCAGCCACGTCGAGGTTGCTCACGGCGGCGCTCGGCCGGAGCAGGGGAAGAAGAAACGGCTGCGCGAGATTTCCGGCGGCGGCAGACCTCACCCAGGGGTTCTGTCGGCGCGCTAGGAAGATAGCTATCTATCAGGGAGATGGAGAGACTGGAGATAGAGGAGACGGCGAATTTGGCCGAGCCGTGTGGTGCGGTCACCGGCGAGCCGAACGGAGAAGGAGAACCGATGTCCTCGTCGCCTTTTAAACGGACAGGGAAACGAGAGGATAAGAGCGAGACGACCCCCGGGAACCCCACGCGGCGGCGCCCGGGCCATGGACCAGCCAGACGGCGACCGGCGCACAGCACGCGCACGTGCTGCACGGCAGCCCGACAAAGCAGGGGACCCCCCTTCGGCCACTGTAGTTAGGGCTCAGAGGTCAAAAGCTATTTTGATTTGAATGATGGCCTACGAATTCGAATCTAAGAAAACATTTAAAACAAAAGTTATAGTACTACAAGTGCTGATCAGTTTTGCTTTTTGAACCATTTTCAAATTCGGCCAAATTTTGAAACTACAGCAAAGGGGGTAAAAAGGGTTTTGAATTTTAAAACTGAAATTCTAAAATTACTTTTAATTTTTCTCAACAACTTGAAAATGGTCAAAATAAAAGTTGTTCTAATCAATGAGCTCTACAACACTTATTAAGAAAGTTTTATAAGATTCTCAATATTTTTAAAATTGAAGTTTTAAATTTAAATTTCAACATAGTAATTTGAGTTTAATTTAAATTTATGTATCATAACTTCAAAATATCCAAAAATAAAAGTTGTTCCATTTTAAAAGCTCTACAACGTTCATTAAGACACTTCCATGAGATTCATCATATTTTTTGAATTAGGGTTTGAGGTCAATTCTAGGGCTTAATTTAATTTCTTATTTAGTTTAATATTTTATTTTTAATTAGGGGTCTAAATACATAATCAATGAAATCAAATCACTCTAGCACCCTAACAACAATCATATGCAAATGATCAAATTAAACATGATGACATGACAGTTTAATTATGCAGTAATACCAGAGGTATTATAGCTGTCACCTATGGGGCTACCACAACTAACCATAAGAATTGGGTGCAAACTCAGGTAAACACTAGCCTAGACACCACGTCTACAACAATGAATACTACTCTAATCATGTACATTAACTAGAGCACCCAATACGAGCGGAGATCCCATAAGCAAAGTAAAGAAAGAACTGAATTTAATTAAATAGAAAACTTTGGATTACCGACTGAAGAACCTGAAGATGAATCGATGAAGAACTATCTCTGTAGAGGTACAAAGTTGAGGAAGATCAGACATGCCGGCTCCTCCTCAGATCTCTCTGCTCTCCACTCTCCCTATTTTCTAATTACAACTAGACGAACTAGATCTAGAACTAGATGAATTAGAACTTGATCAACTAGAGGGGCCCTGTTGACGGTGGATATACCATGAAACTCGAAATTCAAACACCGTCAACAGGCCTTGGATTCAAGGGAGAATAAACATATCATGAACATATTTTATCAATAACTAGTTCCACTTGTATTCTTAGCTTGAGAATGCAGGGAAGATCAAACAGAGCTGAAATGAGCACTTGGAGCCCAACTAAGTGGTTCGGCCGAACCACAAATTTGGGAACCAAGTTATGACACTTCAACAAATGGCACAAGGGACCACATGGACGAGAGTGGAGCACCTGGAGGGCCCACAGGTGGTTCGGTCGAACCACATGTGGGGCCCACCAGGGCTCTGCTGACATGGCACGATCCGTGTGACTGCCTATCCAGCTCAATTCCACCTTCGGATCATTGCTGTGTTTCCAATCAACGGTGGAAGATTAAAGCACATGGATCAAATCGTGAACCGATAGAATCAAGACAAACCAAGTACATAGACATAGTCTATGACAGATGGGGAAACTGGTGGTGGGCCCACCTTGCCATAGGTGGTTCGGCCGAACCACCCATGGTGGGCCCAGGCCACGGACGTGCCCCACCGCCTTCCTGCATGACTTCCACATGATGGAATCACCATGCCGTCCATCTCGAGGCGGTATTGAGGCGGTTCATCCAAGGGAGGAGAGGCAAGGAGCACACGGATTGTTGACGTGGAGCCCCTCAACTCTCCCCTATAAATAGAGGCTGCCATCACCCTCTTCAACACATCCAAGATACATAAGAGCCATAAGAAACAAGAGAAGCTCTACTCTTTAGTAGTTGTATTAGTTTAGTGTGGGAGTTAGAGTCGAGTTGAGCTACGCTCGGAGTCTCCGAAGTCATCTGCTAGAGAGTCTGGTATAGCTCTTGTACCTTTCCTTCTGTGAGACTTTACTTTTATCAATATATTATCTTTACTTTACTTTACTAAGTCTTTACTTAGTACTTCACTATTCATTATAGTATTGTTGTATTTTGTCTTAACTTATAGTTGAGTTATATTAGATAGTGATCCTGTAACCAGCTCACATGTGTAGTTCATCGCCTGTCATAGGGTGCTTTGGTTGTTGGTACGCAACTAGAGTAGTAAGGCCTAGTGTAAGTGTGGTGCCTAGACTAGATCTTGCCTTTGAATGCCGCCTGTCGCCCAGATTGTTTGTGGGTGCTAGTAGGTGGTGACAGCCCTGTCTAGTCTTAGTATCCCTCCACGTGTTTTAGGCAAGTTCTTAAAAGGTAGGCTCCCATAAGAAAGTAGGCGCTTCGGGTAGAGGTTATATCCTGTATTGTTTTGCACTACCCCCTACACACTGGAAGTAAGGTTGCTGTCTTAGTATAATTCAGCCATTTGATAAGATACTGCACAAGAGTAAAGTAAGTGTCATATGAGTCTTTTACTCACTCGTTGTCCTCCCACCTAGCTATACTCTTCTAGTTATCTTTAGTTATCCCAAAACCTTGTCGTGTATTGGTGTCATTACCCTTTCCTCTATATATCGATTTACCCCTTATCACTAGTTGATACTAAGTTGCTATAGACTTAAGGATCTCTCTCTTTTTATTAATTATTCCTAGCAACCGCTTTCCCTTGGGAAAAAAATAATGATGCCTTGAAATACTCCCGGGTGAAGTGCTACAGCGGTATATTCTGTGCGCTTGCGGAATTATCCAATAGACATAAGAAATACCCTCAGGGCACTTCTGGCGCCGTTATCAGAGATAGCCTAACACCCTGTCTCTGGTGGTTGCACTAAGAAGTGTCAACAAGCATTTCTGGCGCCATTGCCGGGGAAAGCATCAGTCTAGGAATATTAATAAAAATTGAATCCGGAGTCTACTATCAATTTAGTTATCGATTTGTGTTAGGGGTTTACCCCTGTCTGTGTTTCTCGTTATCGTGAAGCTAGATAGTGCATAAGCGGTTACCAATTGCCATCAAATTTCATTGAAGATCCTGAGCAATTGTTGAGGAGAACTAGATGCCGTCAAGTTCCACCTCAAAGGTTCATATCAAACCTGAATCCGTTCGAGGAAAGAGGCTCCGCACTATCAATCAAGGAAGCTATGGCCCAGAAGACCATCTCTGAGTTCTCTGCACCGTCGGCTGACAATATTGCCACTGGTCCGCAGCTCAACTTGGGGGATGCTACCTTTGAGCTTAAGCCAGCTCAGATCAACATGGTGCAAGCCAATCCATTCTGTGGGAAGCCGCATGAAGACGCCAATGCCCATCTCCAGCGCTTCCTGGAGGTGTGTGGTACCTTCACTATCAAGAATGTCTCAGCTGACGCCATCCATCTTCGCCTGTTCCCATTCTCACTGCTTGGGAAGGAGCAATGGTTTTATGCCAACAAGAATGAAGTTACCACCTGGGAGAAGTGCGCCAATGCATTTCTCAAGAAATTCTTCCCAATGGGCAAAACCAGCGCTCTTCGTGGAAAGATCTCAAGCTTCCAACAGCAAGCTGACGATACAATTCCCGAAGCATGGGAATGTCTCCAGGAGTACATTCGTGCTTGTCCTCATCATGGGATTGAAGAATAGCTCCGAATCCAAGGTTTCTACCATGGGTTGACTGCATTAGCCCGTAGTCACCTTGATGCTGCCGTTGGAGGAGCATTCTTGCAACATAATGTCAATGATGCCAAAGACCTCATTGAAAAAATAGTTATCAACCGAGGATGGAATGAGGAGCGTCTCTAGCTCAAGAAAAGGGGTATGCACACTATTCATGAGGTAGACATGCTCTCAGCAAAAATGGACCTCTTGATAAAAAAGATTGAGGAAGAATCCAAAAAGGAACAAGAGGCCATTCGAACCACTGCCACCGCATGAGCAATCGAAGCTGATCCATGGTGCGAGGTATGTAGTGGAGAAGATCACTCGGGCAACTATTGTCCCGAGAGGAAGGAGGAAGTGAGCTTCATTAACAACAACAACAACAATGGGTATCGACCCCAGCAACAAAGAGGATGGAACTCACGCCCCTTCTACCAAGGAAATCAAGGTAATGGTTACAGCAATAATTTTAATAATTCTTATGGTAACCAACCTTCTCTTAAAGATCTTGTCTTAGGCCAATATAAAATCAATGATAGTATAAACAAGAAAATAATAGCTAATGATAAGACTCTTGAAAATCTTAGTGAGAAAATGTAACAGGCAAGGAAGAACCTGTGGAGAAACAAGCCACAATATGCACCTCGCTGAAAGAATCAACCACCAAAGGCCAAAAAGGCCGAACTGGTAAGTAAGGCTGAGGTGGTAAACAAGGCTGACTCTACTGAATCACAAATATCAACCAAGAAAGAATGGCGGAAGAAAGAGGTGCGATCATCATAGTCCCCATCTCCGGGACCAACCGAAGCACCCGAAAAATGAACCCGAAACGGAGAGGTCCTGTTCTACGGACCTAAAACATGGAGCCCTTGCTGGTAAGGTAAATCAGTATTTATCTCATATTTAATTCCTGCATTTCAATTTTTTTGCATTTTCTTCATTGCATTTCATATTTAAATAATTTATTTTGACAAAATAAAAAAAATACATAGACGAATAAAACTTGAGAATGAACAGTAGTGCTCACACCTGAGGTGGTGGGACCACATAGGTGGGGTCGGCCGACCCCACCATGGGGCCCACCCACCTCTGGTGGTGTTGGCCTGGTGTAGTGATTCACCTCCTGAATTTTGAACACCATCTCCTTTTGAATTTGGCCGACCACCTTTGGTCATGACCACTTTCACATGCTTCAAGGAGAATCCAACATTCACCACCATCTAAATTCTGAAAAGTGGACACTTTGGCATGCATTAGTGCTCCCATGGTCCATGGGAATCACTTTAAACATGTCTCCACTTTTGTCATTCACCTTTCACTTTCATAAAACACTAGACAAGGGAATCTCTGAAAATTTTAAAGCTTTTGATCCACCACTAGTCTCTGCTTTGCTGTATAAAGTGAAACACACTGTTTAAAGTTGAAAAGGGGACAAGGCCTGGTTCGGCCGAACCATGCTTTTGCGCCCCTCAAGAAAGTGGTGTTTGAATTCAAATAGATTCCCTGTCCAAAGGTGAAAGCAGCTCTGAGCAGGCAAGGGGGGTCGGCCGAACTTGGCCTAGTGGCCTGGCCACCAGCCCTTCTCCCCCTATAAATACCTCTGCATTGTGTACTCATCTCCACACCCAAACCAGCTGAATTCTTCCGAGCACACAATCTCCCTTCTTCTCTCCATTTGAGCAAGTTCTTTCTCAAGTTTAGTTGTAGTTAGCCATTCAAAACAAAAACCCAAAAATATTGTAGTAGTAGAAGCATGTCCTACTCTCATCCTTGCTCTCAATATCTTGTTTGTGGAGGTAACCATACCCCGCAAGGACTACTAACTGTGGGATAGCTAACGCTAACGCTAATGCTAATCCCTGTTGTTGTAGTGTGTTCTTGTGTTAGCTCATTGCTACAGGATAAAGAAGTTCTCCTCTGCACTCGAGAAGGCCAAGAGTGTCGTAGGGAGTTCCTCCCGACGACCCCGCCATGATGAAGATGAAGGAAGAGAAGCCCCACCAAGACGAAGCTTTGGAGTGCCTTTTGAGAGGACGTTCGAACCCGAGAGCGGCCTCATGTTGAACCAAGAAGAGTACCAAAGGTACCTCTCCATCCGACACCGCGGTTATGAACATACCGGCATCATCAACTCCGTCCTTTTGGACAACACAGGTATGACCGTAGAATTTAACGCTGTTTTCAATACAATCAGGTGGGAAAGCTTTTAGGAAGTGCAAGAACTTGGAATCGAAAAACTCACCATTGAATTTCTATGCTCTTTACAAGCCACTGATAATAATGTCTACTTTCGCATGTTCAACCAAGAGTATAATTTAACTTGGGGAGTTTTTAGTATGGCACTTGGCTTTGATAACAATTGTCATCTAAATCTAGTAAATGCCACACGGAAATTTGATAAAGCTGAATTCTAGAAAGCAATAACTGGATCCAATGACTGCTCTGATCCTAAAACTGATGAAATCCATAATCCTACTTTGCACTTGATCCGTTATTGGATGGCCATAACTCTTCTTCCTGGCTCTAATGTGCAAATCCTTCTTAATGATGAACTAAGACTGCTTTATGCTATGACTAAGAAAATAAAAATTTCACCTACTAAAATTTTAGTCCGCTTTTGGCTTGGTATTTTCCATAGAAGCGAGCCCATATTCTTTACTTCTTTTATCAATCACATTGCTGAAACAATAGACTTGCTAGATGGAAAACACTACTTTGAATATATTGCTTCTCCTAAAGATATTCTAACCGAAGATTTCTTCATAAGTGCTCAAGTCCTAAAAAGAGATGAAAATGGTGATCTTAAAATGATTTATCCCGGCCATACAGCCGAAATCTCTCTCCCATGTGAGAGGCATCGGTTGTATGCGCTACGTACACTAACCATAAATTGGGACCGAGAGGCAAGAAGCCAAAATGTTGTAGGATCAAGAAGGGTGACAAGGAGTATGTCACAAGCAGGAAAGCGGGGGTCAGCTCAGATGTGTGTCCACTATATTTGAACTATGATTTACCCCTGCCTATGCTATGTCTACCTATGCATTCAATAAGCGATCATGTTTGTGCCAAATCTAGATGCATTCGTTCTGCCCTCCTACGGAAAATTATAAATACGACACCCCTGAATACCCCACGGGTTGAAATGCTACAATGATAGTTCCGTGCGCTTGTGGATTTATCTATACTGAGCTATCATGATTGGTAAACCTAAGTACCATTACCTAAGTATTGTAATTCTTGTTGCACCCCAAGGCGCCGTGCCACAGTTTTGCATATCGTAAGTAATGACGGTTAGGAAGGCCAATCCGTCACTTCTAACTACTATTACCAGACTGGTTTACCTAGGCCGACACCATTAAGGGTCAAGAGTTACCTTTCTGAAGTAATGGTGGTTGGAAATGTCAACTTACGTTTCTAGTATCGTTGCTAGGAATGGGCTTTTAGTCTATCTTAGTAATGACGTTAGAAGTGCCAACAGTTACATGTCGGTTTTTCCATACATATCAGATTACAATCCTAACAAAACAAGGGAACTAATCGGCTAGATATTAGGAAATCTATTTCCTTGTCCGCCAAGGCTTCGGCGGATATACATGATCTTGTATAGACGATGCGTCCTTGGTAGTCCGAGCCTGATCGAAAGACTTGGCCCATGTATAGCCATGCGGGTATATGGGTCTATACCCCCACAGCTAGTCCCCGAGCACCTTGCATTCGTTGGGAAGTGCAGATCTTTAGGGTTGCTTGACCAGGCGGATGTAAGGAGCTCAGAAAAAATTTTGAAGAAAGATTTTCTCCTTAGTGAAGTGTATCCACTTTTGGTTCTTCAGAGCCAATACCTTCACCGTCAGGTGAAGTGTATCCACTTAGTCCTTGAGCCTGATACTGGGTGACGTAGTCACCTGGTGTCAGGGCCAAAGTCGTTATTCTTGGTGATGAAGCGTCGACGAAGTCCCCGAGCACATTCATTGCTCGGAAAGCTCGATGTATTGATGAAATCCCCGAGCAGGTATGTTGCTCGGAATCACTTGAAGAATCGACGAAGTCCCCGAGCAGGTCTGCTGCTCGGAAACGCTTGACAAAGCGACGAAATCCCCGAGCAGGTCTACTGCTCGGGAACAATTGATGAGACGATGAAGTAACCGAGCAGGTCTGCTGCTCGGAAACACTTGACGAAGCGACGAAGTCCCCGAGCAGGTTTGCTGCTCGAAAACGCTTGACGAGATGACGAAGTCCCTGAGCAGGTCTGCTGCTCGGAAACACTTGACGAGACGACGAAATCCCCGGGCAGGTCTACTGCTCGAAAACGCTTGACGAAGCGACGAAGTCCCAAGACCTGCTCGGAAACGCTTGATGAAGCGATGAAGTCCCCGAGCAGGTCTGCAGTTCGGAAACGATTGACGAAGCGATGAAGTCTCCGAGCAGGTCTGCTGCTCAGAAACGATTGGCGAAGCAACGAAGTCCCCGAGCAGGTCTGCTGCTCAGAAACGCTTGATGAAGCGACGAAGACTGTTGGTGGTCCTTATGGATAAATTTTATACCACCAACTTAGACTAAAAAGAGGATTAACAATCATATTCGAGCACATATGCCTTTACTACTAACAACTTCCACTTGTACCCCTAGCATTCATGTTTTACAGGTTTTATGGCATAACAAGTGGAAACACGCATCAACATGAAGAAAGCGCAAAGTCAAATGACGAATCCAACAAATGCGCAAACAAAGAATACTAAAGAAGCCCACCTTCAAAGCATAACTGGATCCCTTCGCAACCATGGGCGAGGCCCAGGCCCAGGGAGCAACCGACCACCCGAAGACGTTGGCCAGATGGTGCTCCCCAGGGATCGACCGCCCCTGGGGGCGGCCACCCCCCAGGTGTAGCCTCCCGGGCCCAGCTTCAGAGGCGGTACTGATGGCGGTTTGGTCATGGCTATTTCACCTCCTTCCAAGTTTAGATGCGTCAAACCGTCATAGTTTCACTATAAATAGATGGTGCTCCATCCCCTTCAACACACACATCATTTGGAGTCATCTACCTCACAACTCTCACTTGTATCTTTAGAGTAGTTGTAGTAGTTTGTGAGCAAGGCAAGAGCTGTCAAGGAGAGCTTGTCTCCTTGGAAGAAAAGGATCATCTTGGTATGAATACAATTCGGTCTTCTTCCATGAGCAAGTTCTTATCATACTTATATGATTATGCATATGAACTAGAGTCTAGTTATGATCTTGTTATGAGCATAGTATATGAGCTAGAATATAGTTTATGTATCATGTTCTTGACTTGTTCATCATCGTTCTTCATTGTTCATCGAATTAGTATGAATAGAGGAAGAACTAGGATTGAGGTGATGGTTCGTCGTGCTGTCATGGCTATTCTTAACCTAGCCTGTCAATCCGAAGGGTTGGGGTCCGCGGGGGTTAGGAGTTGTTTCCAAGTATGCAAGAATGGAGCTTGGGTATGCGGGGATCGGTGAATATGTCGGTATCCCACGGGCAGACGGGTAGGTGGACAGGTGGTGACAGCCCTGTCCATCCCTAGCATTCCTCCACGTTCGGATATTGAGTAGGAGTTCGTAAAGTCTCTATCGGCTGGCAGACCAGCTGCGGGGATCTCTCTATCACCCCAGACTTAGTCCTAATACTAGAATTACTAATTAGATGATCTGCTAACAGTTCTTTGCATAATTATATATGACCAATGCCTGCTCAGTTAGATATATTCTCTTATTCTTTATTTTCCTTTTATCCTTGAGGTTGATTCATATGTGTGTTCACTATCTTGAAATCATGTCTTATTCCTGTTTACTCTATGCCTACCATTGCACTCAATAAGTGATCATGTTTACACCATGCTTGATGCATATTGCCCTCCTACGGGAAATTATAAATACGACACCCTACTCATGGGTTGAAATGCTACAATGATAGTTCTGTGCGCTTGCAGAGTTATCTTATTTCTTACTGAGCTATCGATTGGCGTACCTAAGTACCATTACTTAAGGATTGTAATTCTTGTGCACCTCACGGCGCCATGTCACAGTTTTGCATATCGTAAGTAATGACGGTTAGGAAGGCTAATCCGGCACTTCTAACTGCTATTACCAGACTGAACTACCTAGGCCAGCGCCTTTAAGGGCCAAGGGTTACCTTTCGAAATTAATGGTGGTTGGGGATGCCAACAAGCATTTCTAGCGTCGTTACCTGGGATGGACTTTTAGTCTATCTTTTGTAACGATGTTAAGAAATGCCAACAAGCATTTCTGGCGCCGTTGCCGGGGAGGGCAAAACCATCTAAGCTGGCATAAACATCGATTACAAAATAAGCATTGGTAGCCATAGTTTAAGCAGGTTAACTTTGCTGTTTTCTTCCTCTTTTTATTGGAATGAAAACAGGATAGTGTATGAGCGGTTTTGCTCTGCCGAACAATTTCATCAGCAATCCGGAAGCACTCCTAAGGAAGAAAAGGTCTTGTACCATTTCTTCTTCTGCTACTCCATCGGCAGACGAATCGTTCACTCTCGCACCATCCGCTACTACCGTCATGTCCAAGACACTCCGTGACTACTCCATCCCCGCTGTTGCCAACATGCCGGTTGGGCCCGCTGTCAACATCGGAAATGGAAATTTAGAGATCCGTACAGGCCTTATCTCAATGGTACAGGCAAGCCAATTCTGTGGCTTGCCAAGCGAGGATGCAAATGCTCATTTCCAACACTTCCTTAAGCTGTGCGACACCATTGTCATCAAAGACGTCGCACAAGATAGTATCAGGCTCCGCTTGTTTCCTTTCTCCCTCACGGGGAAAGCGAAACAATGGTTCTATCAAAATAAGGAAGCCGTCAACACGTGGGACAAGTGTTCCGCAGCATTCCTCGCCAAGTTCTTTCCCATGAGCAAGACCAGCGCTCTAAGGGGAAAGATCTCAAACTTCCAGCAAACTTCCCTTGAATCTATCCCCGAAGCATGGTAAAGGCTTCAAGAATACATCTGAGCCTGCCCTCATCATGGAATGGAAGATTGGCTCGTGCTCCAAAACTTCTATGAAGGCCTCGCGGCCATGTCAAAGGGACACGTAGATGCCGCAGCTGGAGGTGCATTCCTCTCCCTCACCATCGCGGATGCAACTGCACTCATTGAGAAGATGGTGGCCAATCAAAGTTGGGGAGAAGGAAGAAAAACACAAAAAGACTCGCATACCATAAAAGTGACGGACTTGCTTGCCGCAAAATTAGACTTGCTGATGCAAAAGTTGTACGATCGTGCTACCAACCCTTCCATGAGTACCGTCCAAGCCATGGATTCACACATGACATGTGAAGTCTGTGGGAACGTTGGCCACTCAGGGAACAACTGCCCCGAAACCCAAGAAGAAGCTTCATATGTCAACAACGGGTTTCGCCAACCACAGCAAGGTAATAACGGGTGGAACAACCAACACCGCCCGCAAGGTAATAATTTCAATTCAAATTTCAATTCAAACCAACCTTCCTTAAAAGATCTCGTTCTAGGACAAACTCAAATCAATGAAAATTTAACCAAAAAGCTATCCTTCAACGATAAAATGTTTGAAAATATAAATGCCAAGCTTGAAACTTTGTCTTCTTCTATTCAAAATCAAGCAAGTTTTAATAAAATGATAGAAACACAAATGGCACAAATAGCTGCTTCTATTCCTGTCAACTACACGGGAAAAATCCCGGGGCAACCCGAGACTTCTCCCGAGTTTGCTCATGCAGCTACAGATCAACAAAGGAAGGGAAGTCTGGCCAACAGACTATAAACGTTGAGCCCTTGCTGAAGGTCATTGGTAGTTATCAATATATATATATAATAAAATTATTTTCTTGCATCAAAAGAAATTATTCCCTCTTCCTAGATTTATAAAAATTTATTTCAATATAAATTCTTCTCCAAAAAATTCTATAAAAATAATTTTCAGAAAGAATAAATTTTGTTGAGTCTAAATATTATTTTTAGATAATTTTTGAAAATCAAAAAATTTCAAATAAAACTTGTGGAAAATCAAAAACTGGAGCAAAATTTCAAAGGGGAGTCATTCGTAACCGGCTACACATTAGAAATAGTCGTTAGAGTGGGCTAGAAAAAAGTTGGACCAAGCCGGCCCAGTCAGGGGACCGGTTGGTCCCAGGGGCGACCTCCCCCTGGCCAACGGCTCTGCCGCACAGCCTTTTGCCAACGGTTACTAGCCGTTGCAAGGAGCACTCTCCCGCCTGCAATCAGCTCTATAAATACCAGAGCATTCGGGTGGAGATCCTCACCCCTCTCATTATCACATTTTCACTCCCTCCATCACTCTCTTGCTCCAACATTCTCCAAGCATTTTTCCACAAAGTTCAAGTGCAAGGAAATCCTGCACAAACCTCTTCCACTCCCATCACAAGTCAAGTTCTTGTGCCAAGCTCACCATGAGTGGGATCGGAGGTCGGATTTCCAGAATGTTCCGAAAAGGCCGTCGCTCACGTGGGGAGTCTATTCAAAATACCACCACACATGAGGAGAGCCCACTGCATGAAGAAGAGGAGGCGCCAAGAGGCCACGCCATCAACGAGGCCGACGCTCCCTTCATCGAATTGGAAAGCGAGCGGGAAATGCAAGCATACAACCTCCTCAAGGGACGCGAATTCCTGCATACACCGGCCTTCGACCCACACCTTCTCTAGCAGACAGGTATGAATGCCAAATTTAATACCATTTTCGAAAATGTTGGTTGGAGCCAAGTTGCCTCCGTACACGAACTTGGATCTCGTTTCTTGACCATCCAAATCTTGGGCACTTTACAAATTGTCGATTATGATATTACTTTTCGCTGCTTTGGGAAAGAACATAGCGTTTACTGGAAAGATTTTGCTACACACTTGGGTTTTCATGAGCGATGCTCTGTTGATTTGGGTTTCACTCTTTCAGGTTATCAGCATCATGCTTTTTGGCACTTGATAACCGGACAAAATGTGACTGGAAAATTCCAACCTAACATCAACACCATCCACCATCCTTCTCTAAGGCTTATGTATAAATGGATTGCTAATTCTTTCTTTCCTAGAGAGGACACTCACCATGCTTATGGTATTGAGTTGAAGTTGCTTTATGCCGTGCTTAAAAAGATTAAAGTTGCTCCTGTCTATGACATTGTTAAGCACTGGTTAAACTCTTTTAAAACATCCACACCAATTATGTGCACTTCACTCATCACATGTCTTGCTGCTAGTGTTGATCCTCATGGTGCTAACACTATTGTTTATCTCTCCATTCCGCGCATTATGATCAATGAGTATTATTTTACTCAAGCTCATACTATAAAACGTGATGACTCGGGAACAAACCTAGTATTTTATTATCCAGGATATATAAATGAGATTCCGTTACCTAACCCGGCTCTCGCTTTATATAAATCCCCATCTCTCACCTTCAACCTTGTTGAAAAGGAAGAAGCACGCAGGAGTTCTGTTTCTCGCAGGAGATCACGGAGGAGAGAAGTACAGGAGAAAGAGCCTGCGCAGCCTACACCACACCCGGCCATGCCTACCACGATACCAAGGATGGAATGGTCCCCGGTCATGTCTACACCTGGGTTCACCCCTGGGTATGGATATGGTATGGGACATGTTCCTCGTCCTTATGCGGCTGGAGGGTCAGGGTGGCAACACTCGCAGGAGGCAGCGGGATCAAGGCAGCCCGAGCACGACCATTCTCCAGATTTTGAAGGCATGCCACCTCCGATACACCCACAGCCGGTCACACTAGAGATGCTCAACACACGCATGGGAGGACTAGAATTGCAAAACAGACAAATCCAAGTACCAGCAGCAGTTCATGGACCTCGAAGATGCGAACCGGCGGCGGCACGAGGCACAGATGGCCCACCTTCGGTCTATGGGACAATTCCCAGGGCCTAGGCCTTGAACTAGCTTGGGGGAGGAGACCCCACAAGAGGTAACATGTACCTTTCAATTTCTTGCACTTTAATTCTCGCACTTTTAAATTCTGCAATTTTATTTCCTTGCTAAAAATAATAAATAAAATATTCCACTCCCATATGTGCTAACATATGTTAGTTTCTCTTCTGTTGAAATGATGAATAGTTGCTCTGTCTATAATTCGTTTGTGCCTAAGTTATAACTTAGTATTCCTCAAGATTTAAGTTTGTTGGCTAAAAATATCTCATTCTGAGAACTTGAAATCTTGTGGGTTGCAATTGCAAGATCCTTTTCTAAGTTGTTGCAAGATATGAGATGGTAGAAATAGACTTTGCTATGACTTTGTTCTAAGAGAAACTTGACATCCGGAGATTTCTTTTCAAAAATTCAAAAATCAAAAGTTCCCCAATGATTATGAAATACCTACCAAGGCCATATGACATGCTCTACTTTTGCAAAAACTTAGTCATTTGCTACTTACGGAACTTTGAGTTGAGTCAAAACACAGAGACCTAGTGAGATTATGGTCATACACCCATGATTGAGATTCACGTACACCCACTAAATAAAGCCGACTCTCATCCTGAGAGTTGCGCACAACATGCACCTTTTCATCCACCAAATAAAAATGCCGACCCTCACTTTGAGAGCCATGCATACAAAAAGTTTTCACTCCTTGTTCGCCATCATGACGTCTCTCCATCCAAAAGTTTTCATATGTTAAATCAAAATATGGGCTATGCTAAAAAAAAAGAGAGCCAAAGGGCATGAGAAAACAAACGGGAAAGAAAATCCAAATACCCGTTCAAAAAAAAGAGAGAAAAAGAGGATGATATTTTTATAGCCCATATTTCTCCCAAGAGTTTTATTCCATCCAATAAAAAGAGAGTCATGATGCATGGAGTGCCAAAAAGATTAGAGATAGGTTTTCACCATTCCACACACTTGCACATCTCAATCAAGGTATATGACTTGTATCTCCTTATGGTCTAATCTTTGACTCAACAATATAAGTAATGTAAGTATGCCCACCTTCATACCTACCCAAAACTCCACTCTTAGCCTTAGTAGTAGGATGAAAAGGCAACACTACAGTGCCTTTGGTAAGGTAAACGATACACATTGAGCGATTGAGAGAATCATTTGAGGAACATGGTTTATTTTGCAAAAATTCATAAAACCTCCAGATCAAAGGTCTATCAAAGAATGAATGATTGGTGAGTCTATTATAATCATTCTCTCTTGCAACCACCCAAGAAATTGGAGAAACTACAAGCCCCATAAGAAATCAAGGTAAAGAATGGATAGAATGCCAACTTATTTAAATTACGAATGAATGCTATGTTATAGGCATGACACTTGTGAATTATATCGGCATTGTAGCAACTCCAGATCAACAACCATACTTAGCTATTTGCTCGGGACGAGCAAAGGTTAAGCTTGGGGGTCTTGTTGGTGTCCTTATGGATAAATTTTATACCACCAACTTAGACTAAAAAGAGGATTAACAATCATATTCTAGCACATATGCCTTTACTACTAACAAGTTCCACTTGTACCCCTAGCATTCATGTTTTACAGGTTTTATGGCATAACAAGTGGAAATACGCATCAACATGAAGAAAGCGCAAAGTCAAATGACGAATCCAACAAATGCGCAAACAAAGAATACTAAAGAAGCCCACCTTCAAAGCATAACTGGATCCATTAGCAACCATGGGCGAGGACCAGGCCCAGGGAGCAACCGACCACCCGAAGGCGGTGGCCAGATGGTGCTCCCCGGGACCGACCGCCCCCGGGGGCGGCCGTCCCCCAGGTGGAGCCTCCCGGGCCCAGCTTCAGAGGTGGTACTGATGGCGGTTTGGTCATGGCGGTTTCACCTCCTTCCAAGTTTAGATGCGCCAAACCGTCATAGTTTCACTATAAATAGATGGTGCTCCATCCCCTTCAACACACACATCATTTGGAGTCATCTACCTCACACCTCTCACTTGTATCTTTAGAGTAGTTGTAGTAGTTTGTGAGCAAGGCAAGAGCTATCAAGAAGAGCTTGTCTCCTTGGTAGAAAAGGATCATCTTGGTATGAATACAATTCGGTCTTCTTCCATGAGCAAGTTCTTATCATACTTATATGATTATGCATATGAACTAGAGTCTAGTTATGATCTTGTTATGAGCATAGTATATGAGCTAGAATATAGTTTATGTATCATGTTCTTGACTTGTTCATCATCGTTCTTCATTGTTCATCGAATTAGTATGAATAGAGGAAGAACTAGGAATGAGGTGATGGTTCATCGTACTGTCATGGCTGTTCTTAACCTAGCCTGTGAATCCGAAGGGTTGGGGTCCGCGGGGGTTACGAGTTATTTCCAAGTATGCAAGCATGGAGCTTGGGTATGAGGAGATCGGTGAATATGTCGGTATCCCACGGGCAGAGGGGTAGGTGGATAGGTGGTGACAGCCCTGTCCATCCCTAGCATTCCTCCACGTTCGGATATTGAGTAGGAGTTCATAAAGTCTCTATCGGCTGGCAGACTAGCTGCGGGGATCTCCCTATCACCCCAGACTTAGTCCTGGTACTAGAATTACTAATTAGATGATCTGCTAACAATTCTTTGCATAATTATATATGACCAATGCTTGCTCAGTTAGATATATTCTTTTATTCTTTATTTTCCTTTTATCCTTGAGGTTGATCCATATGTGTGTCCACTATCTTGAAATCATGTCTTATTCCTGTTTACTCTATGCCTACCATTGCACTCAATAAGTGATCATGTTTACACCACGCTTGATGCATATTGCCCTCCTACGGGAAATTATAAATACGACACCCTACTCACGGGTTGAAATGCTACAATGATAGTTCTCTGCGCTTGCAGAGTTATCTTATTTCTTACTGAGTTATCGATTGGCGTACCTAAGTACCATTACTTAAGGATTGTAATTCTTGTGCACCCCACGGCGCCATGTCACAGTTTTGCATATCATAAGTAATGACGGTTAGGAAGGCTAATCCGGCACTTCTAACTGCTATTACCAGACTGCACTACCTAGGCCGGCGCCTTTAAGGGCCAAGGGTTACCTTTCTAAATTAATGGTGGTTGGGGATGCCAACAAGCATATCTAGCGCCGTTGCCTGGGATGGTCTTTTAGTCTATCTTCTGTAACGATGTTAAGAAATGCCAACAAAGTCCCCGAGCCATTCATTGCTCGGAAAATCTTGACGATGGAACGACCAGCCGCACTATGTGCGGGTATTCGAAACAACGCACCGCTCTTTTTGAAGGGCTTCGGACGAAGTGGAAATGGTTCACCTTCTCCGCAAATCCGTCCAACACTCATTTGAACAACCAAACCGCTCCAGCCTGCCCTAGCCGCCACCAGCTAGGGTTTCGAGATTCCTTGAGCCAAATTCCAATTCCTCGAAAAGTTCTTCGATTCATCCTTCCACCACCCCAAATCTCCAAAGATTTCAAAGGAATGGGTCCCAGGAAGAGCACACACATACCCCTAAAGAAGGCAAAGGAGCCACAACCAAGGGAGTTCCGCATAGGCAACGAATGGCAACCCTCCACGATGACGGAGAAGGCCATTCTGGGGTTGGTGGCGAAAGGACTGCTACCAGATCGTGTGTAATACCTCTGGTATTACTGCATAATTAAACTGCCATGTCATCCTGTTTAATTTGATCATTTGCATATGATTATTTTTAGGGTGCTAGAGTGATTGGATTTCATTTAATATTGGTTGTGTAATTAAGTCCCCAATCAAAAGTTAAAAATAAAATTAAATAGAAATCAAATTAAGCCCTAGAGTTGACCTAATACCCAAATTCAAAATCTATATTGAATCTGAGGAAAGTGTCTTAATGAAAGTTGTAGAAATTTTAAAATGGAACAACTTTTATTTTTGGAGATTTTGAAGTTATATTATAGAAATTCAAATTAAACTCAAATTGCGATATTGAAATTCAAATTTGAAACTTCTGTTTCAAAAATATGTTGAATCTCACAAAACTTATTTAATAGAAGTTGTCAGGCTCCCTGAGTATAACAACTTTCATGTTGACCAATCTTCAAGTTGTTGATAAAAATCAAAAGTAATTTTGAAAATACAGTTTAAATTTGAAATTTGGATTTACCCCTTTTTCTGTAATTTGAAAATCTGACCGAATTTGAATTTGGTGTCAAAAGAAAAAATGATCTACACAAAATTCTCTACAACTTTGGTATTTGTCATTTCCCCTGATTCAAACAGATAGGTCCTCAATTTAATCGATTTAGCTTTTGACCTATGAACCCTAGCTACAGTGGACAAGGGGGGTCCCTTGCTCTGCACGACACCGTGCACGCGTGCCCGCAGTGCGCGCCGGTCGCCGTCCGGCCCGGCCAGGCCCCGGGCACCGCCGTGCGAGGGTCGCCAGGGGGACCCCGGAGCCACCTCGTCCTTATCCCTTTCCCTTCCACAGCTTAAATGGCGACGAGCACCTTCTTCTCCCTTCCTTTTCCCTCCCGACCACCGTCGAGCCGCCTCGGATCCCGGCCAAATTCGCCGTGCTCTGATCACCTCCATCTTCCCCATCTCACGGATAGCTAGCCATCTCCCTCGAGCACCGTTTGCCACACCCGGCGTGGGCTTTAGTGGTCCGTGTGCGTCGGAACAGCGTTGCCGTTCCCAGGACAGGTCGGAGCGCCGCCGCAAGCACTCCCCACGTGCCTAGCCCACCACGGTGAGCCTCCACCTCCAAACTCTCACATTTTGGGATCACTTGTCCCTACTGATACCCATGTGCTCGATGGTTTCTCATTTGGCGCCCTGGATAGCTCGGAACGCAACCTCGCCGGGGGGTTTGCGCCGCCGCGTCGTCATCACCGTCAAGTCCGTGGCTCTGCACCACCTGGAATTAATCCACCCGGTTCAATCAAGCCTTGGTGAGCCACTGACTCGAGTGCGCACTTAATCCTAGATGATACCACTAGAAGCTCACCGGAGCGCGGCGAACCACCGCCACCGTGCCGCCATGCTCACTGTAGGTTTTGCCCTATTGTTTTAGACGGCGGGTTGGGCACATAGAGGGAGGTAGGAGGTTGCAGGGGGCCTACGGGTGCCCTGGTCCTCGCCGGTGATGCCGCCGATGGCGCGCCGTCGCGGACAGAGCCGCCGCGTGCGCGCGTGTGTGGGAGTCGGCGGGAGGAAGAAGAAAGGGGGAGAGAGGGAACGACTGATGGGCGGGCCCGTTTGTCAGTGGCGCGGGGCAGAGGGAGGCCGCGCTGGGCCGGCCTGCGTGCTGTTGGGCCGACCCGAGGCAGTTTCACGTTTTCCTTTTTTTCGGGAATTTCCAAATGGTTTTCTATTGATATTTGAAATGAATAGTTCTGCGTTTTAATCTTTTTGTGTGAATTAATATACTGCGCCAAAATTTATGGAAATTTTTATCAATATTCTTTGTAGTGTGTAGCATTTTATAAAAATATTAAATATAGGTTTTGAACACTTTCTATAGTAGTTAAAAATTAGTATATTAAATCAAAAATGCAAATTTAGGCAATTTTAATTAATTCTCTGTAATTCCAAAAATCATGAAATTTTATTTTGCACTTTTATAAGTCAAGATCTATCTATTTGTGAAGTTTCAGGTCAAATGAAAATAATTTAATTAAGTATTAATTATATGCTTGGTTAATTGATTAATAAAATAAATAGGAAATATTGGTGATTAGGGTTTGATGTGGATTTCGGATTGATTGTAGTTCTAGGTCAACACCCTTATGACCTAGGGCACCTTAGTCTAGTATGGTTATGACTAAGTGATGAGGTACAGTTATGCTTGAATTAGGCATTATTTATTCTGGGATTTTGCATTTGTCATTTTATGTTGCATCGCATTGAAACATTCATCATTGCATGCGTATAGTGACCGAGGAACCGGAGATACAAGTGAAGGCAGTCACTGAGGAGATTGTTCTCGAGGTCGTTCTAGATTTTGACATCTGTGGTACTAGTCCGGATCCGACACTTCACGCAATCCAAGGCAAGCCCCGGTGCATTCAACCGTTCCTTGTGTTTTAAAAATTTTATCACCTTGAGTTAAATAATTGCATTAGGTTGATAGGAGTTGATTGTCACCTACTTGCTGCATGACCTGCCTTGATATATAACCCCGAAACCTGTTTTAAAATGAAAATGTTTGAAAATGCTTAGCTCTGCTCTTTAAAGTTAGTTTTGCATAAAATGCTACTTTCTGAGCTATGATGATATACTAGAGATGAATATGAATTTGTAACCGTGCGGGTGACTTGCACTTGGGTTGGAGTCCCAATGTATTGTCATCGACGGATTGGAAACCGTTCGGTTGGCTTTGCACTTTGGGTTAGAGTCCCGATGCATTGCCGCCGCCGGAAAAATGAAAATGAAAAAGGAAGTCCGTTCGGATGGATGTGCACATGTGACGGCGTTCCCATGTCTTGTCACCGATGGGCACGGATTTGGAACCGTTCGGCTACTTTGTACTTGCGTTAGAGTCCCAATGCATGGTCACCAACGGAAAACTGTTTTAGGGACCGTTCGCTGTCGGCCTGCTGGATCGAGACTTTGTAACTAGCCACATACTACGGGAAGCCTCTGACTCTGGTGGCTCTACTGCTAGAACCGACAACCACGCACTAGGGGTGGAGAGATGGCGAGAGTAGCGTGTACCCTCGTGGCCGGCGTGCCTGGAGACTAGAGGAGTACTGTGCTCTCGGGTGGCGCAGGACCGGTTCCGGGGTATGAAAAGCCGTGGTAGGCAGGGTTGGCATATGCAAGCTTAAGTGCTACATATGCAGTGTGGATAGGTATCCCCAGCTAGGTACTTTCTAGATTCGAATCAACGTTGCTCCTCGGTTAATGGAGACTTGATCCACTGACTTACACCGAAAAGTGGTTCGGAACTAGGTGATTTCGAGAATGATTAAGCAATTGAAAGAATGTGACATATGAGAAAGAATATTGAAACTATGGATATGATTAAAATAATATTGAAATGGGATAGTCTTGCTTTTCCGCAAAACTCTTGAACTCTTGCTATAGCCTTACCTTGATTCCCTGCAGCCTGCATTCCTGAGTCTAATTTTACACCTTTCATCGGGTAAGTCTTGCGGAGTACCCCAGTACTCAGGGTTTGTTAACCCCTGTTGCAGGAAGTCAGCAGCCGGAGGTCAGTTTTGCTCACTGCTGCGTGATGCTCGTTTGTGAAGGAAGTGATGATTGTCACAGAACCGACCAATTTATACGAGCACAAGTACAACGATCGCATTTTAGCCGCAATCCAGTCGCACTTGAGCAAATATAAACCCGGTAGTCCGGAAATCTCGAAGGATTTCAAACATTTCATACCCCAAGGATCATTCATTCAGCAATACCCGATCACATGACACATAAGTTCGCAACCGAATTTAAACATCAGAGTACAACATAGTCTTTTACACAAATAGGGTAGTAGTGGAAGTCAACATAGTTTTACACCACAGAGTTCAAATACGAGTACCATCACATGACCCTGTCACAGCATTCTTACAACAACTAAAGATAGATAATGACCCTGCCCTCGGGTCTAGTCTTCTTCGCCCGCAGGGGTGAAGCAATTCCTGCAATACGCGTAGTAGACTACACCATCTGCAACAATGGGAATAAAACCCTGAGTACTCAATTGTACTCAGCTAGACTTACCCGACAGGGAGTAAATAAAAAGACTCTCAAGGATATGTAAGGCTTATTTGGTGGAGCTCAGAGGGTAGCATCATTTTTGCATCAAAAGCATTACTACAGTAGAACCTCAACTTATTCATTTTAATTGTGATAAGCTTCGATTTCAGTTAAACTATTTACTAGGATTAGCCACTATACTAAGCATTCACTGAATATTGTAGCAATCAATAAAACCATATGATTTCCGATATCCACAGATATCAACCTCATCTCACCATAATCATTATGTTCAAGTTATTAGCCTCTACCTCACCAGAAGATCAGTTCAGTTTCTCACTAACCAGGAGAGATGGCGATTCGAATCGATTGTACCAACTGGCAAATATGCCAATCACAAACCCTGTCAGCCGAGCCACTGGCTTCTTGGGCCACCGTTAAATCTTTCTGAGACATAATATGTATCGCGGGCTTGGAGGGGTCCATATTCTCAGAGACAAACCCACTTCCAGGATGCATCAGGTCCCTGACCTGCCCTTGGTAAGATGGTGTCTCCGCACATCCTTCCTACCTCCAGAATATGTCTGCCTTATCACGCCCAATTCCCGGCTCAGAAAGAAATACTCGGCTTCGCGGTCAGAACGACTTATCTGGCTAGCTATGTGACGACGTCTTTCAATCTCAACTGATGTCTGGTGGCCTCAGTCCTAGTCGGCCGCAAGCTGCACCGAAGACGGCATGACCTCAACCATGTCATGCGGCTCCCCGCTACCTAGCCTTGATTCTCTCATTAGACACTGTGGCATGGTGGCACATATAGTCCATCATGTGGAACCCAACCCCATCATCATTAGTAACCACCTATGCTCGCGAAGGACAGGAAATCCCTCGACTTCTACCGGTCTAAGCATGGATAAGCATAAGATCGAACCCATCCCCTTGTCTAGTAATAACTTCAGGATCAAGTATAAGTGGACAAGGAATAAATGCAGCAACGGTATCATATCAACTCCTATACTTAAGTGCACAATCATACGATTTAATAAAGACCAGTGTATTTGTAAAAAGAGTAGGTGGAGACTTAGGAATGCTCCGGGGCTTGCCTTTTACAAAGTTAGTGGGTTGGTGATCCGGGCACTCCGGAAGTTCAGCTTCTTCTTCCTGACCTTCGGGAACCTCTGGCACTTCAATCTCCGGCGGAACTCCCTCCTCCGGTGGATCGAACTGCAACAGTGTCACGCCTCCCGGTGATCCTGTATGCATGATATGCATATATGAGAACTGAGAATGCACATGAAATGCAAGATAGAGATGCATGAATTAACCCATGATATGCAATCAGTTTAACAATCCACACTCATTTATTTCTTTCCTAGACAACCAACTCATACTCACCCTTCTTAAGCAAAGCATAGAACAATTTCTCGTCCCGGGTGAGAGGTCTACAACCTGCACTTAATAATTAACATGCATCAACTAACCTACCACAACCAAAAGATATTTGCTTAGAAACAATTAAATAAACCCTAGCCTATAACTGGACCTACTGCTTACTGTGACCAGAAAAATCCATAGAAATTACAGTAGCTATTACACATCCAGATTAGCCTACTGACAAAATTTCAAGTCATTTGGACAAGTATAACAGTCTACACAAAAATAACAAGCAACCAGCCTTTTAAGCAATGGAAAATACTTAACACATTGAAAAGTATCAAACAACAGATTTCCTAATTTTCTTAGCTTCTTTCCAACATAACATAGCCCAGGAAAAATATTCATGTCCATAACCTTAACACATTAAGCATGGTGATTTTTGCAAGATTAAAGCATAAAAGGCACATTATACTAGACATCATATAAATAATAGTGAAACACCAGCAAACATATTTTTCATAGATTCTACTTCCCTAAACAAGATGAATGCAAGTGGAATCACATTTTTAGCACATTCCTGCAATTACTTATGCATTTATCAAGTTTACAAGCAATTAACAATTTAATTATAACTGCACAAAAAGTATTCAAAAAGTACATTTTATATTTTTCCTTGATAGAGCTCAGAAATACAAACACAACAAAATTTGGTTCACCCCAATTGGACATTTCTAGCTCCAGATATGAATTTTGGAAGGTTTTACACATTTTCTGGAAATTCATTTTATAAATCAAAAACCTAAACCCGATAGAACTGCTACGTGCACCCGGCTCAGTGAACCAGAGGCGCACCCGAACGGCTGACTCGCGGGCCCTGGGGTCGACCCGACCCCACGCGTCAGAGAGCGGAACAGAGCCGCCGGCGCTGACCGGCGAGAGCTCGCCGACGGTGAGGTCTCCGGCGACGCCGAGGCTACCTACCGACTCGTGGCAACGAGACGAATCCGATGGACCAACTGCCGAGGGTCGTACTCCACCGGAGCGAGCTCGACGGCGGCAATGGCGGACGGCGGTGGTCCGGCGAACTCGCGCCGGCCGATTCCGGCCGTTGCTCGCGCGGCTCGGCCTCGTTCCGTGTTTCTGGAACTCTAGCGGACCTGTGCGTGCGACGAATCGAACTATTGCGCACCGGAGCTCACTGACCGCGCTCGCATGGCGGCACGGTGGCGAGCGGGTTCACGGCGAACTCGGGTTCCGGCGAAACTACGGCGAGATAGACCTAACCGACGGTGTGGAACGGATCTAGGGCTAACGGGGACTCTTAGACGAGCAAAAGAGAGGGAAGCCGACCCCGGCATCGCCCTCGTCGCGGCGACCCGAGAGCTCGGCGGCGCTCCGGCAATGGCGGACGACGAGAAGCTCGCTGGAGCTGTACCTTAGGTCGGCTGAGGTCGGCAACGGGTCGGAAACGAAGAGCAGAGCAAGCCGCAGCTGCGCCGAGGGTGGAGCGGTCGGAGACGGCTCGGTGGCGGCGGATTTCACCGCGGCGGTGGCGCGGCGGAAATGGCGACGGCGGAGGGGAAAGAGGAGAGCAGCGAGCGAGCAGAGGGCGAGAGAGCGGGGAGAGTGAGGGCGAGCGTGCGGGAGACAGGATTGCGTGTTACCCTTTGTAAGCCGACCGCGCGGCAGCAACGACGGCGTACGGCGCCACCTGGCGGCCGAGGCCTGACGCGGTTGCGTGATTCGACCGAGCCCGAGGGTCGAACAGAATCGGCTCCGATTCAGTCTCCGCGGACCCGACTGAAACTCGATTTTTATCGATCTATAACTCGCGATCCAGGGCGTTTCAGCGAAAACTTCACTAATATGGGTTGAAGAGGTATACGAGTAGATCATTTCATATTAAGACACTTTACTCTAGTTCGGCCTGGATTGAGAGATACAAGTCGATGAACAGGGGTACACCGAAACTGAAAACCGGTTTAGACTTAGGAAAATTTGAAAACTTCCAAAACAGCTCCAAATCTGCACTAATTCAACTTTTTGACCTTCTTCCACTCATTTTCATGAGTTGACCCAAAAATAAAGTTTGTTGCTTATAAAATTCTACACAACTTTGATTAAGGGTGCACTGACATGCAGAATCTCTAAAATGCCCTTCTTGTTTGGTCAAACAGAATAGCTTTTAAAGGGCTCTCTAGTCAACTATGAGCTAGAGGGGTATTTTGGGGATTTCACCAACATGAACATTGTTCCAAATGTTATCCTAAACATGTATAAAGCATTTAGAACCGTAAACAAGCATCACATTTGCATGTCAACACATTTTGCATAATATGGACATATAAACAAACATATAGCAATAAAAGGGAATCAAATAAAATGCAATGATAATAATGCATGAAATGACATGATCTATGCTTGATGACATGCAAATGCAAGTGTGAAAATAGTAACTAACACTAGGGTGTTACAGCCCTCCCCCCTTAAAAGAATCTCGTCCCCGAGATTAGAGCTAATTACCATTGTTTAAAGAAAGACGGATAGACTTCCTTGAGGTAATCTTCTCGCTCCCAAGTCGCATCCCAATAACTTTGGTTGTTCCACACCACCTTATAGAACTTGATCACTTGGCTACAGGTGATTCTTTCTTTGTAATCTATTACTTCAATAGGCTTTTCTTCATAGGTCAAATCTGATTTCAACTTGATATCACCAAAATCCACTTGCTCTTCCGGTACTCGTAAACATTTCTTGAGTTGAGATACATGAAACACATTGAAGATAGTGGATATGTGTGGTGGCAACCGTAACTTGTATGCTACCTTCCCACTTCTTTCCAGAATTTGAAAAGGACCTACAAACCTTGGAGCTAACTTTCGTTTCACTCCGAAGCGTTGCACGCCTTTCATAGGTGACACTTTCAAGTATACATAGTCACCCACTTCAAATTCCAATGGCCTTCTTCGCTTGTCCGCATAGCTCTTTTGACGAGTCTGAGCGGCTTTGAGATGTGTTTGAATGGTATGCACTCTCTCTTCGGCCTCTTTCACAAAGTCAATCCCGTAATATCTCCTTTCGCCTGATTCAACCCAATTGAGAGGAGTTCTACATTTGCGCCCATACAAAGCTTCAAAAGGAGCCATTTGAATACTCTCTTGATAGCTATTGTTGTATGAGAACTCGGCCAAAGGCAACCATTCTTCCCACGAACCTTTAGACGATAGAACACAAGCCCTCAACATATCTTCAAGAATTTGATTTACCCTTTCAGTCTGACCAGAAGTTTGAGGATGATAAGCTGAGCTGCGAACCAAATTGGTTCCCAAACACTTGTGTAGATGCTCCCAGAAGCGTGCAATAAATTGCGGGCCTCTGTCGGAAACTATCGTCCTCGGCACACCATGTAACCGAAGTATCTGAGCAAAGTAGAGCTGTGCCAACTGATGAGGACGATCTGTAGTTCGAACTGGTAAGAAATGTGCAATCTTAGTCAATCGATCTACGATCACCCAAATAGAATCGTGGCCTTTTTGCGTTAGAGGTAACCCAGATATGTAATCCATGGTTATCTCATCCCATTTCCAACCTGGAACTGGTAAGGGTTGCAATAGGCCTGCTGGCTTAAGATGAATAGCCTTCACGCGACAACAGGTATCACACCTGGCCACATAGGCTGCAATTTCCTTCTTCATTTTGGTCCACCAGAACCTAGGTTTCAAGTCTTGATACATCTTACTACTACCAGGATGGATCGACAACTTGGACAAATGAGCCTCGTCCATAATCTGATTCCTCAACTCACGGTCTTTCGGTACTACCAATCGATCCTTGAACCACAATATACATTTTTCATCTACTCGGAAATGAAGCATTTCTTGTTCTTTCATCTTCCTTTTGATATGATATATGCCGGGATCTGTTTTCTGACCTTCAATAATCTTGCTTTCCAAAGTACAACTGAGAGTAATATTATTCAACACCACTGGATGCACAAGGTTGAACCCGTCTGCTAGCAAAGGCTGCAATACATTGCAATGAGACTTTCGGCTCAAGGCATCGGCTACGACATTGGCCTTGCCCGGATGATAGTGTACTTCTAGATCATAGTCTTTGATCAACTCCAACCACCTTCTTTGCCTCATGTTCAACTCAGGCTGAGTGAAAATGTACTTGAGACTCTTGTGATCGGAATAGATATGACATTTGTGACCCATCAAATAGTGGCGCCAAATCTTCAATGCATGAACTACAGCGGCAAGTTCCAAATCATGAGTAGGATAGTTTTGCTCATGTTTTCTCAGTTGACGCGAGGCATAAGCAATGACTCGGCCTTCTTGCATGAGAACACATCCTAACCCAGTGCCACAAGCATCGCAGTACACATCAAAAGGCCTTTCAATATCAGGTTGTGCAAGAACTGGAGCAGTGGTCAACAACGTTTGCAAGGTGCGAAAAGCTGTTTCACACTCCTCGCTCCACACAAACTTGGTATCCTTGTGCAATAGCTTGGTCATAGGTTTAGCTATTTTAGAGAAATCCTGAATAAAGTGGCGATAATACCCAGCTAATCCCAGAAAGCTACGAACCTCAGACACATTTGTTGGTGACTGCCAATCCAATACCTGCTGAACTTTTGACGGATCTACAGAAATACCTTCAGCAGATAAGATATGGCCCAGAAAAGGTACCTTAGTCAACCAAAACTCACACTTGCTGAACTTAGCATACAGCTTATGCTCCCTGAGTCTAGTCAAGACTATCCTCAAGTGTTCGGCATGATCCTCCATGTTTCCAGAGTACACCAGAATATCGTCAATAAAGACTACCACGAACTTATCCAACTCAGGCATGAATACCGAATTCATTAGATACATGAAATGTGCAGGAGCATTGGTTAATCCAAAAGACATAACCAAATACTCATACAAGCCATACCGAGTGGAGAAAGCTGTCTTGGGAATATCTTGTGGTCTGATCTTAATTTGGTGATACCCAGATCTCAGATCAATTTTGGAGAAAACCTTGGCCTTGGACAATTGATCAAACAAGATATCAAT
Organism: Eremochloa ophiuroides; assembly: GCA_038502445.1. Taxonomy (NCBI): domain Eukaryota; kingdom Viridiplantae; phylum Streptophyta; class Magnoliopsida; order Poales; family Poaceae; genus Eremochloa; species Eremochloa ophiuroides. Next base: position 738,084 of record JAHLJS010000057.1, on the reverse strand, counting down.
ACGAGGTAGAGGATACTTGTTCTTAATTGTCACAGCATTTAGTGGCCTATAGTCCACACACATACGTAAAGTTTCATCCTTCTTCTTAACAAAGATTGCAGGACAGCCCCACGGAGAAGAACTAGGGCGAATGAACCCTTTGTCCAATAACTCCTGGAGTTGTTTCTTGAGTTCAGCTAATTCATGAGGAGGCATTCTATATGGCCTTCGAGAAATAGGCGCCGTACCGGGAATAAGTTCTATTGCCAACTCCACATCTCGATCAGGAGGAAGTCCAGGTAGATCATCAGGAAAGACATCAGGAAACTCACACACTACCGGAATACCTTGGACGGTCTTGCCCTCAACTGCGAAAGAGAGATTAAAAAGATCCCCTCTTCGAGGTAAGGAAACTTGAAAGGTACCCCCACCCTAGGGCGCCTTCAATGTCAAAGTTCGGTTAGCAACGTCCAATACCGCACCCCATTTGTTCATCCAGCTAACCCCTAGAATTACATCCAGACCTAGCCCAGGCAACACAATGAGATGACTGATAAAACTTCTATCATTAATCTCAATACTCGCCTGCTTGATACCCTCACGTGTGCATATTTCAGCCCCAGCTGAGGTTATCCGGAAGTTACAGCCCAAATCAACGATCTGAAAGGCATGCCTTTGTGCAAATGCTTGACTTATGAAAGAATGCGATGATCCAGAGTCGAACAAAACAATAGCAGGATGCTGATTCACAGAAAACATACCCACGGTGACTGGTTCACCTTCTGAAATTTCTTCAATAGTGGTGTGATGCACTCGAGCCTGCTTTGGATGAGGGCAATAGCAAGCAAGGTGCCCCTGTTGACTGCAGTTAAAGCATGGCCCCAGACCTTGGTTGGTCCTCACTGGAACGGCGTTGCTTGGAGGAGCGTTGTTCTTGTTCAAAGGCACTGTGAAACCTTTCTTGTAGCGCTGAGGCGCTGGCTGCTTCTTTGGAGGGGGTCTGAATTTTGCTCCAGGAATAGCCGAACGGTAAGCAGGGCGATTTGCCACCGCACGACTAGCTGCTGGAGTCCTTGACTGAGAAGAGCTTCCTTCAAATGGCCTCTTGCCTCCCTTGGAAGCAGTGTGCAAGTTGTTCTGTTTCTCTTGGATATAAGCTTCACTGATGAACTCGTTAAAAGTTGTACGAGCGTTGTTCGCCAGAGTCTTCATAAGCTTGGTACTAAGACCTCTCTTGAAGGTTTCAATCTTCTTTTCATCTGTATCTACCATCCACGGGGCATACCTCGACAGATTGTTAAAGGCATGATGATACTGAGTGAGGGTCTTGGTACCCTGAGTAAGCTGCATGAATTCATTGACCTTCATCTTGATCAAGCCTGCTGGAATGAAATGCCCCCTGAAATCCCTGGTGAACTGCTCCCAGGTGATATCAACGACCACAGGGTAGGCGGTCTTACGATTGGCCCACCATATTCCAGCTTGGCCTTGCAGTAACATAGCAGCAAAGCTAGCCTTCATGGTTTCAGTCAATCGCGGCACAGAGAATGACTGTTCAATAGTATTTAACCACTCATCAGCTTCCAGCGGCTCTACGGCCTGCTTGAATACCGGAGGCTTAGTGTCCATGAAGTCCTTATAGTTACTGTATTGGTCCTCATCGTTTCCGCGGCGTCCACCTCGATTGCGATTGTGGTTGTTACTAGCAACCATCTGCTGCAAAATCGCTTGCTGGGTGTCCAAGAACTGAGCAAACATTTGTTCCTGGGTACGCGGTGGAGGAGGCGGCAACTCCTCATCTTCATGTTCGTTCCCACCACCACTGGTTGACCCATGACGACGGGTATGAGGTGCCATCTGTAGCAACACGCAACAACCATTGTTAAGTGTCAGTTATGTCAAAGATAACCGAAAGATTATGCCCAAAAGATATCAATGATCATTTTTTGATAACCAACAAACGGCACAATAATTCAATAATCATCACACAACCGCACAATAACAAGGCGCAACCAAAAAGGGTTTCCAAGCTGCATAAGTTACCATTACTTAATTAAAAGTTTGATGGTTCCAGCCCTGAACACACAGGGTTCTCTCATTACAATTCAGGTTCTACCCATTACATGACATTAAAGGTTTTCCCAATACAAAAGGGTGCCGATCATGGCAAGATCACTAGAAAAAGCCTAGTCATCGTGGTCACTGTCCACGCCGGACACGTTCCCACCATGGTCATCACTCTCGTCAATAGGCACGATCTCCTCGGGGTCTTCTTCCTCTTCTTCCTCACTTGCTTCACCATCATCAGCTGCAATGAAGATCTCAGGAGCAAACTCCGCTGCACCCGGAGGATGAAACGGATCAGCACGGTTGTTCAGACGATGAACATCCTGCTGCAACTCCCAAACCTGCTGCTGACTAGCACGCAACTCCTGCAGAAACTCAGTGCGCTGACGTGTCAAACTCATATTGCGATTGTCAAGCTGGCGGCGAAGATCTGCATTCTCCCTCTCAAGCACCTCGACACGGCGATCAGCTGCCAACAAGGCGCCAGTGCATCGTAACAACTCATTGCGACAGGCAGTGAGAGCTACCACCAAGTCATCTGAGCTACGACGAGCCATACGTGCCCACTCTTCAGCTTCTAACTTCTTCTCCACAGCATCATGCAGGGCTTCAACGCACTTCATCCAACCATCCCTAGTGGAATAGTGCATCCTCAGGACAGCAAACATAGCACTCATAGAAGCACCCGTGCTATGAGCACGCTTGTCCCTGCCTCGCTCCAAAGAAGCTTGGCTAGACTGAGCCCACTCACCCTGAGAAGCATCCACCCTGGGAAAAACATTTGCTGGCCCCAAATCAGCTCTCTTGTTGAACCGGCTGCAAATATCCGTCAACACCTCGAAAGCTGCAAGCTGCGCACCATCCCATGGTGTCCTCATGTCAACTTCCACCTTTATTCCTGGAAACAACCAACCCCTTTCAAGCACAGGGATAGTCACCCAAACATCGAACCAAGGCTGCACCATGGTTTTTGCTGGCTTCCAGAAATACATTGGTGGCTCTGCATATCCCACCGACTTCAACAACCTCCATAGCACAGTGGGTGTGCCAAAGTGCTCCAGAAACTGACCACTCTGCGGCTCACCTTCAGCTGCCATCTGGTACATTACAACATCTTTCAGCATTTAGAATAAGATAGGACAGCACAAATTTTACCACATGGAAGGAAATAGTACAAATAGCTTAAATTAATTTCATGATCATGATGCATGCACGTGCCAACGACCTCACACATAATATATTTTAACTAACGTTATAGTCGGTGGCATACCACGTGCTCTCATATACGTAACTAACCGTGCTATACGTTTTGCGTGGTTAGTGTACCTGCAGAAGATTCATTTCAGCCCAATCCCAATGTATGCAGGGCAACAAGAAGCACTTTTTGCCGGAAATGTTCCCATGAACATTTGCGACCCCATAAATTAATTACTCCACCTTACTTCCATAAGTACACATATGGATCACATGTACTCACTTCGGTAACATACTCTCACCATCGATCGATGGTTGTTCGATCTTACACTCACATCTCACCTTACCTTAGGCGACGTGGTACATTGACCCATAAGAAGCAATAAGAAACCGACAGTTCATGATTATCCGCACGATAAAACCAAATGAACCACAAATAGAAATATGATGCAATTTCCCCCAAGTCAGTACTTACATAAGCCACCTAATTACCACATATACATAGGGCTATAGGACTTGGTCATTGGTACTCATAAGTTTTGCAAACACTTGGTTTAAATCACCTATACACACTATCAGTTGGCAATTAGTTTGTAAAACTCAAAACTCTTTTAGTTTTTAAATAGTCAAGTGACGGTATATGCTGAATTATGCTCTGGTACCAGCTGTCACAGAACCGACCAATTTATACGAGCACAAGTACAACGATCGCATTTTAGCCGCAATCCAGTCGCACTTGAGCCAATATAAACCCGGTAGTCCGGAAATCTCGAAGGATTTCAAACATTTCATACCCCAAGGATCATTCATTCAGCAATACCCGATCACATGACACATAAGTTCGCAACCGAATTTAAACATCAGAGTACAACATAGTCTTTTACACAAATAGGGTAGTAGCGGAAGTCAACATAGTTTTACACCACAGAGTTCAAATACGAGTACCATCACATGACCCTGTCACAGCATTCTTACAACAACTAAAGATAGATAATGACCCTGCCCTCGGGTCTAGTCTTCTTCGCCCGTAGGGGTGAAGCAATTCCTGCAATACGCGTAGTAGACTACACCATCTGCAACAATGGGAATAAAACCCTGAGTACTCAATTGTACTCAGCTAGACTTACCCGACAGGGAGTAAATAAAAAGACTCTCAAGGATATGCAAGGCTTATATGGTGGAGCTCAGAGGGTAGCATCATTTTTGCATCAAAAGCATTACTACAGTAGAACCTCAACTTATTCATTTTAATTGTGATAAGCTTCGATTTCAGTTAAACTATTTACTAGGATTAGCCACTATACTAAGCATTCACTGAATATTGTAGCAATCAATAAAACCATATGATTTCCGATATCCACAGATATCAACCTCATCTCACCATAATCATTATGTTCAAGTTATTAGCCTCTACCTCACCAGAAGATCAGTTCAGTTTCTCACTAACCAGGAGAGATGGCGATTCGAATCGATTGTACCAGCTGGCAAATATGCCAATCACAAACCCTGTCAGCCGAGCCACTGGCTTCTTGGGCCACCGTTAAATCTTTCTGAGACATAATATGTATCGCGGGCTTGGAGGGGTCCATATTCTCAGAGACAAACCCACTTCCAGGATGCATCAGGTCCCTGACCTGCCCTTGGTAAGATGGTGTCTCCGCACATCCTTCCTACCTCCAGAATATGTCTGCCTTATCACGCCCAATTCCCGGCTCAGAAAGAAATACTCGGCTTCGCGGTCAGAACGACTTATCTGGCCAGCTATGTGACGACGTCTTTCAATCTCAACTGATGTCTGGTGGCCTCAGTCCTAGTCGGCCGCAAGCAGCACCGAAGACAGCATGACCTCAACCATGTCATGCGGCTCCCCGCTACCTAGCCTTGATTCTCTCATTAGACACTGTGGCATGGTGGCACATATAGTCCATCATATGGAACCCAACCCCATCATCATTAGTAACCACCTATGCTCGCGAAGGACAGGAAATCCCTTGACTTCTACCAGTCTAAGCATGGCTAAGCATAAGATCGAACCCATCCCCTTGTCTAGTAATAACTTCAGGATCAAGTATAAGTGGACAAGGAATAAATGCAGCAACGGTATCATATCAACTCCTATACTTAAGTGCACAATCATACGATTTAATAAAGACCAGTGTATTTGTAAAAAGAGTAGGTGGAGACTTAGGAATGCTCCGGGGCTTGCCTTTTACAAAGTTAGTGGGTTGGTGATTCGGGCACTCCGAAAGTTCAGCTTCTTCTTCCTGACCTTCGGGAACCTCTGGCACTTCAATCTCCGGCGGCACTCCCTCCTCCGGTGGATCGAACTGCAACAGTGTCACGCCTACCGGTGATCCTGTATGTATGATATGCATATATGAGAACTGAGAATGCACATGAAATGCAAGATAGAGATGCACGAATTAACCCATGATATGCAATCAGTTTAACAATCCACACTCATTTATTTCTTTCCTAGACAACCAACTCATACTCACCCTTCTTAAGCAAAGCATAGAACAATTTCTCGTCCCGGGTGAGAGGTCTACAACCTGCACTTAATAATTAACATGGATCAACTAACCTACCACAACCAAAAGATATTTGCTTAGAAACAATTAAATAAACCCTAGCCTATAAATGGACCTACTGCTTACTGTGACCAGAAAAATCCATAGAAATTACAGTAGCTATTACACATCCAGATTAGCCTACTGACAAAATTCCAAGTCATTTGGACAAGTATAACAGTCTACACAAAAATAACAAGCAACCAGCCTTTTAAGCATTGGAAAATACTTAACACAGTGAAAAGTATCAAACAACAGATTTCCTAATTTTCTTAGCTTCTTTCCAACATAACATAGCCCAGGAAAAATATTCATGTCCATAACCTTAACACATTAAGCATGGTGATTTTTGCAAGATTAAAGCATAAAAGGCACATTATACTAGACATCATATAAATAATAGTGAAACACCAGCAAACATATTTTTCATAGATTCTACTTCCCTAAACAAGATGAATGCAAGAGGAATCACATTTTTAGCACATTCCTGCAATTACTTATGCATTTATCAAGTTTACAAGCAATTAACAATTTAATTATAACTGCACACAAAAAGTATTCAAAAAGTACATTTTATATTTTTCCTTGATAGAGCTCAGAAATACAAACACAACAAAATTTGGTTCTCCCCAATTGGACATTCCTAGCTCCAGAAATGAATTTTGGAAGGTTTTACACATTTTCTGGAAATTCATTTTATAAATCAAAAACCTAAACCCGATAGAACTGCTACGTGCACCCGGCTCAGTGAACCAGAGGCGCACCCGAACGGCTGACTCGCGGGCCCCGGGGTCGACCCGACCCCACGCGTCAGAGAGCGGAACAGAGCCGCCGGCGCTGACCGGCGAGAGCTCGCCGACGGCGAGGTCTCCGGCGACGCCGAGGCTACCTACCGACTCGTGGCAACGAGACGAATCCGATGGACCAACTGCCGAGGGTCGTACTCCACCGGAGCGAGCTCGACGGCGGTAATGGCGGACGGCGGTGGTCCGGCGAACTCGCGCCGGCCGATTCCGGCCGTTGCTCGCGCGGCTCGGCCTCGTTCCGTGTTTCTGGAAATCTAGTGGACCTGTGCGTGCGACGAATCGAACTATTGCGCACGGGAGCTCACTGACCGCGCTCGCATGGCGGCACGGTGGCGAGCGGGTTCACGGCGAACTCGGGTTCCGGCGAAACTACGGCGAGATAGACCTAGCCGACGGTGTGGAATGGATCTACGGCTAACGGGGACTCTTAGACGAGCAAAAGAGAGGGAAGCCGACCCCGGCATCGCCCTCGTCGCGGCGACCCGAGAGCTCGGCGGCGCTCCGGCAATGGCGGACGGCGAGAAGCTCGCTGGAGCTGTACCTTAGGTCGGCTGAGGTCGGCAACGGGTCGGAAACGAAGAGCGGAGCAAGCCGCAGCTGCGCCGAGGGTGGAGCGGTCGGAGACGGCTCGGTGGCGGCGGATTTCACCGCGGCGGTGGCGCGGCGGAAATGGCGACGGCGGAGGGGAAAGAGGAGAGCAGCGAGCGAGCAGAGGGCGAGAGAGCGGGGAGAGTGAGGGCGAGCGTGCGGGAGACAGGATTGCGTGTTCCCCTTTGTAAGCCGACCGCGCGGCAGCAACGACGGCGTACGGCGCCACCTGGCGGCCGAGGCCTGACGCGGTCGCGTGATTCGACCGAGCCCGAGGGTCGAACTGAATCGGCTCCGATTCAGTCTCCGCGGACCCGACTGAAACTCGATTTTTATCGATCTATAACTCGCGATCCAGGGCGTTTCAGCGAAAACTTCACTAATATGGGTTGAACAGCTATACGAGTAGATCATTTCATATTAAGACACTTTACTCTAGTTCGGCCTGGATTGAGAGATACAAGTCGATGAACAGGGGTACACCGAAACTGAAAACCGGTTTAGACTTAGGAAAATTTGAAAACTTCCAAAACAGCTCCAAATCTGCACTAATTCAACTTTTTGACCTTCTTCCACTCATTTTCATGAGTTGACCCAAAAATAAAGTTTGTTGCTTATAAAATTCTACACAACTTTGATTAAGGGTGCACTGACATGCAGAATCTCTAAAATGCCCTTCTTGTTTGGTCAAACAGAATAGCTTTTAAAGGGCTCTCTAGTCAACTATGAGCTAGAGGGGTATTTTGGGGATTTCACCAACATGAACATTGTTCCAAATGTTATCCTAAACATGTATAAAGCATTTAGAACCGTAAACAAGCATCACATTTGCATGTCAACACATTTTGCATAATATGGACATATAAACAAACATATAGCAATAAAAGGGAATCAAATAAAATACAATGATAATAATGCATGAAATGACATGATCTATGCTTGATGACATGCAAATGCAAGTGTGAAAATAGTAACTAACACCAGGGTGTTACAATGATGAGTGATGTTGGACCCTTGGGCAGGGTTCGTATTATTATGTGTACCTGCTACCCTGATGCTACTTCTATTTAGGTGTAGATTGTAATAACTGTACTTGAATTTATATTTGAACATCTGGTTTGTAACCTATGTACTATGAAGTCTTCCACACCTTTACTCTAATGTATTTTATTATGAAATGTTGTAACCCTGTAATGGCTTCGCAATGGGATCCTATCGGAGAATAAGGGCGCTTATGTAGCCCGGCAGGTCTGCCTAGATCATCTGGGACACGGGCCCGGCTGTCAGAGGTCATTAGTGACAATGACAGGTGCCTCTGGGCCACATGATTTAGACGGTTCTGTCACAGGTGGTATCAGAGCGATCTGTTGCCAAATCATTACAGTGTTACTTTTGAAAACTTCAAAATGTTTTGGATCACAAAATTTAAATTGGTATTTTGGTCCAAAATGCTTACATTCTTACCTTATCCATTCATTCTTACCTTATCCAATAGTTCTTACCTCATTCTCTAATTTTTACCTTACGCCATAAATTATCTATGGTAGCAAGTGGGTAGCATATTTATTTAGCCCAATATTTAAGTGATATTTATTTTTCATATTACATGATTTAAAATTTGTAAGTGCGATTCATGCATCATGATAATCCCACATGATTAATTAACTTCCTCCTTAAAAGTGGTTTTGGGTTAGAATCTAGTAAGCCTATTCTTCCTAGCCTATCAAGTCCTCACTAATCCAAACCTTCTTTTCCTGCCTGCCGTAAAACCTTAGTTACTATTAGGGGATTCTGCCTTTGTGCGACAAGTATCAATTGCGATGCCATGTTTAAGCCCGTATTGCCTCTAGGTTTTGGTTAAATGATATCGGACCTAAGTTTGGCTTGCTTATCTACAGATGCTTGTCAACACTCGGTCGTCCGGTGTTGGAACCTCCGAGGATGGAGCTTCTGTTTCCAACCCATTGCCTATTCCACCAACCCTGGCTGATGCCATTGCAGCCCTGGCCAATGCCGCTAATACAATGGCGCAGAATTGAGACAATCGTGGTGGGCGTCGAGGCCGCCACGATGATGAGGAGACCACGTATGTGGATTTCACTAAAACCTGTCCGCCCATCTTCACCAAAGCTGATGAACCCCTGGAGGCTGATGATTGGCTCCGTACCATGGAGCAGAAGTTTAGTCTGATCCACTGCACCGAGATCCAGAAGCCGCTGTTTACAGCAGAGCAACTACGAGGTCCTGCAAGCGCTTGGTATGCAAACCTACTCTCTGCACAGCCCGATGGTCATCAACTTAACTGGACGGAATTCTGTGAGGCTTTCTGTGCCCACCATATTCCGGCTGGCGTCATGAAGATGAAGCTTGATCAGTTTCTGGCACTGCAGCAGAAGGAATCTACTGTCATGCAATATGTCAGTCAGTTCAATCACTTGGCGCAATACGCCCCTGAGCATACCAACACCGATCGGAAGAAGAAGGACTGCTTTGTCAGGGGTCTGAACTTCAAGCTTCAAAGAAGCTTGTCTAACAACCTTAACTGCACCTATCATGAGGCTGTCTATAGTGCCATTGCTTTTGAAGAGAGCAACCGTAAGCATCAGGACGAGAAAAAGAAGAAGAAAGCTGGGTCTTCTGGCAGTCAAAAGCGTCAGAGGATTATTTATCATCCCACTCACCATAACCAACCACAATACCCCCAGCAGCAGATCATTGTTCGCACTGCCGCTACCTCCCATACCTTCAACCAACAAAACACCACCCAGCCGAACGCCCCAAGTGTTCGTATCACTACTCCCCAAACCAATTACAACCATCCTTGCTATAATTGCGGCAAGATCGAACATTGATCCCGCAATTGTCCTTTTCCAAAGCAGTACAATCCGAGTATATCCAAGGTTCCTAATGCTCAACAACAAGAACCGCAGCAGCAGATTCAGCATCGTGGTCACCAGCAGCATGCTCAGAAAGGTAAAATGGTCAAGAAAGCAGGCCATGTTTACTACACCCAAGTTGATCAGATTCCCGATGGAGAACCCGTCATGCTGGGTAGGTTCCCTGTTGCAAGCCATCCTGCAATTCTACTTTTTGACTCTGGTGTGTCTCATTCATTCATCAATCGCACATTTGTCAACAAGCATGAGATCCCAATTGGGGAAATAAAGGAAAGTTTCCTTAGACAGTCACCCGGAGTACGTATAAGTACTAAGGAAGTAGTGCAAAGCGTGCCTATAGAATTGGGAGGGCACATATTCCCTACTACCATGATAGTGCTGAAAGATCAAGACATAGATGTGATCCTAGGCATGAATTGGATGTATCAACACAAGGGCCTTATAGATGTGCTGAATAGGACTATAAGAGTAAATATACTTGATAGCAAGTCTCAGCTCCTCATCCAACTCCCACTACCCTTGAGAAAAGTTGAAAGGTCCGTGCAAAGGTTATGTGCCACATCAGTCAAAGAAGTGTAGGACATTCTGGTAGTCTATGAATTTTCGGATGTATTTCCTGAGGATCTGCCTGGATTACCTCCTGATCGTGATGTGGAATTTGCCATTGAGTTGAAACCTGGAATGGCACCTATTTCTCGTAGAGCTTATAGGATGCCTCCCAAGGAATTGGCAGAGCTTAAAGTTCAGTTGCAAGATCTATTGGATAAGGGTTTTATCAGACCTAGTTCATCTCCTTGGGGTTGTCCTGCTACTTTCATAAAAAAGAAGGACAAGTCGCTCAGACTTTGTGTTGATCATCGTCCACTCAATGAGGTAACCATCAAGAACAAATACCCTTTGCCTCGTATTGACCTACTCTTTGACCAGTTAGCTGGAGCCAAGGTGTTCTCCAAAATTGACCTTAGATCTGGCTATCACCAAATCAAGATCCGTCCCGAAGACGTCCCCAAAACAGCCTTTACGACCAGATATGGCCTATATGAATACCTAGTCATGTCTTTTGGCCTAACCAATGCACCTGCCTATTTCATGTACCTTATGAACTCCGTTTTCATGCTTGAGCTTGACAAATTTGTGGTCGTGTTCATTAACGACATCCTTGTCTATTCCAAAACTCCCGAAGAGCATGCCCATCATCTTCGTGTCATCCTAACTCGCCTAAGGGAGCACCAACTTTATGCCAAGTTCAGCAAGTGTGAGTTTTGGTTGGACTGAGTCCCATTTCTTGGACATATTTTGTCAGCTAAAGGCATGTCTATCAATCTGAGTAAGGTAGAAGAAATATTGAATTGGAAGCCACCAACCTCAGTACATCAAGTCCGTAGTTTCATGGGATTGGCGGGATACTACCATCGCTTTATTCCGGACTTCTCCAGGATAGCCAAGCCCATTACCAACTTGTTAAAGAATCAGGTCAAGTTTATCTGGTCTCCTGAGTGTGAGAAAGAATTTCAAACTTTGAAGAAATTGTTGACCACAGCACCAGTATTAGCTTAGCCTGACATTGAAAACCATTTGATGTCTACTGTGATGCTTCTGGCACCGGCCTAGGTTGTGTCTTGATGCAAGAGGGCCAAGTCATTGCTTATGCTTCACAACAGCTCAAGCGCCGTGAAGAGAATTGCCCCACGCACGATCTGGAATTAGCCGCCGTTGTTCATGCATTGAAGATCTGGCGCCATTATTTGTTAGGTAGTACTTGCAACATCTACACTGATCACAAGAGCCTAAAGTACATTTTTACTCAAGAAGAATTGAACATGAGGCAACGAAGATGGCTTGAATTGATCAAGGATTACGACATTGAAGTGCACTACCATCCAAGCAAGGCAAATGTGATTGCTGATGCACTCAGTCGAAAAGTTCACTGCAATTGTTTGACTGTAAGATCCTATGATTTATCTCTGTGCTATGAGCTGGAAAAGTTAGGTATAGAAATGGTGCCACAAGGTAGCTTGCAGCATATTAGTATTAAGACCACCATCCGAGATGAGATCATTGCTGCTCAGAAAGGAAGCAAAGGCATCAAGCATATCAAGGAAAAGGTCCAAGCCGGCAAGGCAGATTGCTTCAGAATTGATGGTGAAGGTGTCATTTGGTTCAAGGATCGTCTGGTAGTCCCAAAGATACCTGAGTTGCGTCAAAAGATCCTCGATGAAGCACATTTAACAAGATTCTCCATTCATCCAGGAAGCAACAAGATGTATTAGGACTTGAGGCAGAAATTCTGGTGGACAAAGATGAAGATAGAAATTGCTCGGTATGTTGCAAGGTGTGATACCTGTCAAAAGGTAAAGGCTATACGTATGAAGCCCGGGGAGAGCTGCAACCACTGCCTGTCCCTGCATGGAAGTGGGAAGATATCAGCATGGATTTCATCGTGGGTCTGCCCAGAACATCCAAAGGCTTTGATTCCATCTGGGTCGTTGTGGACCGTCTCACCAAGCAAGCTCACTTCATACCTGTGAAGACTGCATATACTGCTGCAACCTATGCAAAGCTATATCTAGAAAATCTGATGAAGCTGCATGGAGTGCCTAAGACCATTGTCTCTGATTGAGGTACTCAGTTTGTCTCCAATTTCTGGAAAGCATTTCACAAGTCATTAGGGACGAAGCTTTTGCACAGCACAGCGTATCATCCGCAAACTGACGGACAGACTGAAAGAGTCAACCAAGTACTTGAAGACATGTTGAGGGCTTGTGCACTCACTTACACTCACACGTGGGATGAGTGCCTGGCTTTGGCAGAGTTCTCATACAACAACAGCTATCAGGAAAGCATCAAGATGGCCCCATTTGAAGCAGTCTACGGTTGTAGGTGTCGCACTCCGTTGAATTGGTCCGAACCAGGAGAAAGATGGTTCTAGGGAGTTGACCTGGCTAATGAAGCTGAAGAGAAGGTCTGACTGATCCAAGAGAATTTGAAAGTGGCACAGTCGCGTCAGAAATGCTATGCCGATCAAAGGCGTCGACCGTTAGCATTCTAGGCTGGAGACTATGTCTATCTGAAAGTGTCGCCAATGAAAGGGATTAACCGCTTCGGAGTCAAAGGCAAATTAGCCCCACGTTACATCGGACCATTTCAGATTATGGAATGTGTGGGAAAAATGGCTTACAGATTGCAATTACCAGAGCACCTCTCTAACGTGCATAATGTGTTCCACGTGTCACAATTGAAGAAGTGTCTCCGAGTGCCTGATCAAGTCATCGATGTTGAAGGAGTAGAACTTGAGCCAGAGTTGACGTACTCAGAATATCCTATCCGAGTCTTGGATATAAAGGATTGAGTCACACGAAGGACCACAACCAGGTGGTATAAGATCCAGTGGAGTGAACATTCCGAAGATGAAGCTACGTGGGAATCGGAAGATTATCTCGCAGAAAATTTCCCTGAATTTTTTGCTGCCTTATAAGTATAAAGTTCCTTGTGAGGTGATGTGTAAACTTTTCTACTAGTTTAATGATCAAGGTTGCGTTAGGCTGTATTAACACATTTTCTTTTCCATTACTTTGTTGGAATCTTGTTTTGTCTTGTACCAAATCTCGGGACGAGACTTCTTTTAGGGGGAAAGGCTGTAATACCTCTGGTATTACTGCATAATTAAACTGCCATGTCATCCTGTTTAATTTGATCATTTGCATATGATTGTGTTTAGGGTGCTAGAGTGATTGGATTTCATTTAATATTGGTTGTGTAATTAAGTCCCCAATCAAAAGTTAAAAATAAAATTAAATAGAAATCAAATTAAGCCCTAGAGTTGACCTAAAACCCTAATTCAAAATCTATATTGAATCTGAGGAAAGTGTCTTAATGAAAGTTGTAGAAATTTTAAAATGGAACAACTTTTATTTTTGGAGATTTTGAAGTTATATTATAGAAATTCAAATTAAACTCAAATTGCTATATTGAAATTCAAATTTGAAACTTCAGTTTCAAAAATATGTTGAATCTCACAAAACTTATTTAATAGAAGTTGTCAACCTCCCTGAGTATAACAACTTTCATGTTGACCAATTTTCAAGTTGTTGAAAAAAATCAAAAGTAAATTTGAAAATACAGTTTAAATTTGAAATTTGGATTTACCCCTTTTTCTGTAATTTGAAAATCTGACCGAATTTGAATTTGGTGTCAAAAACAAAAATGATGTACACAAAATTCTCTGCAACTTTGGTATTTGTCATTTCCCCTGATTCAAACAGATAGGTCCTCAATTTAATCGATTTAGCTTTTGACCTATGAACCCTAGCTACAGTGGACAAGGGGGGTCCCCTGCTCTGCACGACGCCGTGCACGCGTGCCCGCAGTGCGCGCCGGTCGCCGTCCGGCCCAGCCAGGCCCTGGGCACCGCCGTGCGAGGGTCGCCAGGGGGACCCCGGAGCCACCTCGTCCTTATCCCTTTCCCTTCCGCAGCTTAAATGGCGACGTGCACCTTCTTCTCCCTTCCTTTTCCCACCCGACCACCGTCGAGCCGCCTCGGATCCTGGCCAAATTCGCTGTGCTCCGATCACCTCCATCTTCCCCATCTCACGGATAGCTAGCCATCTCCCTCGAGCACCGTTTGCCACACCCGGCGTGGGCTTTAGTGGTCCGTGTGCGTCGGAACAGCGTTGCCGTTCCCAGGACAGGTCGGAGCGCCGCCGCAAGCACTCCCCACGTGCCTAGCCCACCACGGTGAGCCTCCACCTCCAAACTCTCACATTTTGGGATCACTTGTCCCTACTGATACCCATGTGCTCGATGGTTTCTCATTTGGCGCCCTGGATAGCTCGGAACGCAACCTCGCCGGGGGGTTTGCGCCGCCGCGTCGTCATCACCGTCAAGTCCGTGGCTCTGCACCACCTGGAATTAATCCACCCGGTTCAATCAAGCCTTGGTGAGCCACTGACTCGAGTGCGCACTTAATCCTAGATGATACCACTAGAAGCTCACCGGAGCGCGGCGAACCACCGCCACCGTGCCGCCATGCTCACTGTAGGTTTCGCCCTATTGTTTTAGATGGCGGGTTGGGCACATAGAGGGAGGTAGGAGGTTGCAGGGGGCCTACGGGTGCCCTGGTCCTCGCCGGTGATGCCGCCGATGCCGCGCCGTCACGGACAGAGCCGCCGCGCACGCGCGTGTGTGGGCGGGAGGAAGAAGAAAGGGGGAGAGAGGGAACGACTGATGGGCGGTGCCTGTTTGTCAGTGGCGCGGGGCAGAGGGAGGCCACACTGGGCCGGCCTGCGTGCTGTTGGGCCAACCCGGGCCAGTTTCACTTTTCCTTTTTTTCGGGAAGTTCCAAAGGGTTTTCTATTGATATTTGAAATGAATAGTTCTGCGTTTTAATCTTTTTGTGTGAATTAATATACTACGCCAAAATTATGGAAATTTTCATGAATATTCTCTGTAGTGTGTAGTATTTTATAAAAATATTAAATATAGGTTTTGAACACTTTCTATAGTAGTTCAAAATCAGTATATTAAATCAAAAATGCAACTTTAGGCAATTTTAATTAATTCTCTGTAATTCCAAAAATCATGAATTTTTTTTTGCATTGTTATAAGTCAAGATCTATTTGTTTGTAAAGTTTGAGGTCAAATGGAAATAATTTAATTAAGTATTAATTTTATGCTTGGTTAATTGATTAATAAAATAAATAGGAAATTTTGGTGATTAGGGTTTGATGTGGATTTCGGATTGATTGTAGTTCTAGGTCAACACCCTTATGACCTAGGGCACCTTAGTCTAGTGTGGTTATGATTAAGTGATGAGGTACAGTTATGCTTGAATTAGGCATTATTTAATGTGGGATTTTGCATTTATCATTTTATGTTGCGTCGCATTGAAACATTCATCATTGCATGCGTATAGTGACCGAGGAACCGGAGGTAAAAGTGAAGGCAGTCACTGAGGAGATTGTTCTCGAGGTCATTCTGGATTTTGACATCTGTGGTACTGGTCCGGATCCGACACTTCACACAATCCAAGGCAAGCCCCGGTGCATTCAACCGTTCCTTGTGTTTTAAAAATTTTATCACCTTGAGTTAAATAATTGCATTAGGTTGACAGGAGTTGATTGTCACCTACTTGCTGCATGACCTGCCTTGATATATAACCCCGAAACCTATTTTAAAATAAAAATGTTTGAAAATGCTTAGCTCTGCTCTTTAAAGTTAGGTTTGCATAAAATGCTATTTTCTGAGCTATGATGATATACTAGAGATGAATATGAATTTGCAACCATGCGGGTGACTTGCACTTGGGTTGGAGTCCCAATGTTTTGTCATCGACGGATTGGAAACCGTTCGGTTGGCTTTGCACTTTGGGTTAGAGTCCCAATGCATTGCCGCTGCCAGAAAAATGAAAATGAAAAAGGAAGTTCGTTCGATGGATGTGCACATGTGGTGGCGTTCCCATGTCTTGTCACCGACGGGCACGGATTTGGAACCGTTCACCTACTTTGTACTTGGGTTAGAGTCCCAATGCATGGTAACCAATGGAAAACTATTTTAGGGACCGTTCGCTGTCGGCCTGCTGGATCGAGACTTTGTAACTAGCCACATACTACGGGAAGCCTCTGACTCCGGTGGCTCTACTGCTGGAACCGACAACCACGCACTGGGAGTGGAGAGATGGCGAGAGTAGCGTGTACCCTCGTGGCCGGCGTGCCTGGAGACTAGAGGAGTACTGTGCTCTTGGGTGGCGCAGGACCGGTTCCGGGGTATGAAAAGCCGTGGTAGGCGGGGTTGGGATATGCAAGCTTAAGTGCTACATATGCAGTGTGGATAGGGATCCCCAGCTGGGTACTTTCTGGATTCGAATCGACGTTGCTCCTCGGTTAATGGAGACTTGATCCACTGACTTACACCAAAAAGTGGTTCGGAACTAGGTGATTTCGAGAATGATTAAGCAGTTGAAAGAATGTGACATATGAGAAGGAATATTGGAACTATGGTTATGATTAAAATAATATTGAGATGAAATATTGAAATGGGATAGTCATGCTTTTCCACAAAACTCTTGAACTCTTGCTATAGCCTTACCTTGACTCCCCGTAGCCTGCATTCCTGAGTCTAATTTTACACCTTTCGTCGGGTAAGTCTTGCGGAGTACCCCAGTACTCAGGGTTTGTTAACCCCTGTTGCAGGAAGTCAGCAGCCGGAGGTCAGTTTTGCTCACTGCTGCGTGATGCTCGTTTGTGAAGGAAGTGATGATGAGTGATGTTGGACCCTTGGGCAGGGTTCGTATTATTATGTGTACCTGCTACCCTGATGCTACTTCTATTTAGGTGTAGATTGTAATAACTGTACTTGAATTTATATTTGAACATCTGGTTTGTAACCTATGTACTATGAAGTCTTCCGTACCTTTACTCTGATGTATTTTATTATGAAATGTTGTAACCCTGTAATGGCTTCGCAATGGGATTCTGTCGGAGAATAAGGGCGCTTATGTAGCCCGGCAGGGCTGCCTAGATCATCTGGGACACAGGCCCGGCTGTCAGAGGTCATTAGTGACAATGACAGGTGCCTATGGGCCACGTGATTTAGACGGTTCTGTCACATCGTGCCATTGCTGGTTGGAGGCCTTCAGGAGGTGAGCCGTACCCTATGCCCAGCACTGGTGAAATAACTGTATTTGCTGACTACTTTCTTCACGAATTTGGTGTGCCTTGCCATCCGTTCCTGCGCAAGCTTCTTGATTGCTACGTGATCTCGCTATGCCACTTGCATCCAAACTCCATCTTCCAAGTTTCTATCTTTATCCACTTCTACGAAGCCTTCCTTGGTATTCTCCCCCATTTCAATCTATTTCGACATATATTCATGCTCGTGAAGTCAACTGGTGTGGGTTCCCGAGTTGCTAGAGGGGTGTATCTCAAAACTCGAGAAGGAGTGTCGGCCCAATACCTTCACATCCCACTCAATACCAGCCTGCGCGACTAGAACAAGCGATGGTTCTACATCCCAAACCAAGAACCGTCCGTCCGCAGCGCTGTAGATCAAATGCCAGAGAGAAAATCAAGCTGGTCAGACAGACTACTTCAGATGAGATGGTGCAAGTGGATGAACTGCTAGAAATTATAAAAGGGATGAATCTGAATGGTATTGGCGTCGCTGCCAGCTTCATCAGGTGCCGGGTGCAGCCGTGTAAGGATAGGATTCACCTAGCATTCGAGTGGACAGGACACTCAGACCCCACTAGGGAAGTACCAGATGAATTGTCCGCCACCGAAGCCGTAAAAAGATTGGAGGAGCTATTCGACAAAGATGTTCATATTGACAATCGTGGGCAAGATAAACCATTCCGCATTGAAATTCCACCTCTAGAGGTACTAAGCTCGCACATCTTTTTTCATTTCGAGCTTCTTCATCAATTGCATCTTATTGATATTTATTTGATTGGTTGAAGATCCATGGACAGGAGCGTAAAGTTTACTTCTCTGATGTGCCGATCGCCAAGTGGCCTCAGGGCGTGATCCCTGACCGCTGATTCTGACCTGGTGACGAAGAAGAAGAGATTGCGGAGCTTTCAAGAGATCCACAAGAAGACGACATTGAAGAAGACCATGAAACTCTGTCTCAGCGAGTGGCTCGCGGTAAGCAAGCTGTGTCGGAGAAGGCTGGATCGTCAAACGACGGTGCTCGAAAGCCAGAAAATCTAGTCAAGATATCCAACGAGCCGCCCCGTCGCCAAGCAGTGATCCCAGACCCGACGACGACGAAGAGCCTGCACTGAAACGACAAAAGGGAGAGGTTCCCCCGGCCAAAAACCCTACAGACGAGGGGACTTCTGGTCGGAAGAAGAGCTTCACATGGAAACGCCGTCGATCAGAGCTGTAAGCATGCATGTCTTGCTATTTCTTCGTCGGGGAGCTGCTGTAATTATCTTTAGTCATGAATTCCACCTCTTCTAGGGATCCCTCAACTGAAGATGTTGAAAAGATGCCAAGTGGGGGAATCGTTGACAACGAGCCGCCGAGGAGTGGGGAAGGCGGTGGAGTCGCCACCGGATGGCCTTCTGACCATGAATCGTCGAACATCTCGGACCAGCAGCCGGCTTTGGGCTCGCAGGATCAATCGCCACCACCCGTGGGCCCGCGTGAACCGACGCTGGCGCCACCACCTCCGTCGGCATGTCAGGACGCAGAGGAGCAGGCCGAGGACACTAGAGGAGGTAATTCACCGGAGAAGGACTCCCGTGGACCGGTGCCACCCAACGACCATAATCAAGGGACAAGTGCCCATACCGGAGGCCCCTCCGTTGAAGTTCTCGAGCGGCCATCCACCAGCACCGCACTGCCAGACCACGACGTGGAAGAGATTTCTCGTCAAGCTGCAGGCGAAGCTCCGCCGGTGGTACTCTGAACCCTAAGGCGAGTTGGTGACGAATATGTCGTCATTGCGGAGGAAAAGCCGCGGACGAAGAGCTGGAGGCTTTGAAGGCCGATATTGCTGGGACCCGCGCCAATCTGAGGAACGTGCTCCGTCGGCTTGGGCAACTGTCTTCACGAGTTCAGGTACTAACTTCCTTATTGTGTTCACTTTGGGGATTTCCTTGGCTAATTCTCATCGTGCTCGTCTATGTCATCCAGGAGGTGCATGATACGGTGGAGGATCGCCGGAAGACACTTCAACGCGCCGCAGGCCTCGCGACCGAGAACGAGAGGTTGCAAAAGGAGACCGCACGCCTGGAAGAAGCGATGAAGGACCTCCGCGAGGAACGTGATACACTGCAATTGCATTGCAGTGATCTTATGGAGTCCGAGGAGAAGCTGTTGCAGGCGAACAAAGGTATGGAAGCCGTTGCTATGCTGGCCAGTTTATATGGGCTCTTGCTTGCTCCTTAATTCTGAGGTCTTGTCATGCAGATGTGAAAGAACTGTTCGATGGAGCCGTGAATCGAGGTATGTAGCTTCTTTAGGTCTTCGATTCTGTTCTTGCTAGATAATGTTGGTCCATTGTCTTCCTTGTTGTAGCCAAAGAAATGGAGAAGGAAGCGATGATGCTGTGGGAAGCTCCTTAGAGGAATGAAGAGAGCTCCTTGGGTAAGTTTTCTTTCGCTTGTAGAATGCTTCGTTGCTTTATGTTGAGACTTATTATCTTTGTCTTTCCTTGTGATCAGATATGGAGCAGAGAATGCGGACGCAGATGAATGATTTGTCGCAGCGTCTCGAGTTTGCCGAGGGACGCTGTGAAGCTGTGGCTGAAAGCATTAAGCCTGTCTTTGACATTATTGAATATGCGCCTAGCAATCCTCCCGCTGAAGCGCCGTAGACCTTTGACATTGTTCGCCGGAGTCGTGATGCATTGCGGTATTTCAACACATTTTGTACCGACGTGGCGGAAAATGCGGCAGCCCATGTGCTCGGCGTGGTGCGCTCTCATTACCCCGGCGTGAGCAATTACAGGGTGAAGACGGGTTATGCCCGTGGGACCACCGAGCAGCAGGAAGATCTACTTGAAGAAGAAGCGAAACCCGCGGCGGAGCTTCTGGCGGCGGACATGCAGCTATTCCCCACGGAGAACACGTGACGTCACCTGTAAAAGAATGCAGTTTTGCTTGTGCAGTAAACACTTTTTAATCATGGTGATCAAAAACTGTTCAGACGAAGTTCATGTGAATTTGCTTTTATTTTCAACAAAATTGCTGAGTGTTCGGAGAGTCGTAGGCGATCATTTGTGACGTGCGGCGCTCGATCTTGGTCGAGATTTATCGTATTGGTCGGCGAGTAGCTAGAGTTTTGTCACAGAACCGACCAATTTATACGAGCACAAGTACAACGATCGCATTTTTAATCGCAATCCAGTCGCACTTGAGCCAATATAAACCCGGTAGTCCGGAAATCTCGAAGGATTTCAAACATTTCATACCCCAAGGATCATTCATTCAGCAATACCCGATCACATGACACATAAGTTTGCAACCGAATTTAAACATCAGAGTACAACATAGTCTTTTACACAAATATAGTAGTAGCAGAAGTCAACATAGTTTTACACCACAGAGTTCAAATACGAGTACCATCAAATGACCCTGTCATAGCATTCTTACAACATCTAAGGATAGATAATGACCCTGCCCTCGGGTCTAGTCTTCTTCGCCCGCAGGGGTGAAGCAATTCCTGCAATACACGTAGAAGACTACACCATCTGCAACAATGGGAATAAAACCCTGAGTACTCAATTGTACTCAGCTAGACTTACCCGATAGGGAGTAAATAAAAAGACTCTCAAGGATATGCAAGGCTTATTTGGTGGAGCTCAGAGGGTAGCATCATTTTTGCATCAAAAGCATTACTACAGTAAATCCTCAACTTATTCATTTTAATTGTGATAAGCTTCGATTTCAGTTAAGCTATTTACTAAGATTAGCCACTATACTAAGCATTCACTGAATATTATAGCAATCAATAAAACCATATGATTTCCGATATCCACAGATATCAACCTCATCTCACCATAATCATTATGTTCAAGTTATTAGCCTCTACCTCACCAGAAGATCAGTTCAGTTTCTCACTAACCAGGAGAGATGGCGATTCGAATCAATTGTACCAGCTGGCAAACATGCCAATCACAAACCCTGTCAGCCGAGCCACTGGCTTCTTGGGCCACCGTTAAATCCTTCTGAGACACAATATGTCGTGAGTTTGGCGGGGACCATATTCTTAGAGACCAACCCACTTCCAGGATGCATCAGGTCCCTGACCTGCCCTTGGTAAGATGGTGTCTCCGCACATACTTCCTACCTCCAGAATATGTATGCCTAGTCGCACCAATTCCCGGCTCAGAAAGAAATACTCGGCTTCGCGGTCAGAACGACTTATCTGGCCAGCTATGTGACGACGTCTTTCAATCTCAACTGATGTCTGGTGGCCTCAGTCCTAGTCGGCCGCAAGCAGCACCGAAGACGGCATGACCTCAACCATGTCATGCGGCTCCCCACTACCTAGCCTTGATTCTCTCATTAGACACTGTGGCATGGTGGCACATATAGTCCAGCATGTGGAATCCAACCCCATCATCATTAGTAACCACCTCTGCTCGCGAAGGACAGGAAATCCCTCGACTTCTACTGGTCTAAGCATGGCTAAGCATAAGATCGAACCCATCCCCTTGTCTAGTAATAACTTCAGGATCAAGTATAAGTGGACAAGGTATAAATGCAGCAACGGTATCATATCAACTCCTATACTTAAGTGCACAATCATACGATTTAATAAAGACCAGTGCATTTGTAAAAAGAGTAGGTGGAGACTTAGGGATGCTCTGGGGCTTGCCTTTCACAAAGTTAGTAGGTTGGTGATCAGGGCACTCTGGAAGTTCAGCCTCTTCTTCCTGACCTTCGGGAACCTCTGGCACTTCAATCTCCAGCGGAACTCCCTCCTCCGGTGGATCGAATTGCAACAGCGTCAGCCTCCCGGCGATCCTGTATGCATGATATGCATATATGAGAACTGAGAATGCACATGAAATGCAAGATAGAGATGCACAAATTAACCTATGATATGCAATCAGTTTAACAATCCACACTCATTTACTGTGTACGTGCATATTTCTTCTCTAGACAACCAACTCATACTCATCCTTCTTAAGCAAAGCATAGAACAATTTCTCGTCCCGGGTGAGAGGTCTACAACCTGCACTTAATAATCAACATGCATCAACTAACCTACCACAACCAACTTATAATTAACAAGCGCGAGCAACATCATATAAACAAAATATTAACCTTACTACCCTAAGCTCAAATGAGGATCAACTCCACTATTTTAAACAAGTGATAATACTGAACCTCACAGAAATGCATGAAAACACTTCACACCCAAAGATATTTGCTTAAAAACAATTAAACAAACCCTAGCCTATAACTGGACCTACTGTTTACTGTGACCAAAAAAATCCCTTAAAATTACAGTAGCTATTAAACATCCAGATTAGCCTACTGACAAAGTTTCAAGTCATTTGGACAAGTATAACAGTCTAGACAAAAATAACAAACAACCAGCCTTTTAAGCAATGGAAAATACTTAACACAGTGAAAAGTATCAAACAACAGATTTCTCAATTTTCTTAGCTTCTTCCCAATATAACATGGCCCAGGAAAAATATTCATGACCATATCCTTAACACATTAAGCATGGTGATTTTTGCAAGATTAAAGCATAAAAGGCACATTATACTAGACATCATATAAATAATAGTGCAACACTATAAAACATATTTTTCTTAGATTCTACTTCCCTAAACAAGATTAATGCAAGTGGAATCACATTTTTAGCACATTCCTACAATTACTTATGCATTTATCAAGTTTGCAAGCAATTAACAATTTAAATATAACTGCACAGAAAAAGTATTCCAAAAGTACATTTTATATTTTTCTTTGATAGAGCTCAGAAATACAAACATAACAAAATTTGGTTAACCCCAATTGGACACTCCTAGCTCCAGATATGAATTTTGGAAGATTTTACACATTTTTTGGAAATTCATTTTATAAATCATAAAATCCAAAACCGGCTTTAACTGCTACACGCACCCGGCTCAGTGAACCAGAGGCGCACTCGAACGGCTGACTCGCGGGCCCCGGGGTCAACCCGACCCCACGCGTCAAAGAGAGGAGTAGAGCCGCCAGCGCTGACCGACGAGAGCTCGCCGACAGCGAGGTCTCCGGCGACGCCGAGGCTACCTACCGACTCGTGGCAACGAGACGAACCCAATGGACCAACTGGCGAGGGTTGTACCCCACCGGAGCAAGCTCGACGGCGGCAATGGCGGACGGCGGTGGTCCGGCGAGCTTGCGCCGGCCGATTCCGGCCGTTACTCGCGCGGCTAAGCTTCGTTCCGTGTCCCTGGCACCCTAGCAGACCAATGCGTGCGACGAATCGGACTATTGTGCATGGGAGCTCACTGACCGCGCACGCATGGCGCCACGGCGGCGAGCGGGCTCACGGCGAGCTCGGGTTCCGGCGAACCTACGGCGAGACCGACCCATCCGACGGCCTAGACTGGATCTACAGCTAACGGAGACTCCTAGACGAGCAATTGAGAGAGAAGCCGACCCCGGCATCGCCCTCGTCGTGGCGACCCGAGAGCTCGGCGGTGCTCCGGCAATGGCACGGCGGCGAGAAAGGCCAAACCGTTATACCTTAGCTCGGCTGAGGTCGGCAACGGGTCGAGGATGAAGAGCAGAGCAAGGCGAAGCTACGGCGGTGATGGAGCGGTCGGAGATGGCTCGGTGACGGCGGATTTCACCGCGGCGACGGCGCGGCGAAAATGGCAACGGCGGAGGGGAAAGAGGAGAGCAGAGGGCGAGAGCGAGCGAGTGAGAGTGAGAGGAGCGTGCGGGAACCGGCTGGCGTGCCACTTTTGTAAAGCCGACCGGCGCGGCGGCCAATGGCGGCGTACGTCGCCACCTGGCGCACGATTCCTGATGGCGTCCGCGCGGCGACGACTGAACGTCGACGGAACGATTCAGTCTCGCGAACCCGACTGAAACCTGATTTTTGCCGCGCCATAACTCTTGATCCAGTGAGTGTTAGCCAAAACTTTACTAATATGGATTGAAGAGCTACATGAGTAGATCATTTGGTATTAAGACACTTTACTCTAGATCGGCCTGGATTGAGAGATACAGGTCGATGAACAGGGGTACACTGAAACTGAAAACCAGTTTCAGACTCAGGAAAATTTTGAAACTTCAAAACAACTCCAAATCTGCACTAATTCAACTTTTTGACCACCTTCCACCCATTTTCATGAGTTGACCCAAAAATAAAGTTTGTTGCTTATAAAATTCTACACAACTTTGATTAAGGGTGCACTGACATGCAAAATCTCTAAAATGCCCTTCTTGTTTGGTCAAACAGAATAGCTTTTAGAGGGCTCTCTAGTCAACTATGAGCTAGAGGGGTATTTTGGGGATTCCACCAACATGAACATTGTTCCAAATGTTATCCCAAACATGTCTAAAGTGTTTAGAACAGTAAACAAGCATCACATTTGCATGTCAACACATTTAGCATGTTAAGGACATATAAACAAACATATAGCTTTAAAAGGGAATCAATTCAAATGAAATGATGATGATGCATGGAATGACATGATCTATGCTTGATGACATGCAAATGCAAGTGTGAAAATAGTAACTAACACTAGGGTGTTACAAGTTTGTAACTCTTTGGAGAGATCTGCATCCGGTGCCCGCACTCTTGTCGGGGCTTTTGGAGACGCTGCTAACCTGCCCAAGCGTCCTCGGGGCTTACGTGTTAGCGAAGACTTAACGGCCTAGGCATCCCTAGGGCTTACGTTGTGGTGAAGCTGCCCGCGCCTGGCGGGGGTTACGCTTATTGTGGGCGAAGGCCTCTCGAATTTATCGGGGCAGTCGATGAAGTGGCGAAGTTGGGCGGCCTGTCGAATGCAGGGCTTACGCGTCGACGCGGCTAGGATGCCTGAACGGGTGCGGGGCTTACACGTAGCCGTAATTGTGCTGCCCGAGTAGGTGCGGGGCTTACGCATTGGCGAAGAGGTGCTACCCGAGCAGGTGCGGGGCTTACGTATTGGCGAAGAGGTGCTGCCCGAGCAAGTGCGGGGCTTACGCATTGGCAAAGTGGTGCTGCCCGAGCAGGTGCGGGGCTTACGTTTTGGCGAAGTCGTGCTGTCCGAGCTGATGCAGGGCTTACGCATTGATAGCAAACTTATTGATCTGCGATTGTAGACATACATGTATATCGAGGCAATATGACTTTTATTGAGGTAATGAAACAAAAATACACATATTTGCCTTGACACGCTGTCAAGGATAGAAGCGACAGAGATGCTCGATGTTCCATGAGTTGGAGATGTCGACGCCATCAAGGTCGCGCAGCCTGTACGAGCCTGGCCGAGTTACTGCTCTGACCATGTATGGTCCCTCCCATGGAGAAGAAAGTTTGTGCATGCCCTCCTTGCTCTGCTTGCACCGAAGGACGAGGTCACCGACCACGAAGAATCTGCCGTTGATGTTCCGGTTGTAATATCGCCGCATCCCCTCCAGGTAATTGGCCGTGCGTACGCAAGAGGCCAGACGCTCTTCTTCGAGTCTGTCGATGTCCTCTGCTCGTGCACCATCGGACCTTTCTTCGTTGTAGTTCTCAATTCTAGGAGCTCGGAAAGCGACGTCGGCTGGTAGCACTGCTTCTGATCCATAGACCATAAAGTATGGAGATACACCAGTATTGCGACTAGGCTGTGTCCTCAAACCCCAGACGACTGCTGGAAATTCATTGATCCAGTTTCCTAGGCTTCTTTCGACGACTTCATGTAAGCGCTTTTTGAGGGCGTCGAGCAACATTCCGTTTGCTCTTTCAACTTGTCCATTAGCTCGAGGGTAAGCCACCGAGACATACTTTACCACAATGCTCCTTTCATCGCAGAAATCCCAGAAGTCACTTCCAATGAAGGTAGTACCTAGGTCGGTGATGATGCTGTTCGGAAGGCTGAAACGATGAGAGATGTCATTGAAGAACTCTGCAGCCTTGGCCACTGTTGCCTTCACCAATGGCTTGTACTCAATCCACTTGGAGAATTTGTCGATGGCGACGTATACGCAGCGGTAGCCCCCTTTAGCCACCTTGAAAGGGCCTATCATGTCCAGTCCCCAAGTAGTGAATGGCCGGGATGCAGGTATGGTCTGTAGCTCCTGCGCTGGGACATGTATCTGCTTTGCAAAAAACTGGCACGCCTCGCAGTGTCGTACAATCTTTTCGGCATCCTGGACGGCAGTAGGCCAGCAAAATCCTGCTCAGAAAGCTTTGCCGACCTGGGTGCGTGAAGCTACGTGGTTGCCACACATGCCTCCATGTACTTCTTGGAGTATCTTAATGCCCTCTTCGTGCGTGACGCATTTCTGAAATACTTCGCTCTTAGCGTTTTTATGCATGAGTCTATTGTCGATGAGGACGTAGTTCTTGGACCGTCTCACAAGACGTTCTGCTTCTATTTTGTCTTCGGGGATTTTGGCTTCGAGCAGATAGGCAATGAAGGGTGCCCTCCAATCATCTGTAGGATCCAAGATGAAGGCTGCTATCTGACCGGACGGATGTGTTTCGACCTCTTCCTCTTCAAGGATGGAGGCATGGACCAAGTCTTGGACGAAGACGCCGGAAGGAATATCGGCTCGCGACGAACCGAGCTTAGATAGTTCATCGGCTGCTTGGTTTTCTGCTCGGACGACGTGGTGAAACTCAGTGCCCAAGAATTTTCCTTCAAGTTTTCTGATTACGACGATGTAGGCGTTCGTCTTAGCGCTGTTACATTCTCAATCTTTATTCACCTGGTTGATAACCAAGGTAGAATCCCCATACACCATCAGCCGCCGAATGCTGAGTTTGGAAGCGATCTGTAGGCCGTGGATGGCAGCTTCGTACTCGGCCGCATTGTTGGAGGCTTTGAAATAGATTCTTGGTACGTAGCGGAGGCGTTCACCGGTCGGTGATATGAGGAGTACGCCGGCACCTGCGCCACCAATGCTGAGGGACCCATCGAAATACATCGTCCAGTGTTCCTCGTGCTTGGTTGGTACTTGCTCCTGCACTTTCATCCATTCGGCGATGAAGTCAGCCAACACCTGAGACTTGATCGTTGTTCGGCTGTGGAACTCTAGAGAATAAGTACCCAGTTCCATAGCCCATTTCATGATTCTGCCATTGGCGTCTTTGTTGCGTAGGATGTTGCAGAGAGGATGTTGGGTGACCACTACAATTTGATGGGCCTCAAAATAATGGCGGAGCTTGCATGATGTGACGAGGATAGCATAGATCAGCTTCTGGACCGTCAGGTAGCGAGCTTTGGACTCGTTTAGAACTTCGTTGATGAAATAAACTGGTCGCTGAACCAGATATGCGTGACCATCTTCCTCCCGTTCGACGACTATCGCCGTGCTTACAACATTGCTTGTTGCGGCGATATAGAGGAGCAGAGTTTCATCCGTCTTGGGAGCTGTAAGGAGTGGGGGATGTACTAGGAACTGCTTCAGGTCCTTGAAGGCCTGGTCGGCTTCTTCCGACTAGACAAATTTTTTGTCTGCCTTGAGGAGCTTGAAGAAGGGGAGGCCTTTTTCGCCTAACCTGGAGATGAATCAGCTTAGGGCCGCCATGCACCCGGTGAGCTTCTGAACATCTTTGACGTTGGTTGGGAGCTTCATTCTGATGACAGCCTCGATCTTTTCTGGGTTGGGAGGATGCCTCGTTTGCTGACGATGTTGCTGAGCAGGTTGCCCGACGGTACGCCAAAGATGCACTTGGAGGGGTTCAGTTTCCATTGGAATTCATCCAACTTCTTGAAGACGGCTTCGAGGTTGGAGATGAGGTCTTCCGCCTGCCAGGTTTTTATGACGACGTCATCGACATAAGCTGCGGCGATGTCGGGAATGAGATCCTTGAGGCATGCCTGGATGGCCCGCTGGTATGTCGCGCAAGCATTCTTCAGGCCAAAGGATGTGGTCTTGTAGTAGTAGGCCCCGAAGGGAGTAATGAAGGAGGTTTTCTCCTGGTCTTCTTCCTTCAAGGCGATCTGGTGGTAGCCGGAGTAGCAGTCGAGGAAGCTGAGTAGCTCGCAACCGGCTGTGGAGTCGATGACTTCATCGATATGGGGAGACCGAAGGGGTCTTTAGGGCAGTGTTTGTTGTTATCGGTGTAATCAACGCACATTCTCCATTCATTTTTCTTTTTTCTTACAAGGACCGGATTGGCTAACCAATCAGGATGATACACCTCTTTTATAAAGTCGGTAGATAGGAGCCGAGCTATTTCTACCCTAATAGCTCCTTCTTGTCTAGAGAGAAACGTCAGAGCTTCTGCTTGACGGGCTTGGCGGTCTTCGAGACATTCAAGGAGTGCTCGATCAGTTCCCTCGGTACGCCAGACATGTCCGCAGGTTTCCACGCGAAAACGCTGACGTGCTTTCTGAGGAAGCTGACGAGCACGTCTTCCTATTTGGAATCGAGGTCTGCCCCGATGCGAGTAGTTTTACTCGCGTCACCAGGAACGAGGATGATGTCCTTTGTCTCCTTGCTCTTGGTAGCTGCTCTGGGCAGGGTCTTCTCCGGGATGATCTATTCTTCGGGCGCCAGCTTCTGTGCATCCACCGCGCACGTATTCAGCAGGATGGAGACGTCGGTGGCTTCTGCCATGGCGATGGCCTCCTTTTCGCAGTCATATGCGACTTGGAGGTTGGAGCGGACCGTAAGGATGCCAGTCTCCGTTGGCATCTTCATGACGAGGTAGGTATAGTTGGGGATGGCCCCAAACTTAGCCAAAGCTGGACGACCGAGTATGGCGTGATACGTGGCGTCGAAGTTGGCCACCAAGAAGTCGATGTGCTCGATGCGGTAGCACTGTGGTGTCCCAAACTAGACAGGCATATTGATCTGTCCCAAGGGATAGGATGGCTGGTCATTGTTGTCATCGCGCTTGTCTCTCTCGGACTCAATGCGAGCCCTCTTCTTGTCTTCTTCTTGGAACGCCCGGGAGAAGCCATAGCATTCTCTCATTGTATGTTTATGGAACTTGTGGATCAGGCATTGACTGTCGAGGAGCTTGTCATAAGCCTCTTCATAATTATGCTTTAGAGCAGGTCAGGTGTTGTAGATTTGGTAGTGGCAACGTCTTTCTCCAGCTCTGGAGCCTTCTGGTTCATCGTGGTGACGTCAATCGGAGCGATGTTGGTTGCGGCGATCGCACTCACAACGGTGATGGTCTCGTCGGGCTCCTCGTTCATCATGGCGCCGATCAGATCGGTGGTCGGCGTCCTCGCGCCATGGTCGGTAGGGGAAGTGGAGGAGGCTATGAACGGAGTGGCAGGCCGCCTCGCTTCCCTCGGTGTACTTGTTGGCGATGCGCCGCCTCGCTTCCCTCAGTGTACTTGTTGGCGATGCGCAGCATCTCGGCGATGGAGTCTTGTCTGCTGCGGTACAACTTCCTCTGGAGCTCCTCATCAGGCCGGAGGCCACGTATGAAAGCGGAGATAGCCTCGGCATCAGTGACGCCTGGAATGTTATTTCTGGTTTCTGAGAAGTGCCGAATATAATCCCGCAATGATTTCCGTGATGCCTGCTGAAGCTTCTCCAAATCAAATTTTGTGCCAGGCTGCTTGCAGGTGGCACTGTAGTTGTTGATGAATTGTTCCCGTAGCTGGTCCCAAGTATCGATGGAGTTTGGCTTTAGGCTCAGCAGCCAATTATTGGCGGATGTGTTGAGCATAACAGGCAAGCAGTTTGCCATGACGTTGGAGTTCCCCCCGGCGGCTTTGACCGTGATCTCGTAGACGGTAAGCCACTTGATGGGGTCGGCGGTGCCGTCGTAGGTCTCGACGCCAATGACCTTGAAGTTCGGCGGCCAGCGTACCGCCTGGAGTTCTGCCGTGAAGGGGAGTCCAGGAGCACTCTTGTCGTTGATCGAGGGGCTGTGCGCCTCGCCATATTCCTTGCGGCGCTCAGTCTCTGCTGAGTGCCTAGCTTCCCTCCGATTCTCGATACGCCCCTGGAGATCTTTGGTCTTCAGCTTTTCACGGAGGTCGGACTGGTTGACCTACTGGTCTCCATCTTGGCGATGACATCTCCGGCAGCCGTGGGAGTGACCACCATCGTTGTGAATGATCTCGATGGCCGACGCAATGGAAAGTGATGGAGGTGGAAACTGGCGTTCTTCGTTGATCTGGACCTGGGCTGCCTGGAGGTAAGCCGTAAGGCGCTCCACTTCAGGTGTTGAACCCAGTCTTTTGGCCTCTTCTTTCGCGACGGCGACGTTTACACTTGGAGTTTTCTAGACCTGGTGTTTGCCGACTAGATCAAATTCTGGCTCTAAGTTCCGCACGGTGGACTTCATTGCCTCGGCTTGCAATTCGCGACGTCGTCTTCGGTGGGCGTTCTCCCTTCACGGGCTGCTCGGGCTTCTTCAGTTTCATTCGGAGGAGGCGCGCTGTCGTTGCTGACGGCGAGGAGGGGTCCGCCGATAATCGTCCAGTGGGAGGTGGCAGATCAGTGAGATCGCCGCCTTCCACGTCATCGAGGTCGGAGCAGTCGTTGTCGGCGATGATGAAGCTGGAGCTGGCGGCGACGTGCTCGGAGGAGGCGTGGTCGGAGGAGCGTAGTAGATGCGCAAAACTGGAGGCCGCGTTCCGAAGACCGAACGGCATATAGCCACTCGGAAGGTCGTGGTCGGAGGCCCTCGAAAGCGTGACAGCTCGGGGCCGTAGCTCGATGACGTGCCCCCGAGGAGTGATGGTGATGGCCAGAGTCATGTCCTGGCAAAGCGGAGAAGGTTGTTGCGTCATCGATGGACGCTGAAAGCGGTCTGCAGTCGACTCCAAGATCTAGAGACTCTCGGATAGGCCTTGGGAGATCCAATCTATG
Source organism: Eremochloa ophiuroides (assembly GCA_038502445.1). Classification (NCBI taxonomy): domain Eukaryota; kingdom Viridiplantae; phylum Streptophyta; class Magnoliopsida; order Poales; family Poaceae; genus Eremochloa; species Eremochloa ophiuroides. The sequence goes on along the minus strand of JAHLJS010000057.1, from coordinate 706,547 downwards.
GATCTGATCAGGTCATCATTGTCGATGGCCTTCTGGGTGTAACGTGGCAACTTTCTTGCCGGGGCGAAGGTTGCTGGAGGAGTCGGAGTAGATGCGATCTGGGCCGCATCCAGGATCTTTCCTTCACCGTCAGGACCGATGATCCAGGTGATGGATCCCACCGTAAAGATCTGGCCCGGTGTCGGGAGCTCGATGGAGCTTGAAAAATCACCTTGTTTGCCATGGATCAGGAAGCACTTCCGCTACCTGGCACGCCAACTGTCGACGGAATACCGGCAATAGTCTACCGAGGGATATGCCCAAGGTAGTAGATTGATCGGTGAGGGTGCACCTCAGACGAGCAAGAGTTATGCTGGAAGCGTGAGACACGAGATTTATACAGGTTCAGGCTGCCGCCAGGCGTAATACCCTACATCCTGTGTGTTGCTGTATTGTATTTCTAGTAGATGATATGAGTTGAGGGGATCTCCTGCCCGCCTTATATAGTTTGGGGGGCAGGGTTACAAGTCGGTTTTTCCATACATATCATATTACAATCCTAACCGAACAAAGGAACTAATCGGCTAGATATTAGGAAATCTATTTCCTTGTCCGCTAAGGCTTCGGCGGATATACATGATCTTGTATAGACGACGCGTCCTTGGCAGTCCGGACTTGATCGGAAGACTCGGCCCATGTATAGCCATGCGGGTATATGGGTCTATACCCCCATAGTCTTGCACCCTGGGAATGTGTTTCCCTTGCTTGTGCTTGGCTTAATGCTCTCCAACTCACTTGTGTTCACATAATTCACATTCGAGAAGTGAGAGATCGATCGCTAGTGCATTTCATTGAGAGTTTGCATCGAGTGGAACTTGGTGATTGAGTTGCAAGCCGGTGTTCTTGTTACTCTTGGAGGTTGCCACCTCCTAGACGGCTTGGTGGCTCGTGGCTCCGTCGAAGGAAGCAAAGGAGATTGTGCTTGGCTCTGGAGAGGTGCTTGTGAGGGGTGTTGTGCTCGCCCCGTGAGAGATCGCGAAGAGCAACTCTAGTTGAGCGTGTCACTCAACATCGCACTCGTCGGGTAGGTTCTTGTGGCGCTCTTTGGTAGAGCTTGATCTTGGTGATCGATTAGCCACCGAACCACGAAGTGTAGGTGGACACAATGGAGGATGTTGATATTTATTAAGTGCAAATAGAATATGAAAGATTCCACAAGCGCACAGAATACCATTGTAGCATTTTACCGGGAATATTCCAGGTATCATTATTTATATTTTACCATAGGGAAACAATGGTTAAAGAAGTTTGATAGTTGACCATCATGTGTCTACTAATTAATACACCAACTAGACTAAAGTAGGGGTAAGTAATAAATGATAGGAGTTATGCTTAAATGACATAGACACACAGGATAATTCTATGATAAAGAGTAGACAGCTAAAGTGAGGGCACAACGGGAGAGTTCAAGGTTCCTAAATACTTCTCTATTACTGGGGTTCTATAATAACTGATTCATGGTAGATAAAGAAATCACACAATAACACTTCAGGACATTAGAACACTAGCCTCAGAATGAGATGAGAATGGGACCACGAAATTCTGACTACGGTCCTACAAACTCTAATCCGAACGTGGTGGAATACATCGGCCGTCAGGGCTGTCACCACCTGGGGCTACCACAACTATACGTAGGGCTAGGTGCAATCTCAGGTAACCTAGAGGCTAAACACCATGTCTAGTTTAACTATTACTACCCTAATCATGCATGATAACTAGAGCACCCGATGCGGGCGGAGATCCTATGCTAAATATAACAAATATACTAACCAATCAAATTCAAGGCATAAAGTAAATAGAGAAGATAAATATATTAAATCATAAGTCTTACAAAGATGAGATACAAAGATATACCAGACCCCTGAAGACTTCTCAAGAATTGAAGCGCAGCTCCGCTCTCCCTAACTCTCAACTAGAACTAATCTACTACATTAGAAAGTCTAGCCCTAATTCTCTGGAGTTGAGAGATTATCCATTCGAGGGACATCTCTACAACTCCAAAATGGTGCCCTTGACTCGGGGGGTTCCTGGGTTCCTTATATGGGGGCGCCTGGCCTCCCCTCCACCTTGGGCAAGGGATGTGGTACTAAACCTTTCCACCAAGTGCACATAGGCCTTAATGGGCCAAATTCTGATTTAGGCCCAATTAATCCCGCAGACTTTAATTAATCCCGTAGCTCAGGTTCTAGAATCTTCCGATGTTTGTAAAATCCATATCCATTTATTTTGGACTCCAAAAATAGCAAACCGTAGGTCCATTTCGATCGTATCGACGAGCTCTATGCAATGGTGAACTCCAATTACTCATTTGAGATACTTTTAATTGGTGAAAAGTTGAATATCCGTTCATACCCTGCAAAACAAGTGCGACCAAAAAACTCGTGGAACTTGTTAGAATCAAACCCTATAACTATGTTGTGGATTGTTTTATGCCCTTGATTCATGTTTAGTTGATGGGGTAAAAATGATAGATAACTACCGTCAACAAGTTCCCCTAAGCTTACCCTTTGCTAGTCCCTTAGTAAAGCCAAACTTAGCATATATCAAAAGTTATAGCTACCCCTCATAATTGTTCAGTTTCAAACCAAAAAGTACACAAGGATTAGAGTAGACCAAGCTAACCTTCAGATTTACCTTTATTACCTATAACCATGGAGATTGTAGCTTTCTCTTGGGTCTTGGGTAATTGAAGGATAGAATATCTAAGTTAAGCACTATGTCTCAAGCTCTATCATTCAACTCTTATCCTGGAGCTTTTGCATGTTTTCAAAATAAATCTCAGAGATTCCTTTGTATGACTCTCAAGTCTCAGTATGTGGTATTTGTGGATCCTCACCAAGGCAATAGTGATGTATGCCTTCTCTTTCTCTCACTCTGTAACTAATGGCTTATGTGGAGCTCATGGGTAAGGAGTCAGCTCATACATACTTGTAGTGAATGTATTGTAAAGTCAAATAATGGATCCAGAGGAACAAGTCATAGAATCAAATCAAGATGTGCATGTGTGTGGATGTGAGGTGATAGGTGGATATATATATGGTGGCTAATCCTAATTCTACTCGTTTGCTCCTTGAAGACATTTCTCTCCCTTTTTCAAACACTAGGGAAATGTGCTACAGGACAACATGGGCTATCTGTCTTTTATTTTTCCTTTTTTTCAGGCGGGCATCAGAGTACCCATTGTTTTGATAAATTCGGACACTTGTCAATTTTTACCTCTTAGGCGGGCATATTTGTACCCATTGTTTTCTCTCATCTCACTCTTTTGCATAGCCACATGCCTCTTCTCTGCAAAAAACTTCCCTTTTTCCTTTTCCTTTGAGAGATAGCAACAAGAATTTTGGAGCATTGATCTGGGGTAACCAATGGGATATTTTTAGTGTTCACTCCTAGTGGTGGAGTAGAACATTTTTAGGTGAATCTAGATGGAATATATGGAATGTGGATGTGCCCACTCGGATATGAGTAGTGCATTATGGGTGGAGTGCATGTGATCTTGATTATAAAAGCATGACAAGTTCCTAAGGTATCAACAAAGCTTGACAAAACTCAAAATAAAGCAAGTAGCATATAATGTGTTTGTTTTCCAAATCTAGCATGTATGGCTGTGGTAGGAATGTAAAGCTCTTGCATATAGGAACTCATCTTGTGGTTTTATGGATTTTCAAAATAAATCTCCAGAACTCAAGTATCACTAGGAACAAGATAAATAGCTGCTCAAACTTTGCATATCATATCCCTTAATTACTTAGACTCAGATCAAGCATTTGCTACCCACAAGTTTCAGGTTCAAAGTAAATCTTAAAGTTAAAATGGTTGTGTCTAAAACTTGGGATGATTCAAGGTTGAAAACTAAGTGTTATGAGGAATCATGGTGGGGTGCTACTTATCAATTCCTATGCATGGTTTCCATCTAGTCTGAGCAAAATTATTGTAAACACTCTCTCTTTATTTTATTTAAGCCTAAGAACCCACTAACTAATCTAAGCAATTCTTTATTTGGTTTCCAAATTTTATTTTACTAGCTAACACACACGAAAAGCAATATGGTACAGTAATAAGGTCGGGAAACTTATACTTAGCTGGTTTAAGTGGAGGATGCCCTCCCCCAAGCTGGATATTGACATGGTCTTTGATGTTGCAAGTTGAGTGATCCTTCTGGGAGCAGGTGTACTGGCAGCGTAAGGACACCAGGTTGACTAGCTCTTTGATCAAGTATTATCCTGTAAAACTCAATTGCCAACAATAATACCAAATCTCATGGAGAGGGGTTAGGCTAATACCACTCCATGATTAGTGATTGCTTTTATTATTCCAGCAGAAATTTCCCTCAGTGGGTGGACCTTCATGTGCCCACATATTTTTTGGGTTTTTCTAAAAAGTGTGGACCTTCATGTGCCCACATGTTTTTGGCACTTTTCTAAAAAGTGTGGGCCTTCATGTGCCTACATATTTTTGGTGTTTTTAAGTTTATGAATGCAGGAAGTAAATATGATGCAAAAGTCTATTCTACATGCATGCAAATTATTTTTTTGTGCCACCACAGTGAATAGTCTTTATGAGCTATGCCACAAGATTAGTCACATGGGGCTTTTAGATTTTATTATTCAAAGTAATAGATATTTTTGTTTTCTTTCAATGCAGGAAAGTAAATATGCAACTAAAATACTAATGCAGTACTGAAAAGTAAATATGGATAGGTACTAAGTTTACCTTTTGGCAAAGGCTCGGTGGTTTAAAATCCTCCGAACAGGACTTATTGTCTTGTTTGTGCTTCCCTTGGTGCATCGTCTGGTTATGATGGTGACCCTGGTTGCACCTCCAATGATGATGAACTAGAAGGTGACTCCTTCCTCCATTTCTTTCTGGTTGGTGAAATTGATGTTGACGCCGAGGTTGGAGTCTCATTCTTCACAGTCTCTTCTTTCTCACTTCTCTTCTCTCTTGATGTAGGAGTCTCATCACTCCATCCTAGGGTGGCTGGTTTTTCTGGCGTTGGGATGAACAGTGTCTCCTCCTTGATCTTAAGATGTTACCTAATGTCTTGAGGAAATTCTACTCAACACTTGTTGCACCTTGTTTGACAGCTTCTTGAGTTCGTCTTGATCTGAATTACTTGTCAGAAAGGACTTCTTTGTGCTTGAGCAGGACCTATCATTCTTTTGCACCATCTGATCCAGAAGACGTTGATGTGGATAATAACATGTTTCTTCATTGACTCTTGGTTGACGGGTTGATGATCATTGGAGATGCATACTCAAGTTCATCCTTGATTGTCCTTGATTGTGCGAGTGTTTCATCTCCAATGACTTAGGGATGTCATCTATGATGCAGTGGCATCTCATCATATTGATCTATGCCATCGGCGTATGAGTTGATATCTTCGCAGATGATGAGGGCAGGCTTTAGTTTGGCCATACGGTAGAAGTTGCATCCTGCTTGCGATCATCATCCTAGCTCAAGCCTTGTGAATGCTCAATGTTAGGCTGCCTTTGACGATGCTCATGATCCATCAAGTTCATCCACTTCTTGTTGTGGTGCCTTGGTTTTTGGTAGGTTCATCCCAAATCATTGATAAGAATAACTTATGCTCATTCCTGCAAAATATTAGTGGACACATACCCGAAGGATTGCAACGAATTTGAAATATGAGTTGTTGTCCACAATTTTTATCTATGGTAACAAAAGATGATTAAAGGATTGTTTTAGCATAGATCTATTTTTTTTCATTTTCTTTTATTTGTTTGCTACATTCTAACATGGTTCAAGGCAAAGGTAACTTGCAGCAAAAGACATAGTGAATAAACTTTAATACTTACAGTTCTTCCCTACGTGAAGGATGAGCTGATGTGTCCTCTTCGTGCAAAGTTGTTGGAGTTCATCACACGCCTTGATTAATCTCTTATGTGAGTTCATCTCTTGACTTGCCCAAATTGTATTTGAAAGTTTTCTGCAGGGGTTAGTCCACAAAATAACCAATATCCACTATAGCAATATTTAGTTCAATAATCAAACTAGACTCCATGTCTAATTTTATTAAGGCAGGAAATTTAACCTAAGCACCACACTTAATTTAAAAGCCTATGGAAGTATGTACAGTAATTCCAAACCAAAGCATACTATAGCAAACAAAGGTAGCATGAAAGCATAAAGAGATTTACTCACAAATAGAGATGAAAGAGTATGATCATAGTGAGGAATATTATTATTTTTTTCTTTTTGATATGCAAGTGGTATGGATGTATGCAAGAAATAAACAGGCTATGAATTCAATATGAGGGAACATAAACTAAATGGAGTTGATGCATGGATTAAAGTAAATATGTAATGAGATGCAAGAATTTAAAAGATAACTACTCAAAAAGTTTAAAGTCCATGAGCAAGACTTTCTCACCTTTCTTGATCACACTTACCATGAGATGTGAGTAGTGCAGCTTCTATGTCCGTCACTTAAGATGTGATTTGAATTCTTGTGACGACGGCCTTCTTCTCCAATCTACACAGGGTTAGAAAGAGATATATATTTGTGTGCAAACTTGTGAGATGGCAGGGTTACATTGTTGATGAATCTTGAATGTTCAGGCACCCTGTGCTCTTCAATATTTCTTCTTGTGGAAATTGCCGGAAGGTCGAAACGAATTCTGCTGTCCTGTCTTATCCCACAACTCAACAGAACAGGGGTAATCCTACTAAAGTTAGTGGTACACTAAATTAGCAGACATCAAGATCACTATTAAACTCTTATGCCAATTGCTTCCCTGGCAACGGCGTCAAAAATGCTTGTTGGTATTTATTAAGTGCAAATAGAATATGAAAGATTCCGCAAGTGCACAGAATACCATTGTAGCATTTTACCGGGAGTATTTCAGGTATCGTTATTTATATTTTACCACAGGAAAACAATGGTTAAAGAAGTTTGATAGATGACCATCATGTGTCTACTAATTAATACACTAATTAGACTAAAGTAGGGGTAAGTAATGAATGATAGGAGTTATGCTTAAATGACATAGACACACAGAAGAATTATATGATAAAAGAGTAGAGAGCTAAAGTGAGAGGACAACGGGAGAGTTCAAGGTTCCTAAATACTTCTCTATTACTGGGGTTCTATAATAACTGATTCATGGTAGATAAAGCAATCATACAATAACGCTTCGGAACATCAGAACACTAGCCTCAGAATGAGATGAGAATGGAACTAGGAAATTCTGACTACGGTCCTACAAACTCTAACCCGAACGTGGTGGAATATGTAACAGAACCACCTAAATCACATGGCCCACGGGCACCTGTCATTGTCTCTAATGACATCTGACAGCCGGGCCCGTGTCCCAGATGATCTAGAAGGCCCTGCCGGGCTACGTAAGCACCCGTTATCTCCGACAGGATCCCATTGCGAAGCCATTGCAGGATTACGACATTTCATAATAAATTACATCAGAGTAAAAGTGCGGAAGATTAAATAATACTTTATATTACAAACCAGTTGTTCAAATAGAAATTAAGTGCAGTTATTACAGACCATAATAAAAAGTGGTAATAGTAGCGGTAGAACAACAATACAACATGATAGATAGATAATACACGAACCCTACCCACGGGTTCAACTTCACTCGTCCTCATCCTCCTGGATAATCGTAACACAGCATGGGGCCAGACAAACTTCAAGCTCCTGACTACCTACAGCGGGGTTAACAAACCCTGAGTACTGGGGTACTCCGCAAGAATTACCCGACAAAAAGGTGTAAAATTAGACTTAGGAATGCAGGATGAGGGGAGTCAAGGTAAGACTTTAGCAAGAGTTCAAGAGTTTTGCGGAAAAGCATTATTAGTCCTATTTCAATATTTTATTTCCATGATATTATTAATCATTACCATATTTCAAGTACTTTCCAATATCCATCATCATTCTTTCAATATATATTTATTCATTTCAAAAACATCCTAGTTCCGAACCACTATTCACTGTTGGTGTGAGGATCAAGTCTCCTTAACCGAGGAGCAACGACAATTCAAATCGATTATTACCCAGTTGGGGATCCCTATCCACACTGCATATGTAGCACTTAAGCCTGCATATGCCAACCCCACCTACCACGGCTTTTCATACCCCAAAGCCGGTCCTGTGCCACCCGAGAGCACAGTACTCCTCTAGCCTCTGTTGGTGGTCCTTACCAACATAAATATAACACCATTTTAATACTAAAATAAATATAGAATAGGACTTTATCTAATCTTTCCACGAGTTTTGTTGTGCACCTAACTTACAGGAATAGCACGTGGATATGCATGAAAATCTCAAGGAAAGCGCACTTCCAGGAAGCGTATTCAAAGAAGGCGCAAAGTAAGAAAATGAGAAGCCCAAATTAAACAATAAATCAAATCCATTCGCAACCACGGGGGAAGCCCAGGCCCACAGAGGAACCGACCACCCGAAGGCGGTGGCCAGATGGCACTCCCCGGGGATCGACCGCCCCCGAGGGTGGCCGCCCCCTGGTGGGGTCTCCCGGGCCCATCCTCCTCAGGCGGTGCTCATGGCGGTTTGGCAAAGGCAGTTTCACCTCCTACCATACTTAGAATGCCCAAACCGCCGTTGATCAACTATAAATAGATGTGCTTCACCCCCTCCAACACATACCAACATTTGGAGCACTACACCTCACATTTCTTACTTGTTCTCTCTAGTTTAGTAGTAGTAGAGCAAGGCAAAGCTATTAAGGAGAGCTTGTCTCCTTGGAGGAATCAAGAACATCTTGGTATGAATACACATCGGTTCTCCTCTATGAGCAAGCTCTTATCTTATTTATATAGCAATGCATCTGAATTAGAGTATAGTCTTGTCCATATTATGATAATAACATGTAAACTAGTTCATAGTCTATGTGTTATGTTCTTGATATGTTCATCAAAGTTCTTCATCGTTCATCAAATTAGTATGAATAGAGGAAGAACTAAGGATGGGGTAATAGTTCGTTGTGCTGTCATGGTTGCTCCTAGCTGAGCCTATCAATCCGAAGGGTTGGGGTCCCGGGAGGCTAGGAGTTGTTTCCAATTACACGGGTGTGGTGCTCGGGTTTGTGAGAATCAGCGGATATGTCGGTACCCCATGGGCAGAGGGGTAGGTGGGCAGGTGGTGAGAGCCTGTCCATCCCTAGCATTCCCCCACGTTTGGGTATTGAGTAGGAGTTTGTAAAGTCTCTATCGGCTGGCAGACCAGCTGCGGGGATCTCCCTATCATCCCAGACTTAGTCCTGATCCTAGTCTTATTAATTTGATGTAATTACTATTCGTTGCATAGCTGTATATGACCAATGCCTGCTCACGTAGTTATTCTTTATTCTTTATTTTATCTTTTATCCTTGAGGTTGCTCCGATATGTGTGTCCACTATCTTACAAACCTGTTTTAACCCCTGCCTATTCTATGCCTACCTATGCATTCAATAAGTGATCATGTTTATACCAAAAGCTAGATGAATTCACCACGCCCTCCCATGGAAAATTATAAATATGACACCCTTGAATACTCACGGGTTGAAATGCTACAATGATAGTTCTGTGCGCTTGCAGAGTAGTCTTATTCCTTACTGAGCTATCGATTGGCGTACCTAAGTATCGTTACTTAAGGATTATAATTCTTGTTACACCCCACGGCACCGTGCCACAGTTTTGCATATCGTAAGTAATGACGGTTAGGAAGGCCAATCCGGCACTTCTAACTGCTATTACCAGACTGCATTACCTAGGCCGGTGCCACTAAGGGTCAAGGATTACCTTTCTGAAGTAATGGTGGTTGGGAATGTCAACTTATGTTTCTGGTATTATTATTAAGGAGGGACCTTTAGTCTATCTTTAGTAGTAATGCTAAGAAACACCAACAAGCATTTCTGGCGCCGTTGCTGGGGATGGACTTTTAGTCTATCTTTTGTAACGACGTTAAGAAATGCCAACAAGCATTTCTGGCGCCGTTGCCGGGGAGGGCAAAAAGAAAATATAAACATCTAGCTTTGGCATAAACTTTGATTGCAAAATAAGCATTGGTAGCCATAGCTTATGCAGGCTAACTTTGCTGTTTTCTTCCTCTTTTTGTTGGAATGAAAACAGGATAGTGTATGAACAGCTTCAATCTGCCAGAAAACTTCATTAGAAGTCCAGAGGCACTCCTAAGGAAGAGAAGGCCTCGTACCATCTCTTCTTCTACTACTCAGCCGGCAAATGAACCGGTCACTTCCGCACCATCCGCTACTACCACCATGGCCAAGTCACTCCGCGAGTATTCCACCCCCGCTATTGCCAATGTGCCCGTTGGGCCCGCTGTCAATGTCGGGAACAGAAACTTTGAGCTCCGCACTGGCCTACTCACGATGGTGCAGGCAAACCAGTGCTGTGGTTTGCCAAGTGAGGACGCAAACGCACATCTGCAAAACTTCCTTGAGCTGTGTGAAACCATCATCATTAAAGATGTCGCACAAGACAGCATCAGGCTCCGCTTGTTTCCCTTCTCTCTTTCGGGGAAGGCGAAGCAATGGTTCTACCAAGCTAAGGAAGCAGTCAACACGTGGGACGAATGTTCCACGGCGTTCCTCGCAAAGTTTTTCGCCATGAGCAAAATGAAAGCTCTACGGGGGAAGATATCTAACTTCCAGCAAACATCACTCGAGTCCATTCCTGAGGCTTGGGAAAGGCTCCAGGAGTACATCCAGGCCTGCCCCCACCACGGGATGGAAGATTGGCTCGTGCTTCAGAATTTCTATGAAGGCCTCACGGCCATGTCTAAAGGGCACATAGATGCTGCTGCTGGAGGCGCGTTCCTTTCCCTCACCATCGAAAATGCCACGGCATTGATTGAGAAGATGGTGGCCAACCAAAGCTGGGGAGAAAGGCGCAAAACACAAAAAGGAATGCACATCGTGAAGGAGACGGACCTGCTTGCCGCAAAAATAGAGTTACTAATGAAGAAACTTGAGGGACGTGCCACCGATCCTACCACCGGCACCGTCCAAGCCATGGACTCACATATGACGTGTGATGTCTGTGGAGATGTTGGCCATTCGGGGAACAACTGTCCCGAAACCCATGAAGAAGCTTCATACGTTAACAACGGGTTTCGCCAACATCAACAACCAGGTAACGGGTGGAACAGCCAGAATCGCCCCCAAGGTAATTCTTCCAATTTTAATTCAAATTTCAATTCCTCCCAACCTTCATTAAAAGATCTTATGATAGGACAGGCTAAAATAAATGAAAATCTTACAAACAAGCTTTCTCAAAATGATAAAATGTTTGAAACTATAAATACTAAGCTTGATAGCCTATCCTCATCTGTTAAAAATCAAGTAAATTTTAATAAAAGGATTGAAACTCAAATTGCCCAACTTACCTCTGCCGCAAAATCTGCCATTCAAATTTCTAATTCTATTGAGAATATAAATTCAGTGACTACGAGAGGGGGTAAGACCACTCGTGATCCCCCACATCCTTACCAAAGAAGAGGCAAAATACCAAGACAGCAAGAGGAAGTACTGGTTGATTCGGCACAACCACATGAAGAATCAATGGAAGAAGAGCCGACACCGGAGGGCTATGGGGACACCACGATGTTGCCTTTCAACACAAGGTTGAGAAGGAAGAAGAAGGCCGGAGATCAACAGTTTCTCCGATTCGTGGAGATGGTCGAGAAGACACACGTCAGCGTTCCGCTGATGGATGTCTTACACATACCATCATATGCTAAGTTCATCAAAGATATCATCAACAACAAGCGACCATTACCGTCCTCAGAAATTGTCAAGCTGACGGAAGAATGTAGCGCAGCTATACTCAATCATCTACCTAAGAAGAAACAAGACTCTGGGTGTCCCACAATCACATGCTCTATAGGCACCTACCAATTTGACCACGCCTTATGCGATCTTGGGGCGAGTGTGAGCGTCATGCCGAAATCAGTCTTTGATAGACTGAATTTCACCAACTTAGAGCCTACCAACATGACACTTCAGTTGGCCGACTCCTCAATTCGGTACCCAGCAGGGATTGCACAAGACATTCCTGTAAAAATTAGAGGGTATTATGTTCCGGTAGATTTTGTGGTGCTCAACATGGAACTCACCAAAGAAACACCACTCATCCTCGGAAGGCCATTCTTGAGCACGGCAGGAGCACAAATTAATGTTGGAGCTGGAGAAATCCGCTTCAATATCAATGGACAAGAAGAGAAGTTCGAGTTCAGGCCTCGCCGTCAAGAAGAATGCAATATGATACGCATTCGATATGGGCCGAATCCCCAAGGCGTCAAGGAGGTAGAAATTCAACCTCAGCTTTTGAAAAATATATCAAAAATCTCAAAAGAATCAAAGAAAAAGCCGGAGCCAAAAGAAAAGGCGGCTCCCAAACAAAATATAAAGGAGCAGAAAAACAAAATGGTTCCTAAAAAGAGAGAAGAAATCCCCAAGCCTTCACTAAAGAAGACGGTGTGGAAACCCAAGGTAAAAATAAAAAAAACTACCACACCACCCAAAACTACTCACAAAGTATGGAGGCCCAAGGAAGCGCAGCCATCTACCTCTCCCAAGACGAATGCACCATCATCGAGCAAACAATGAAGGGAGAAAAGTCCTGCTCAACGGACTTAAAAAAAGCTGAGCCCTTGCCGAAGGTAAACCGGTAAGTTATCCATAATATTTACCTTAAGTATTTCGAAATTTCTTTTCAATAAATGCTTAATTGATTCCTCTAATAAAAAATTAATAGTAATAATAAAATATATATAAATATATAAAATAATATTTCAAATAGATATATGCATGCTTGATGATAATGTTGCATTTATGCTTTGACTAAAATAACCCTATGTTTAAACATGAATCTTTGAGATCATAGGGATATTCCTTCATAAATGCATGATAGTGTGATCTTAAACAAACTTTCACAAATTTCAATCAAATCCATTTTTATATCATACACATGATCACACTAATCTTCTTCGCATCAAGCCTAATTGTAACTGGGATAATAATCTACACAGTCAGCTTAACACGTGGCCAAAAGACAGAGGCTGGCATGCGGGCCCAGGGGACCGACCGCCCCCAGGACCGACCGCCCCCTGTCCAGGCCAATCCGTGCCAATCTTTTTCATACCTCACTTTGATCACCTCAGCATCACGTCCCTGGTTACGATCAAGTTGTTTCCTTGCCAAAGACCTCGATAGCACCTATTTAAACCTCTAAAGGTCTCTCTTTTCCTCACACCAACCTTGCTCTTCTCATCTAGCAAAGCTTGCTAAGCTCTCCTGTCTTTAAGTGCTAACCATGTCTAGCTACGCTCTCTCGATGATCAATGCCCCAGTGGCCATAGCAAACCTAGACATAGCACCCTATCAAGAGAGTTCTTTAGCAAGGGAAGAAGCCCGTGTTATGAAGGAAAAGCCTCTAGCGATCTTGCCAGCACGCTCTCATGCACCTGAAGGAGGCGCCACAAAGAAGACCGCTGCTGCCCATCCTCCCAATGGCCTCAAGAAGAAAACTCCTAGCGGTAGTAAGCCTAGCAAAAAGTCGGCTAGCAAGCCATCACCTCCGGCCAAAGAAGCAGCATCCGGTAGCACCATTCCTAGGATTAGGAGGCATCTACCTCGGCCTCCCATCAAACGTCGTGCAGGGCAGTACGAAAGCTGTGAAGAAGAAGACGAGTCTAGTATCATCAATGACCTCATAGCCAAACATGCTAGCTTACGTACTTTCCTAAGGACATTAGAATACGACATAGAGACCAAAAACACAGAGATCAGGGACCTTAGCGATGATGTTAATAGTTTCTGCTTCAAGTTCAATCTTAAGCTAAGGAAAGTCGCTAAAGCCCTAGGTGTTGAGCATCATCTTGAGTATCTTTAGGCTGCACCTACTGCACGAATAATTAGGCACACATTTTCACTTTCATGACCTTTTAAATTTTCATGACCTTTTAAATTTTACTATCAATGTAAATGTGCCTATTTGAGTTTATCAATGAAATAAGGTTTTATGTTGAGCACTTGTTTTCTCCATATATGTATTTTGTGACTAACCAAGATAGGGAAGAAAACAAGTGTGGGGGAGGATTCTCCAAGACAATTGCACAATAACAAAAATCAAAATTCGGTTTGTGCAAGTTCCCCCCTCTCTCATCCTAAAAAGTTTTTAAAAATAAAATTTGAAATGATGTTTCCTACATACTCCATCAAACATGTCTTCCTACATTCAAAATGTTTGCATACTTTTTATTCCATGCTAAAATTCCTACAGATTTATGAACACTGTTTAGGGACCCCATTTCTATCTAAGTAATTGACGGATGAGATATAGTAGGATGACATGATGCTTGCTCATTCTTGCAAAGTACTTGGGATTTATCTTACAAAAACAAAAACTCAATAGCATTCTCCTTGAATGATTGACAAATACCTACCAAGGCCATATATGATTCTATTTGATGAAACCTTCCACATCTGCCACTTATTTTGCGTTGAGTTTGGTCAAATTTTGTGACTACTGTTGAGAGATGTTTCATGCTCCCAAGATCAGAATTCACTTGCACCCACCAAATAAAGCCAATTCTCACCCTGAGAGTTGCGCAAATAAAAGTGACGGTTCTCATCCTAAGAACCGCACATTCCTTCTGCAAAGTTTTACTCCATCCATCTACCATCATAATATCTCCTTATTTGAAGTTTTTCATATGCCAATAAAAGATATGGGGCTATGCTTAAAAAAAGAGGAGAAAAGAAAGATCATGGCAAGGGGCATAAGAAAATAAACGGGAAAGAAAAGTTCAAATACCCGTTCAAAAATAATGAATAAAATGGAAATGAAGATTTTATAGCCCATATCTCCTTAAGTTTTATCCAAGGAGAATCATGATACATGGAGTACCAAAAAGATTTAGAATTAGGTTTCCACCATCATACTTTCCACACACATGCACATTCTGATCTAGGAGTATGGCGCACTCCCTCCGGTATGGTCTGGGGTTTGACTTGACAACATATGCAGGGTAAGTGTGCCTCATCATTTCTCATTCCTACCTAAAACTCCAAATAAGCCTTCTTAGAGGTAGGATGATCAAAGTGAAGGCATCACCTTTTCATGCCTTGGTGAGGAACCACTTACAAAAATGAGCGACTTGAGAGAATCATTCAAGGACACAAGCTATCTTTATGTTTTTAAAAATTTTACAAAAACCCAAGTATTCCAAACAAGAATAAGAGTAAGAGGATTTGATTCCAAGCTATTCCATTTGTCAATTTCTCAAGAAAGATTTGGTAGACACTTTGAAGTTCATAAATCCAGGTGAAGCTTGGAATATCCTATATGCAGATTCTTTGACGAGGAGGATGAACCTATTTGGTCCTTCGCACTTTACTCGAGGACGAGTAAAGGACCAAGTGTGGGGGAGTTGTTGGCGGTCCTTACCAACATAAATATAACATCATTTTAATACTAAAATAAATAGAGAATAGGGCTTTATCTAATCTTTCCATGAGTTTTGTTGTGCACCTAACTTACAGGAATAGCACGTGGAAATGCATGGAAATCTCAAGGAAAGCGCACTTCCAGGAAGCGTATTCAAAGAAGGCGCAAACTAAGAAAATGAGAAATCCCAAATTAAACAATAAACCAAATCCATTCGCAACCACGGGGGAGGCCCAGGCCCACAGAGGAACCGACCACCCGAAGGCGGTGGCCAGATGGCACTCCCCGGGGATCGACCACCCCCGGGGGCGGCCGCCCCCCTTTTGGGGTCTCCCGGGCCCATCCTCCTCAGGCGGTGCTCATGGAGGTTTGGCAAAGGCGGTTTCACCTCCTACCATACTTAGAACGCCCAAACCGCCCTTGATCAACTATAAATAGATGTGCTTCACCCCCTCCAACACACACCAATATTTGGAGCACTACACCTCACATTTCTTACTTGTTCTCTCTAGTTTAGTAGTAGTAGTAGAGCAAGGCAAAGCTATCAAGGAGAGCATGTCTCCTTGGTGGAATCAAGAACATCTTGGTATGAATACACATCGGTTCTCCTCTATGAGCAAGCTCTTATCTTATTTATATAGCAATGCGTCTGAATTAGAGTATAGTCTTGTCCATATTATGATCATAACATGTAAACTAGTTCTTAGTCTATGTGTTATGTTCTTGATATGTTCATCAAAGTTCTTCATCGTTCATCAAATTAGTATGAATAGGGGAAGAACTAAGGATGGGATAATAGTTTGTTGTGCTGTCATGGTTGCTCCTAGCCGAGCCTGTCAATCCGAAGGGTTGGGGTCCTGGGGGGCTAGGAGTTGTTGCCAATTACATGGGCGTGGTGCTCGGGTATGCGGGAATCAGCGGATATGTCGGTACCCCATGGGCAGAGGGGTAGGTGGGCCGGTGGTGACAGCCCTGTCCATCCCTAGCATTCCCCCACGTTCGGGTATTGAGTAGGAGTTCGTAAAGTCTATATCGGCTGGCAGACCAGTTGCGGGGATCTCCCTATCATCCTAGACTTAGTCCTGATCCTAGTCTTATTAATTCGATGTAATTACTATTCGTTGCATAGATGCATATGACCAATGCCTGCTCACGTAGTTATTCTTTATTCTTTATTTTATCTTTTATCCTTGAGGTTGCTCCGATGTGTGTGTCCACTATCTTATAAACCTGTTTTAACCCTTGCCTATGCTATGCCTACCTATGCATTCAATAACTGATGATGTTTATACCAAAAGCTAGATGAATTCACCTTGCCCTCCTACGGGAAATTATAAATACGACACCCTTGAATACTCATAGGTTGAAATGCTACAATGATAGTTCTGTGTGCTTGCAAACTAATCTTATTCCTTACTGAGCTATCGATTGGCGTACCTAAGTACCGTTACTTAAGGAATGTAATTCTTGTTGCACCCCATGGCGTCGTGCCACAGTTTTGCATATCGTAAGTAATGACGGTTAGGAAGGCCAATCTGGCACTTCTAACTACTATTACCAGACTGCATTACCTAGGCCGGTGCCACTAAGGGCCAAGGATTACCTTTCTGAAGTAATGGTGGTTGGGAATGTCAACTTATATTTCTAGTATTATTATTAAGGACGGACCTTTAGTCTATCTTTAGAGTAATGCTAAGAAACACCAACAAGCATTTCTGGCGCCGTTGCTGGGGATGGACTTTTGGTCTATCTTTTGTAACGATGTTAAGAAATGCCAACAGTCTCCAGGAACGCCGGCCACGAGGGTACACGCTAATCTCGCCATCTCTCCACTCCCAGTGCGTGGTTGTCGGTTCCAGCAGTTGAGCCACCGGAGTCAGAGGCTTCCCGTAGTATGTGGCTAGTTGCAAAGTCTTGATCACAGCAGGCCTGACAATGAACGGTCCCTAGTATTTTTCATTAGAAACCATGCATTGGGACTCTAACCCAAGTACACTGGTAACTAACCGGTTTTCACATCCCTTTCCCGATGGTGACGAAAGTTGGGACTCTAACCCAAACAGTTGGCCAACCAAACAGGAAAACCCATCCCCGTTGATGACAATGAACTAGCTAGGAACACTGCCAACCAACAAGGACATAACTTGTCTCATAAAGTGATTCAATTACTTTATATCATCACAGTTGAAAATAGCGTTTTTGCAAATCTAACCGTTAAGCATGACTAAGCGTTTTTCAATACTTTTAAATAATCAGGTTTTCAGGTATTGATAAGTAGTCAAGGATGGTAATGCATCAATTAGTTACCAATCAACTCCTATTAACCTAATACAATAAATTAACTCAAGTGATAAACATTTTAAAACAACAAGAAGGGGCAAATGCACCGGGGCTTGCCTTGGATGGTGTAGAGAGTCGGGTCTAGGTTAGTGCCACAAATATCAAAGCCCTGCACAATCTCTTGAGTAGTCTCCTTAGATGCACCCTCAGATTTTATCTCCGGATTCTCGGCCACTACACGTTTGCAATAATGAATGTATGAATGCGATGCACATCAAATGATAGATAAAATTCAATAATACATAACACAGCTCCAATCACAACTCTACCATAGGCTAACCATCATTATCCTAATTCGTCATGCCCTAGGTCATAATGGTGTTTGACCTAGAATTTCAATCAACCCCAAATCACACCACTCAATAATTATCTCAATTCCCTAAACCTTTTATTAATCAATTAATCCAATTCACAATTAATAAATAATCAAACTATTTTCATTTAATGCCAAACTTCACCAACAGATAGCTCTTGGACTAAAACAGTGCCAAATAAATTTTTATGATTTTTGGAATTACTGAGAATCAATTAAAATTCACCAAATTTGCTTCTATGAATTAAAATACTGATTTTTATCTACTGTACAAAATGTCCAAAAGACATATCTAATATTTTTATTAAATACTACATATTACAGAGAGCACCCACAAAAATTTTGGTGGTTTTAGGAGCAGTAAAAATATTCCTACAAAAAGATCAAGATGCAGCACTATTCATCCAAAATATAAATGGAAAAGCTATTGTAATTCTTCGGAAAAATGAAAAACCAAAATCAGCCCGAGACGGCCCATCATCAGCAAGCCAGCCCAGCGCCACGGACGACAACCTACTCGCCATCCTATGCACGCCCGCGCCCCAGGGACGCTGACAGGCGGGGCCATCCTGTCAGCTCCCTCTTCCTCCCTAAGCTCTCTCTCTCTCTCCCGCGCACACATGGCGGTTCACCACGCAGTTCGCTGCCGGCGACCTCGGCAGCGAAACCAACCCGGCCAACATGTACCCTAGAACCTAACGGACACCCGAGCATGCACAGCTCCTACACTACGCGCCTCCGATGAGCGGGAGCTCGCCCATGGCGGAACGGCGGCATGGCAACTCGTGTTCCGGCCGGTAGAGTGCGGTAGCCTTACGGAAATAGGTACGGGTGTACTCAGGAGCTCACCATGGAGTAGATGGACGGATTGATTCGGCCAGAGACAGAGCGGAGAGGTGGGTGTGACGACGACGACGGCTGACACGGCTCGGCAGCGACGGCGACTACACGTTCCGACGAACCTGGGATGCAAAAGCACAAACCATCTAAGGGATTAGGCTCACCGAGTCACCAAGAACTCGAAACACTCTGCAAGAAGGCTAGACCTTTACCACAGCGGCACGGGCTCGATGGTGAGACCTGCGGCGGCGCTCTGCGCACCCGCGGAGACGACGACGGCGTTTTGGGGCTCACAGTGCACTAGAGCTGGCACGGACAGTTGCAAACGAGGCGCAATTGAGTGGAGATGCAATCTGTGAGAAGGAGGGGATGGAGATGGCTTGACAAGGGCAAATTTGAGTGTGGCCGACGTGAGCTCACCGGCGACCGCGCAAAAGGAAAATGAAAAGGGGAGGGTGCTCGTCGTCTTTAAAGGCCAGAGAGTAAGGGGATAAGGTCGGGGACGTCCGGGGCTCCTCCTCGACTGCTTGACAGCGCCGTGACATGCCCACACCGGCCGGACGACGGCAGCGCGTGACGCGGCACGTGCGGTACGGGAGGAAGGAGATGAACAGGGGGACCCCCTAGCTACAGTGTAGGTTTCAATAGGTCAATTGATATCCATTTCAAAAGATGATACTATGGTTTGATTCAGTGAACATGACCAAAACAAAAGTTGTGCCAAATTTCATGTAAAACAATTTTGCTTTTGACACTAATCCCAAATTCGGTCAAATTTTCAAACTACAGAAAAGAGGGTAAAAGTAGGGTTTGAATTTCAAACTGAAATTTTAAAATTACTTTTAATTTTTCTCAACAACTTGAAAAATGCTCAAAATAAAATTTATTCCCCTCAGTGAGCTCTACAACCTTTATTATGGAAGTTTTATCAGATTCTCAATATTTTTTAAATTAGAGTTTCAAATTTAAATTTCAACATAGTAATTTGAGTTTAATTTGAATTTCTGTGACACAACTTCAAAATCTCCAAAAATAAAAGTTGTTCCATTTTAAAAGCTCTACAAGTTTCATTAAGACACTTTCATCGGATTCATTATAGATTTTGAATTAGGGTTTTAAGTCAATTCTAGGGCTTAATTTGATTTCTTATTTAATTAAATGTTTGACTTTTAATTAAAGGCTCAATTACACCATCCACAACACATGAAGTCAAAGCACTCTAGTGACCCTAAGCACAATCATATGCAGATACTTAAATTTAAGCATGATGACATGGCAGGTTAATTGCTTTGTAATACTAGGGGTATTACAGCCTTCCCCCCTAAAAGAAATCTCGTCCCGAGATTTGATACAAGATAAAACAAGACTCAACAAAGTAATGGAAAAGAAAATGTCTTAAACCCACCTGATACAAACTAACTAGGGCACTTTACATGCTACATCATCAGACAATTACATCTACAAGGTAGCAAAAAAACTCGGGGAAATTCTCGGCGAGATAGTCTTCAGATTTCCATGTGGCTTCTTTTTCAGAATGCTCACTCCACTAGATTTTGTACCATCTGGTTGTTGTTCTTCGCATGACACGTTCCTTTATATCTAGGACTTGAATAGGATACTCTGAGTACGTCAACTCAGGTTCAAGTTCCACTCCTTCCGCATCGATGACCTGATCTGGCACTCGGAGGCACTTCTTGAGTTGTGACACGTGGAATACATTGTGCAAGCCTGCCAGATGCTCTGGCAACTGCAACTTGTAAGCTACCTTTCCCACGCGTTCTATAATCAGGAAAGGTCCAACATAATGCGGGGCCAACTTGCCTTTGATGCCAAATCGATTGACTCCTTTCGTCGATGATACTTTCAGATACACATAGTCTCCCACTTTGAATGCCAAGGGTCGACGCCTTTGATCGGCATAACTTTTCTGTCGAGACTGTGCCACTTTCAAATTCTCTTGTATTAATCTGATTTTTTCTTCAGCTTCATTGACCAAATCAACGCCGTAAAACCACCTTTCTCCAGGTTCAAACCAATTCAATGAAGTACGGCATCTACGACCGTAAACTGCCTCAAACGGAGCCATCTTAATGCTTTCTTGGTAACTGTTGTTGTACGAGAATTCTGCCAATGCTAAACACTTATCCCACTTGTCAGAGTAATTGAGTGCACAGGCCCTCAACATATCTTCCAACACTTGATTGACTCTTCCCGTCTGTCCGTCAGTCTGTGGATGGTGTGCCGTGCTATGCAGAAGTTTTGTACCTAAGGACTTGTGAAAGGCCTGCCAAAATTTGGAGATGAACTGGGTACCTCGATCGAAAACGATGGTCTTCGGCACTCCATGCAACTTCATTAAGTTTTCTATATAAAGCTTTGCGTATGTAGGTGCCCTGTAATCTTTCATGACTGGTAGAAAATGAGCTTGCTTCGTGAGACGGTCCACAATAATCCAGATTAAATCAAAACCTCTAGTTGTCCTGGGTAATCCCACGATAAAATCCATGCTGATGTCCTCCCACTTCCATGTAGGAACAGGCAATGGTTGCAACTCCCCTCCAGGCTTCATGTGAACATCTTTCACTTTCTGACAAGTGTCACATCTTGTGACATACCGTGCGATCTCAATCTTCATTTTTGTCCACCAGAACTTTTGCTTCAAATCCTGATACATCTTGTTGCTTCCAGGATGGATCGAAAACCTTGTCAAATCTACTTCGTCAAGGATCTTTTATCGCAACTCAGGCACCTTTGGAACTACCAGATGATCCTTGAACCACACGACACCATTATCATCAATCCTGAAGCAATCTGCCTTGCCAGCTTGAACCTTTTTCTTGATGTGCTTGATTTCGCTATTCCCCTTTTGAGCGGCAATAACCTCATCTCGGATGGGTGTTTCAATACTGATATTGACCAGGCTGCCCTGTGGAACTATCTCTATTCCTAATTTTTCCAACTCATAGCACAAGGATAAATCATAAGCTCTCACTGTCAGACAATTACAATGGACCTTCCGACTGAGCGCATCAGCGACTACATTGTCCTTGCTTGGATGATAATGCACTTCAATATCATAATCCTTGATCAGCTCGAGCCATCTTCGCTGTCTCATGTTCAACTCTTCTTGAGTAAAGATGTATTTCAGACTCTTGTGATCTGTGCATACATTGCAGGTACTGCCCATCAAATAGTGACACCATATTTTCAAGGCATGTACCACAGCTGCTAACTCCAAGTTATGGGTAGGGTAATTCTCTTCATATCGGTTGAGCTGACGTGAAGCATAAGCAATGACACGGCCATCTTGCATCAAGACACAACCAAGACCGGTACCAGAAGCATCATAGTACACATCAAATGGCTTTTCAATGTTCGGTTGAGCTAGTGTTGGCAGTCCTTATGGATCATTTCTTTGCTGCCAACTAAGACTAAAAAGAAGAAAGACAATCATATTCTAGCACATATGCCTTTACTACTAACAAGTTCCACTTGTTCCCCTAGTATTCATGTTTTGCAGGCTTAATGGTGTAACAAGTGCAAATGCACGAACTTCATGAAGAAAGCGCAAAAGCCAAAGACGTATTCAGCAAATGCGCAAACAAAAATAATAAAGAAGCCCACCTTCAATCCATATCTAGTCCTGATCGTAACCACAGGAGAGTTCTAGGCCCAGGGAAGAACCGACCACCAGAAGGCGGTGGCCAGATGGCACATCCGGGGGACCGACCGCCCCCAAGTGCGGCCGTCCCCCTGGTGAAGCCTCCCGGGCCCAGTCTTCGGTGGTAGTGCTCTAGGCGGTTTTCCAAGGGTGGTTTCACCTCCTTCCAAGTTTAGAGACGCCAAACCGTCCTAGTTCAACTATAAATAGATGGTGCTCTTTTGATTCAACACACACATCATTTTGGAGTCATCTACCTCACACCTCTCACTTGTATCTTTAGAGTAGTATTAGTAGTGAGCAAGGCAAGAGCTATAAAGGAGAGTTTGTCTCCTTGGAAAAAAAGGATCATCTTGGTATGAATACAATTCGGTCTTCTTCCATGAGCAAGTTGTTATCATATTTAAATGATCATGCATATGAACTAGAGCAAAGTTATGATTTTGTTATGAGCATAATATATAGACTAGAATATAGTTTATGTGTCATGTTCTTGACTCGTTCATCATCGTTCTTCATTGTTCATCGAATTAGTATGAATAGAGGAAGAACTAGGAATGAGGTGATGGTTCGTCGTGCCTTCTTGGTTGCTCTTAACCTAGCCTGTCAATCCGAAGGGTTGGGGTCCGCAGAGGTTCGGAGTTGTTTCCAAGTACGTGAGTGTGGTGCTCAGGTATGCGGAGATCAGCGAATATGTCGGTATCCCACAGGCAGAGGGGTAGGTGGCCAGGTGGTGACAGCCCTGTCCATCCCTAGCACACCCCCACGTTCGGATATTGAAGTAGGAGTTTGTAAAGTCTCTATCGGCTGGCAGACCAGCTGCGGGGATCTCCCTATCATCTCAAACTTAGTACTGATACTGGAATTACTAATTAGATGTGTTGCTAGCAGTTCTTTGCATAATTATATATGACCAATGCCTGCTCAGTTAGTTATATTCTTTTACTCTTTATTTTTTCCTTTTTATCCTTGAGGTTGACCCAGATGTGTGTCCACTATTTTGAAATCATGTTTTATTCCTGTTTACTCTATGCCGACCATTGCACTCAATGAGTGATCATGTTTACACCACGCTTGATGCATATTGCCCTCCTACGAAAAATTATAAATACGACACCCTTGAATACTCAAGGGTTGAAATGCTACAATGATAGTTCTGTGCGCTTGCAGAGTAATCTTATTTCTTATTGAGCTATTGATTGGCGTACCTAAGTACCATTACTTAAGGATTGTAATCCTTGTGCACCCCACGGCGCCGTGTCACAGTTTTGCATATCGTAAGTAATGACGGTTAGGAAGACCAATCTGGCACTTCTAACTGCTATTACCAGACTGCATTACCTAGGCCGGCGCCTTTAAGGGCCAAGGGTTACCTTCCTGAAGTAATGGTGGTTGGGGATGTCAACTTTCATTTTTAGTATTATTATTAAGGGCGGACTTATAGTCTATCTTTAGTAGTGATGCTAAGAAACGCCAACAAGCATTTCTGACGCCGTTGCTGGGGATGGACTTTTAGTCTATCTTTTGTAACGACATTAAGAAATGCCAATAAGCATTTCTGGAGCCGTTGCTTGGTAGGGCAAAAACATCTAAGCTGGCTTAAACATCGATTGCATAATAAAGCATTGGTAGACGTAGTTTAAACTGGCTAACTTCGCTGTTTTCTTTCTCTTTTTATTGGAATGAAAACAGGATAGTGTATGAGCGGTTTTACTCTGCCGAACAATTTCACCAGTAATCCAGAAGCACTCCTAAGGAAGAAAAGGTCTCGTGCCGCTTCTTCCTCTGCTACCCCATCGGTAGACGAACCGGTCACTCTCGCACCATCCGCCACTACCGCTATGGCCAAGATACTCCGTGACTACTCCACTCCCGTTGTTGCCAACGTGCCCGTTGGGCCCGCTGTCAATGTGGGAGATGGAAATTTTGAGATCCGTACGGGCCTTATTTCGATGGTGCAGGCGAGTCAGTTCTGTGGCTTGCCAAGTGAGGACGCAAATGCTCACTTGCAACACTTCCTTGAGCTGTGCGACACCATTGTCATCAAGAATGTTGCACAGGATAGCATCAGACTCCGCTTGTTTCCTTTCTCCGTCACGGGGAAAGCGAAGCAATGGTTCTACCAAAACAAGGAAGCCGTTAACATGTGGGACAAATGTTCCACGGCGTTCCTCACCAAGTTCTTCCCCATGAGCAAGACCAGCGCTCTAAGGGGAAAGATTTCAAACTTTCAGCAATCTTCGCTAGAGTCCATCCCCGAAGCATGGGAAAGGCTTCAGGAATACATCCGAGCCTGTCCTCATTATGGAATGGAAGATTGGATCATGCTCCAAAACTTCTATGAAGGCCTCACGGCCATGTCAAAAGGGCACGTAGATGCCGCAGCTGGAGGTGCATTCCTCTCTCTCACCATCGCGGATGCAACTGCACTCATTAGGAAGATGGTGGTCAACCAGAGTTGGGGAGAAGGAAGAAAAACACAAAAAGGCACGCATACCGTGAAGGAGACGGACTTGCTAGCCGCAAAAATAGACTTGCTGATGCAGAAGCTGGACGATCGTGCCACCAACCCTACCATGAGTACCGTCCAGGCCATGGACTCACACATGACGTGTGAAGTCTGTGGGAACGTTGGCCACTCGGGGAACAACTGCCCCGAAACCCAAGAAGAAACTTCATACGTCAATAATGGGTTTCGCCAACCTCAGCAAGGTAATAACGGGTGGAACAACCAACACCGCCCGCAAGGTAATAATTTCAATTCAAATTACAATTCAAAGCAACCTTCCTTAAAAGACCTCGTGTTAGGACAAGCTAAGATCAATGAAAGTTTGACCAAAAAGCTATCCTTCAATGATAAAATGTTTGAAAATATAAATGCAAAGCTTGAAACTCTGTCTTCTTCTATTCAAAATCAAGCAAGTTTCAACAAAATGATAGAAACCCAAATGGCTCAAATAGCTGCTTCTATCCCTGTCAAAAATACGGGAAAAATCCCGGGGCAACCCGAGGCTTCTCCCGAGTTTGTTCATGCAGCTGCAGAGCAATAAAGGAAGAAGAGTCTTGCCAACGGACTGTAAACGTTGAGTCCTTGCTGAAGGTCATCGGCAGTTATCTAAAAATAAATAAATACAAAGAAATAAATAAATATCTGACAGGGCCCACACCATCTTTCAAGCTTGGGGGAGGTGTCCCCACTCAGGTATTATATCTTATCCTTTTGAAAAAATAATAATAATAGTAATAAAATAATAAATAAGAGTTTCCCTCTTTCTAGTTTTATAAAATTCTATTTTTTAGTCCAAAATAAACTCTTCTCCAAAAATTCTATAAAAATCATTCTTAGAAAGTTTAGATTTTGTTATATCTAAACCTTATTTTTTATTAATTTTTGAAAATCAAAAAGTTTCAAATAATTTTGTGGAAAATTAAAATCTAGGGCAAAATTCCGAATGGAAGTCATTCGTAACAGGCTACATCTTCGGGGTAGCCGTTAGAGGGCGTTGCAAAAAGACGGGACAGAACCGGCCCCGCCAGGGGACCGGCCGGTCCCAGGGGCGACTGCCCCCTGCCCAATGGCTCTGTGGCGCGGCCTTGTGCCAACGGCTATTATCCGTTGCAAGGAGCACTCCCCCGCCTGCGATCAAGCCTATAAATACCAGAGAATTCGGGTGGAGCTCTTCACCCCTCTCACACTCATATTCTTTCACTCCCTCCATCACTGTCTTGCTCCACCACTCTCCAAATACTTTCCACAAAGTTCAAGTGCAAGAAAATTCTGCAAGAACCTCTTGCATTTTCCACCACAAAGCAAGATCTCGTGCTAGCTCACTCACCATGAGTGGGATCGGAGGTCAGATTTCTAGCATGTTCCGGAAAGGCCGTCGCTCTCGTGGGGAGTCTAGCCAAGGCCCCCCCGCAAGTGAGGAGAACCCGCTTGTAACACCTCTGGTGTTACTGAAGTAAAAATCGGACATGTCATCATATGCACTGCACCGCATTCATAATTAAGTTCAATTTAATTATGCATCAACTTCAAGCAAATTTAATTTCATAGGTTTATTGTGTTTAAGTTCTTTAGTGTGATTTAAATTAACTACGAGTGGCTTGTTAATTGGGTGTATTAATTAATCACCGCTTAAAAATAAAATTTGGAATTAATTTAAAACCCTAAATTGGGCTAAAACCCTAGTTTCAAAACTACGAAGAATTGGGCCTTCATCCCAAAAGCAAAGTTGTAGCTCTTATTTAAAGAGCAACTTTGGTATACAAAGTTTTTCAAGTTACTGTTTGTAAATTTAAATTAAACTTGAATTTCTACCTTCAAATTTGAATTTAAAACTCCAATTCAAAAATTACTTTGAATTTGAGGTTTACCATTTAATAAAAGTTGTAAAGCTCACTAAACTGAGCAACTTTCATGTTTACAGAGTTTGAACTTATTCAATAAAAATTTGAGATTTGGTTTAAATTTGAAAAGGGTCATTTACCCCCTTTTAAATAATTTGAAAAATATTCCGAATTTGAAAATATCACAAATACGAGAGTTGTCCAGAATTGAATTCTACACAATTCGTATTTTAACCATTTTCTAAGTTATTACATGCAAACAAAAGTAATTTAAGAATTTCAGAATCTGGATAGGGTCTGCTACAGTATTTCGCCCAATCAGAGCTAGGCAGCGAGCTGCTTGCCGCCATTCCGCCGCCCCTGCTCGAACTCATCCGTGCGCGGGCATGCGGCAGGGGACGTGGTAGTGAGCGCTGTCGTCGTGGCGATCTCCCGAAGCCCTCCTTCGTCCTGATAAGCCTGAGCTCATCGATTTCTTCTCTTTTCTTTCTTTTTCTTCCCTGTTGCCGGTCGGTTCTGCTCGGCAAAAATTGGTCGTCGTCGCTCTTCCTGGATACAATTCCTCGAGCCCGTGTAACCAGTGCATTTTCGCGCATCTATAGAGCCCAACAGAGCCTCTGTTCATCGCCTAGGAAGCTCTAGCGCCGTCATCTTCTTCCAGTTCGGCCAGAACGCCGCCGCCGTGACCCCCAACGTGGACAGCCGCCTACGGTCTCCTTTCTTCTCATGTTTCTGGTGTTTGTAACTCCCACATGCATAAAGAAGCTCACCGTGGAGATGGTTTGCTGTTTCCAGTACAGGGTGCGATGGAACCCTGACGTGGCCATCGAAGGATGCCGTCGAGGTCACTGTGGACGTCGACAAGTCATCTCCGATCCTCCCCATCCTCAACCAGCGCACACATAGGTCTCTGGTGAGTCTCCTATAGTCCTAAGAGAGGTCGGTCAGGGCCAGGATGAATCGGAGCCGCCGGAACGCTGCTCGCCGGTGAGCTAGTTGCCGTCGGGCCGCCATGGCCACGACTGTAGCTTCTAGAGATCGAGTTTGGCCGAATCGAATACACCATTAGAATCGTCTCGTCTTGTGGAGTCTAACGACCCGCTGCATCCCACTCGGCCACTGTCGGCCGCCTGCAGCCTTGGCCGGGGCTGGCCTGGCCGGCCGGCGGCCATGGCTATAGGCTGTCTGGCTGGCCAGAGCTGGCCAGAGGCTAGCCATGCCGTGCTGGGCCGGCCCAATCATGCTGGGGCATGCCAATAGAGGGAGAAGAAGTGCTGGGCTGTGCTGTGGGCGAGCAGACCGGCCCACTAGCAAGGAGCCGAGCAGTTATAGTAGATTTTCTCATTTTGTTTGATATTGAATAGTGCTGCAACTTGTGAAATTTACAGAAAAATAATTGGAGCTCTAGAAATTGTGAAACTTTTCTTGTAGCTTCCTTGTGGTGTACTTTACTCAAGAAAAATATGGAACTTGAAGTTTGAGGACTTTCCATATATAATAAAAATGTCTCTTTTAATTAATAAATGACTATTCCATGATTTTTGTAGCTCAAAATATTTATCCAAAAATCGTGAAATTAATTGT
The DNA here is from genome assembly GCA_038502445.1 of Eremochloa ophiuroides. Taxonomy (NCBI): domain Eukaryota; kingdom Viridiplantae; phylum Streptophyta; class Magnoliopsida; order Poales; family Poaceae; genus Eremochloa; species Eremochloa ophiuroides. The sequence continues at coordinate 677,975 of JAHLJS010000057.1, read as the reverse complement.
GCTACTATTTTGGGTCATGGGCTACCTCCACAAAAATCTGTGGCCCATTTGGATAAAGTTTTATATGTGATTTATTCCTAAGCAAATAAATAATTAAAAATGATTTTAAAATGCTAATCAATTTAGGATTTGTGTGTGGTTTTTTGATTGTGTGAGGACCTTTGATCATAAACATAGAGTGATCCTTGGCACCTTATTTAATTAGCTGAATTGATGATTAACTTGTTAATTAAGATTATGAATAACAAGTCAAGTTATTACCACACATATTTATAGCTTAATGAGATACTTAGGCTACCGAATGGTAGTGTTTACGGAAGCTAATTCGGCTTTCAACAATTGTTAAAAATAATTAATAAAATAATTTGGTGAGATAATAACCACCATGATATTAGAATTTTAATAGGAACTTAATGACCCTTCTTGCTAGTTGGTAATTACCTTGGGGTTTACCAAAACAAAGTAACCCTTAATTACAGGCTATCCTGACCTGTAATGTCATTAAGTTGTTTCTTTAGATTCAACTTCATGGGTAAAAATATCCAAGTAGAATGACTTCTCTTTTGGACCTTTCCGTACCCTAACTCGATCATAGAACTCCCTATAGGTGCCCGTAAACCACAAGTTGTTAGACAACAAGCTAGTCTTGTTGGCTTGCAACTTTATCGCAAAGAAAAGTAGTATTGAACTTTCTTTGATGTAATTGTATGTTTCCATTATGCATCATGTCATGCATTTCATCATGCATTCATATTTCGTGTAGTGAACGCGGGATATTAATATCTAAAGCAAGTCCCGAATTGGTCTTCACTCCGTGGACATGGAACATTCTCGGTGATTGGCTTCAGGGTGGAATCTACTCCAAGCAACAGGCAAGCCCTGGTGCATTAGCCCCTCCTTGTGTTTTACAAATCTTTATCACCTTGAGTTAAATTGTTGCATTATGTTGGTAGGAGTTGATTGTCACCTACTTGCTACATTTACCTGCCTTGATATATTATCCTTGAAACCTGATTTAAAGGCAAATGTTTATAAAATGCTTAGCCATGCTTAATAGTTAAGCTTTTATGAAAAAGATATTTTGTATGCTTTGGGGTATAATACTATGAACTATTATAATTATTTGACAGGGCAGTGGACATGCATTGAGAAAGGAATCTCAATGTAGTGTCTCTGACTGTCTATTAAGGAAACGAAATAGAAGCCATTAGGGACCATTCGTTGTCGGCCTGCTGGATCAAGACTTTGCAACTAGCCACATACTACGGAAAGCCTCTGACTCCGGTCGCTCCTCTACTTGAACCGACAACCACGCACTGGGAGTGGAGAGATGGCGAGAGTAGCGTGTACCCTCATGGCCGGTGTGCCTGGAGAGGAGAGGAGTACTGTGCTCTCGGGTGACACAGGACCGGTTCAAGTTTTGGAAAAGCCGTGGTAGGCGGGGTTAGTATATGCAAGCTTAAGTGCTACATATGCAGTGTGGATAGGGATCCCCAGCTGGGTACTTAATCAGTTCGAATCGTCGTTGCTCCTCGGTCAATGGAGACTTGATCCTTCGACTTACAGCGAAGAGTGGTTCAGAACTAGGTAAATGTGGGAAAGGGAATTGATGATGAGATAACTGAATGAAACAATCTAGCTTTGAGATTAAATGTTAAGCTGATTTAGAGAGCTTTTCTGCAAAACTCTTTGATTCTTGCTAAAGCCTCTCCTTAATTTCCCTCAGCCTGCATTCCTGAGTCTTCTCCCTAATTTTTAGTCGGGTAAGTCTTGCGGAGTACGCCATGTACTCAGGGTTTGTTAACCCCCTGTTGCAGATTAAAGTCAGGAGCTGTACAGGTTTGGCTATCGCCAAGCTGGTGGCACTCGAAGAGCTACCCTATGTAGTAGATGGCATGTGCTTATCAGCACTTCCTTGGGCAAGATGTCATCTATATTACTTATAAGTGTAAGAGCTACCTTATCTTGTCACTGTCGACAAGAGGTTTTGTAAAGACTATCACTGGAAATTGTAAACTATAATTATACTCTTCCACTTTTTACTCTGATGTATTTTGAACTCTCTATGAATGAATGTAATAAGATGGTTGGTTTCCGTTCCGTGAAATGATCCTCGATAGGACATTGCGGTGTTCGCGAGAGCACCCGACAGGGCTTCCGGAGTTATCAGGCTCCCGTGCATAGCAGTCGGAGGTCGTTGGACTACAACAGGTGCACGTGGGCCATGGTAATTCGGGCAGTTCTGTCACACCGCTGCATGAAGAAGAGGAGGTGCCAAGAGGCCACGCCATCGACGAGGCCGACTCCCCCTTCATCGACTTGGAGAGCGAGCAGGAGATGCAAGCATACAACCTCCTCAAGGGACGCGAGTTCCTGCATACACTGGCCTTCGACCCACACTTTCTCCAGCAGATAGGTATGAACGTCGAATTTGATACCATTTTTGAAAATGTTGGTTGGAGCCGAGTTGCCCCTATACACGAACTTGGATCTCGTCTTTTGACCATCCAAGTCTTGGGCACTCTACAAATTGTCGATTATGGTATTACTTTTCGCTGCTTTGGTAAAGAGCATAGTCTTTATTGGAAGGATTTTGCTGACCACTTAGGCTTTCATGAGCGATGCTCTGTTGACTTGGGTTTTGCTCTCTCGGGTTATCATCGTCATACTTTCTGGCACTTGATAACCGGACAAAATATGACTGGAAAATTCCAACCTAATATCAACAACATCCATCATCCTACTTTAAGGTTTATGCTTAAGTGGATTGCTAATTCCTTCTTTCCTAGAGAAGACACGCATCATGCTTATGATATTGAGTTGAAGATGCTTTTTGCCGTGTGTAAAAAGATTAAAGTTGCTCCTGTCTATGATATTGTTAAGCGCTGGTTGAACTCTTTCAAAACTTCTACACCTATCATGTGCACTTCACTCATCACTCGTCTTGCCGCTAGTATTGATCCTCATGGTGCTAATACTATTGTTTATTTCTCCACTCCTCGCATTATACTCAATGAGTTTTATTTCGTGCAAGCCCATACATTAAAACGTGATGAATCGGGACAGAATTTGGTATTTTATTTTCCGGGATATATAAACGAGATACCGTTACCTAACCCGGATCTCGCTTTATATAAATCCTCATCTCTCACCTTCGACCTTGTTGAGAAGGAAGAAGCACGCAGGAGTTTTGTTTCCCGCAGGAGATCACGAAGGAGTGGAGTACAGGAGGAAGAGTCTACACCATCCGTACAGCTTACACCACCGGCCATGCCCACCATGACACCAGGGATGGGATGGTCCCTTGTCATGTCTACACCCGGGTTCACCCCTGGGTATGGATATGGTATGGGACACATTCCTCACCCTCACGGGGCTGGAGGGTCAGGGTGGCAACACTCACACGAGGCAGGAGGATCAAGGAAGCAAGAGCATGTGCATTCCTCAGATTCTGAAGGCATTCCACCTCCACTTCACCCACAGCCGGTCACACTAGAGATTCTCAACACACGCATTGGAGGACTAGAGCTGCAAAACAGGCAGATCCAAGGTACGCTCAACACTCACATCCAAACTGCCACTCAATGGCATGAGCAGTACCAGCAGCACTTTGTGGACCTCGAAGATGCGAACCGGCGGCGGCACGAGGCACAGATGGCCTACCTTCGGTCTATGGGACAATTCCCGGGACCTAGGCCTTGAACTAGCTTGGGGGAGGAGACCCCACAAAGGTAACATGTATCTTTAAATTTCTTGCACTTTTGAATTCTGCAATTTTATTTCCTTATTAAAAAAATAAAATAAAAATAAAAAATATATAATAATAATAATAAATAAAATAAAATAAAATATTCCACTCCCATATGTGCTAATATATGTTAGTTTCTCTTCTGTTGAAATGATGAATAGTTGCTTTGTCTATAATTCGTTTGTGCCTAAAGTTATAACTTAGTATTCCTCAAGATTTAAGTTTGTTGGCTAAAAATGTCTCATTCTGAGAACTTGAAATCTTGTGGGTTGCAATTGCAAGATCCTTTTTCTAAGTTGTTGTAAGATATGAGATGGTACAAATAGACTTTGTTATGACTTTGTTCTAAGAGAAACTTGGCATCCGGAGTTTTCTTTTCAAAAAATCAAAAATCAAAAGTTCCCCGATGATTATGAAATACCTACCAAGGCCATATGACATGCTCTACTTTTGTAAAACTTGAGTCATATGCTGCTTACGGAACTTTGAGTCGAATCAAAAAACTGAGACCTAGTGAGATTATAGTCATGCACCCATGATTGAGATTCACGTACACCCACCAAATAAAGCCAACTATCACCCTAAGAGTTGCGCCCAACATGCACCCTTCCATCCACAAAAATAAAAATATACGCCAACTCTTACCCTAAGAGTTGCGCCCACTATTTTTACCAAATAAAAATGACTGACCCTCACTATGAGAGTCACGCAAAATTTTCACTCCTTGCATTCGCCATCATGACATCTCTCCATTCATGAGTTTCCATACGTCAATAAAAAGATTTGGGCGATGTAAAAAAACTAAGGGGCATGAGAAAACAAATGGGAAAGAAAATCCAAATGCCTGTTAAAAAAAGAGAGAGAATGATCTTTCTATAGCCCATATCTCTGCAAAAGACTTTGTTCCATCCAATAAAAGAGAGTCATGATGCATGGAGTGCCAAAAAAATTTAGATAGGTGTCCACCATACTTATATTCCACACACTTGCACATCTCAATCAAAGTATATGACTTGTATCTCCTTATGGTCCGGTCTTTGACTCAGCAACACAGGTGATGTAAGTATGCCCACTTACCTACCTAAAAACTCCACTCTCAGCCTTAGTGGTAGGATTTTAAGGCAACACTACAATGCCTTTGGTGAGGTAATCATACACATTGAGCGATTAAGAGAATCATTTGAGGAACTTGTTTTATCTTACAAAAATTCATAAAACCTCCGGATAGAAGGTCTATCAAAGAATGAATGATTAGTGAATCTGTTATAACCATTCTACCTTGCAACCGCTCAAGAAATTGGAGAAGCTACAAGCCCCATAAGACATCAAGGTAAAGAGTGGATACAATGCCAACCCATTTAAATTACGAATGAATACTTTGTTATAGGCATGGCACTTATGAATTATATTAGCATCATAGCAACTCCTGATCAATAGCCATACTTAGCTATTTGCTCGGGACGAGCAAAGGTTAAGCTTGGGGGTCTTGTTGGCAGTCCTTATGGATCATTTCTATGCTGCCAACTTAGACTAAAAAGAAGAAAGACAACCATATTCTAGCACATATGCGTTTACTACTAACAAGTTCCACTTGTTCCCCTAGTATTCATGTTTTGCAGGTTTAATGGTGTAACAAGTGGAAATGCACGAACTTCATGAAGAAAGCGCAAAAGCCAAAGACGTATTCAGCAAATGTGCAAACAAAAATAATAAAGAAGCCCACCTTCGATGCATATCTGGGCCTAATCGTAACCACAGGAGAGGTCCAGGCCCAGGGAAGAACCGACCACCAGAAGGCGGTGGCCAGATGGCACATCCGGGGGACCGACCGCCCCTAGGTGCGGCCGCCCCCTGGTGAAGCCTCCCGGGCCCAGTCTTCGGTGGCAGTGCTCTAGGCGGTTTTCCAAGGGCGGTTTGACCTCCTTCCAAGTTCAGAGATGCCAAACCGTCCTAGTTCAACTATAAATAGATTGTGCTCTTTTCATTCAACACACACATCATTTTGGTGTCATTTACCTCACACCTCTCACTTGTATCTTTAGAGTAGTATTAGTAGTGAGCAAGGCAAGAGCTATCAAGGAGAGCTTGTCTCCTTGGAAGAAAAGGATCATCTTGGTATGAATACAATTCGGTCTTCTTCCTTGAGCAAGTTCTTATCATATCTATATGATCATGCATATGAGCTAGAGCAAAGTTATGATTTTGTTATGAGCATAATATATAGACTAGAATATAGTTTATGTGTCATGTTCTTGACTCGTTCATCATCGTTCTTCATTGTTCATCGAATTAGTATGAATAGAGGAAGAACTAGGAATGAGGTGATGGTTCATCGTGCCTTCTTGGTTGTTCTTAACCTAGCCTGTCAATCCGATGGGTTGGGGTCCACGGAGGTTAGGAGTTGTTTCCAAGTACGTGAGCATGGTGCTCAGGTATGCGGAGATCGGCGAATATGTCGGTATCTCATGGGCAGAGGGTTAGGTGGGCAGGTGGTGACAGCCCTGTCCATCCCTAACACTCCCCCACGTTCGGATATTGAAGTAGGAGTTCGTAAAGTCTCTATCGGCTGGCAGACCAGCTGCGGGGATCTCCCTATCATCTCAAACTTAGTCCTGATACTGGAATTACTAATTAGATGTCTTGCTAGCAGTTCTTTGCATAATTATATATGACCAATGCCTACTCAGTTAGTTACATTCTTTTATTCTTTATTTTTTCCTTTTTATCCTTGAGGTTGACCCAGATGTGTGTCCACTATTTTGAAATCATGTTTTATTCCTGTTTACTCTATGCCTACCATTGCACTCAATAAGTGATCATGTTTACACCACGCTTGATGCATATTGCCCTCCTACGGGAAATTATAAATACGACACCCTTTAATACTCAAGGGTTGAAATGCTACAATGATAGTTCTGTGCGCTTGCAGAGTAATCTTATTTCTTACTGAGCTATTGATTGGCGTACCTAAGTACCATTACTTAAGGATTGTAATCCTTATGCACCCCACGGCGCCGTGTCACAGTTTTGCATATCATAAGTAATGACGGTTAGGAAGACCAATTCGGCACTTCTAACTGCTATTACCAGACTGCATTACCTAGGCCGGCGCCTTTAAGGGCCAAGGGTTACCTTCTTGAAGTAATGGTGGTTGGGGATGTCAACTTTCATTTTTAGTATTATTATTAAGGGCGGACTTATAGTTTATCTTCAGTAGTGATGCTAAGAAACGCCAACAAGCATTTCTGACGCCGTTGCCGGGGATGGACTTTTAGTCTATCTTTTGTAACGACGTTAAGAAATGCCAACAGCTAGTACTGGTGCAGTGGTCAACAACTTTTTCAGAGTTTGAAATGCCTTCTCACATTCTGGTGACCAGACAAATTTGACTTGATTTTTCAATAGGTTGGTAATGGGCTTGGCTATTCTTGAGAAGTCCGGAATAAAATGACGGTAGTACCCCGCCATTCCCATGAAACTGCGGACTTGATGAACTGTGGTTGGTGGCTTCCAATTCAATACTTCTTCTACCTTGTTTGGGTCCACGGATACACCTTCAGCAGATAAAATAAGGCCGAGAAAAGGAACTCAGTCCAACCAAACCTCACATTTGCTGAACTTGGCATATAGCTGGTGTTCTCTCAAATGGGTTAGAACAACACGAAGATGGTTGGCATGATCTTCGGGGGTTTTGGAATAAACAAGAATGTCGTCGATGAACACGACTACAAACTTGTCAAGCTCGGGCATGAAGACAAAGTTCATTAGGTACATGAAATAGGCAGGTGCATTGGTTAGGCCAATGGACATGACCAGATACTCATAAAGGCCGTATCTAGTGGTGAACGCTGTTTTTGGGATATCTTCGGGATGGATTTTTATTTGGTGGTAACCAGACCTAAGGTCAATTTTAGAAAATACTTTGGCTCCAGTTAATTGGTCAAAGAGTAGGTCAATACGAGGTAAAGGATATTTTGTTTTTGATGGTTACCTCGTTGAGTGGGCGATAATCAACACAAAGTCTGAGGGACTTGTCCTTCTTTTTTCACAAAGATAGCAGGACAACCCCAGGGAGATGAACTAGGTCTAATGAAACCCTTATTAAGCAGATCCTGCAATTGAACTTTAAGCTCAGCTAATTCTTTGGGAGGCATCCTATAGGCTCTACGGGATATAGGTGCAGTTCCCGGCTTCAACTCAATAGCAAACTCCACATCACGATTAGGTGGTAGGCCAGGCAGATCATCAGGAAATACATCCGAAAATTCACACTACCGAAATGTTTTGGATTTCTGGGACCGAGGTGGCACACAATCTCTGCACAGACTTTTCAACAGTTCACACGGGTAGTGGAAGCTGGATAAGAAGCTGAGATTGACTACCAGGTATACTGACTCTTATGGTCCTATTTAGCACGTCGATCAAAGCCTTGTGATGATACATCCAATTCATACCTAATATGACATCTATGTCCTGATCCTTGAGTACTATCATGGTGGTTGGGAATATATGCCCGCCCAACTCGATAGGTACTCGCTGCACTACCTCCTTAGTATTTATACGCCCCCCGAGCGAATGTATAAGGAAATTTTCCTTTATTTCCCCAATTGGAATCTTATGCTTGACGACAAATGTATGATTGATGAATGAATGTGATGCACCAGAATCAAAAAGTGTAATAGCAGGGTGACTGGCGACAGGAAACCTACCCATCATGATGGGCTCTCCTGTAGAGATGTCATCAACATGAGTACAATAGACCTGACCTGCTTTCTTGATAATTTTGCCCTTCTAAACCTGGTGCTGCTGGCCACGGTGCTAATTCTGATGCTGCTGCTGCTGTCCAGGACCCCTCTGTGCATTTTAGTTGTACTGTTTGGGGTATGGGCAATTGCGGGCCCAATGCCCCATCTTGCCACAGTTGTAGCAGGGATGATTGTAGATGGTCTGAGGTGTATTGATACGAACGCCTGGGGCATTTGGCTGAGTAGTGTTCTGTTGGTTTGAGGTATGGGAGATAGCCGCGGTGTGTACCATGACTTGCTGCTGGGGGTAAGCTGGACGATTGTGGTGAGTAGGATGATAGATGATCTTCTGGCGTTTTTGACCGCTAGAAAAGCCTGACTTCTTCTTCTTCTTTTCGTCTTGATGCTTACGATCACTTTCTTCGTAAGCAATGGCGCTGTTGACGGCTTCGTGATTTGAGCAATTAAGGTTGTTGGATAAGCTGCGATGGATCTTGAAGTTTAGGCCCCTGACAAAGCATTCTTTCTTCTTTTGGTCAGTGTTGGTATGTTCAGGAGCATATTGGGCTAGATGGTTGAACTGGTTCACATATTGCATAACAGAAGATTCCTTCTGCTGCAGAGCTAAGAACTGATCCAGCTTCATCTTCATTACACCTGCAGGGATGTAATGTGCTCGGAAGGCTTCGCGAAACTCTACCCAAGTAAGCTGATGTCCCTCGGGCTATGCAGACAACAGGTTGGCATACCAGGCACTGGCAGGACCACGCAGCTGCTGAGCCATGAATAGTGGCTTTTGGATATCTATGCAGCGGATCAAGCTGAACTTTTTCTCCATAGTGCAGAGCCAATCATCGGCCTCCAAGGGCTCATCAGCCTTTGTGAACACTGGGCGATGTGTTTCAGTGAAATCCACATAGGTAGTTTCCTCATCTTCGCGGCGGCCTCGACGCACGCCACGGTTCTCCCGGTTTTGGGCCATAGCATCGGCTGCATTAGCAAGGGCGGTGATGGCATCGGCTAAGGTTGGTGGAATGGGTGGTGGGTAGGGAGCAGCTCCTTCATCGGAAGTACCCGCACCAGACGAGCGGGTGTTGACCATCTGTTTTAGGACAACCAACTTAAGACTTACTTTGCATAATTAAAACATGGTAGCATTACAACTTAAAACATTAAACATAACAAAGTTCAACACACTCGGACATAACAAGTTCCACCCTAGACTAAGGTTCTTGGCATGATGATTACAACACTTGGATAGCAGAAGACTAAAGTCACTAGTCCTAAGACTAGCCTAGTCGATGACGACAATCTCCTCCTCGTCGTCCTCCTCAACGACGACGTCCTCCATCGAGTCAACTGCCTCAAAGTAACCGTCCTCAGTAGCCTCACTGTCATACTCCTCCTCCTCTGGTCCCACGACAACACCTCCCTCAGGCTCATCCTCACGTGGAACCAGAATTGGATTAAGCTGATCATTCAGCCTATGCACCTCCTCGTGCAGCATACCATTGTTCCACTCAAGGTTCTCCACATACCCCTCCAGCTCCTCGACCCTCTCACAGGCCATGCCCTTACGCTCCAAAGCCTGGTCCCTCTGCTGAGTCAGGCGGTCGATCTCCCGACATAGATCCTGGTTGGTCCTCACATCCCGGTACTGGTCAGCCCGGGCCACACGGAAGTCCTCTCGCATGAGACTCATCTCCCTGTGTAGCTCCTTGATCTCCTTCTTCAACTCTTTACGACTGCGGCAGGGAGGGCGGCTACCAGACGCCTCCTCATCATCGCGCGGTGCCAACTGGTGGCGCGGAACTCCACGGGGACCAGTTATCTTGCGAGCAGTCAACTTACAACGTGCCAGCTGGAAAGGTAAGTTTGAATTAGTGAGGATATAAAAGGCTAGCAAGAATAGGTTTGATAGATCCTAACCCATATACCCACTTTTATGGAGGAAGTTATTAACATGTGTGATTATCATGATGCATGCACGTCCTTATGAATTTTAAATCATGCAATATAAATCCATGCATAAATAATTTGAACATAGGGCTAATATTAATAATAATGTTGTTCCACCTGCTACCATAAGTATAGTAATAGGTATAACAAAATACAGATCAAGGCAGGAACTACTAATAAGATAAGAATGTAAGCAATTTGGACCCAAAATAGTAGCTTAAGTTTTTATGGCCCAAGGACATTTTGAAGTTTTCGAAAAGTAACCCGCAATGATTTAGCAATGGAATGCTCTGATACCAGCTGTAACAGAACCGCCTAAATCACATGGCCCACGGGCACCTGTCATTGTCTCTAATGACATCGGACAGCCGGGCCCGTGTCCCAGATGATCTAGAAGGCTCTGCCGGGCTACGTAAGCACCCATTATCTTCGATAGGATCCCATTGCGAAGCCATTGCAGGATTACAACATTTCATAATAAATTACATCAGAGTAAAAGTGCGGAAGATTAAATAATACTTTATATTACAAACCGGTTGTTCAAATAGAAATTTAGTGCAGTTATTACAGACCATAATAAAAAGTGATAATAGTAGCGGTACAACAATACAACATGATAGATAGATAGTACACGAACCCTACCCACGGGTTCAACTTCACTCGTCCTCATCCTCTTGGATAATCGTAACATAGCACAGGGCCAGACAAACTTCAAGCTCCTGACTACCTGCAGTGGGGTTAACAAACCCTGAGTACTGGGGTACTCCGCAAGACTTACCCGACAAAAAGGTGTAAAATTAGACTCAGGAATGCAGGCTGAGGGGAGTCAAGGTAAGACTTTAGCAAGAGTTCAAGAGTTTTGCGGAAAAGCATTACTAGTCCTAATTCAATATTTTATTTCCATAATATTATTAATCATTACCATATTTCAAGTAATTTCCAATATCCATCATCATTCTTTCTATATATATTTATTCATTTCAAGAACATCCTAGTTCTAAACCACTATTCACTGTAGGTGTGTGTCACACCCCAAAATTTCTATTTTGGGATGTGACTAGAAAACATTAAAAACAAAACAAAAGATTTTTACCCTTTTCTAAAAATACCAACTTAGCTTAAGTTATTTACAATTTAGATATTAAAAATGTGAGTTTCCAAAATTTTTGGAACTGAATTTAATGGTTTGTTTCATTCATGCCTTTGCATAGTGTTTTGTATGAAAAATGATTTTTAAATGTTTTCAAATGCGCATAGGGTTTTATTGGAATCAAATATCCTAAGATCTTTGATAAGTTTCCATCTATAATTAAATACTTGGAACAATATACCTTGATCATTGTTCTAAAAATCCTTGATGGATCTCCAAACATTCATCTTGCTAAACACCCAAGCTCATGTTTTCAAAATCCCTAACTTTTCATATCCTAACTTGTTTTCTCTTTTATCCTTTCTTCCTTATATTTGAGCTTCCAATCCTCTTTGACTGAGTCTTATCCAAATCTCAAAACATATGCTTAATGATCAATCATTGTATCCCATTCCTCTCATGCAACTCTACCATCACTTTGTTCAAGTCAAAACAATCACATGTTGTGTACCCATGTTAATCTCAATTTCAACTTTCTTCACCTTCCCCGACCTTTGGGCAACATACACATGGACTCTTTCTCCTCCACTCATTCTCCTCTTGATCAAAGCCAAACATATTTTTGAACCATTCTTGAAAACCATATGGTCTTGGTCTCACCGTTTTGGAACGCTAAATTTTCCGAAAAGCCTTATCGTGTCGCTGGGAATTTTGCGGGCTGAGCTCAACACTATCATTCCATATTATATTCTTGTTTTCATACAAGCACCTAAATCTATCCCATTAGTAAACCATATTCCCCATCTTTATTTCTATTGCTAATGGGTCAACCCAACTCATTTCATCCTCCGACATCGCTTCGAACCGAATCCAGTTCAAACTTTGAGTTATCTTTCGCCGCGGGTCAAAGCCCAACCACCCTCCCCTCTTTTGTGGTTCAACATAGAGTCCAACCAGCCCTCTACCTCTTCCTCTCACCTCTCCCACGTCACCCACCTGATGTCCTCTCCATCTTGCACAAAAATATCAACCAAGTCAAGAAAATATCAAGACAAGACCCTTTGCCTTACAACCCTTTGGTCTCCCACCCTTTCCCCTTCAAGTATAACTCCCCCACAGCCCCCTCACGCCTCCCCCTTCAGTTCCCACGTCAAGAACAGAGGGGAGATGCCCCTGCTCTTCCTCATTCTCCCCCATGGCTGCCCCAACCATTCCCCAACCTTCTTCCCCTTCCGCACTATGGAAACGAAGCAAATCGGTGATTGCAACCCATCTTGCCACCTTGATTCCCTTTCCAAGCACCCAACAAGGATTTGGAGGACATCATCATCACCCTTCCTGCTATTCAAGTCGTGGTGATGGCCTCTACCACCATGGATGTCGCCCCGATCAACCGCATCGCGAGAAGGATGCACCGTTGAACCGCGTTATCATCACCGGCAATCGTTGATGAGTTTCCCCGCTCCACCCCACCAATACCCATGGTGAGAACCCTAAATCATGTCCCCCATCATGTTTTCATAGTGTTCTCTGAATATCAAGTACCCTTGTTGATGTTTGGTCGATGCCCGATGAAATATACATGTTGTATGTCTTGCTGTCCTGGCAGCCAGCAGCGCTGCTGTTTTTGGGCAGCGGCGTTCCTCGCTGTTCCTTTGATCAAATCATCAAACCCTTTGGTGAAATTGTAGTTTATATCCTTGAACATGTCTATGTAGAATGGTTTCTTCATAGGAGTTGAGAATTTAGAGATATGGTCATCACCGTGCCGCTGTCCCTGCTGTCTGGACAGATTGGCATCTCTGAGTGCTTTCGGCGTTCCCCGCTAATCCGCTGACCAAATCATAAATCCCTTTGACCTACATGTTCATGACATCCCTGCACATGATCCCACAAGTTTTTTTGTCTATGAAATCCATCACGGACGAGATATCGACACCAACATGCCATGCACTCCAGCTGCCCAAACAGCAATCAACCTGTTATTGTCAGTGGCGTTCCCATTGATCCATAGAACCCCTTGATGAACCCTTTGGACAAGTTATCCTTTATGTAGTTGAACACACCTCTGAAACGTTTCATGGCTATATGATAAAGTATGAAAGATATATGCTCCTATCTTGTGGTCACTGTCCTGCTGTCCTGCTGTCCCGCAGCCGCACCACAGCGGGTTGGCGCGAGCGTTCCCGTTGATTGACCACTCCGGTGATCAGCACCTTTGACCGTTGTGTGTATGATATACCTACACACATCCCTGCAAGTCAGCTTCATCATATGAATAATGACACTTGTCGCTGCCCTTGCCATGCCAAACAACCACATAGTCACATCTTGCAATCATGTTCTCCTACCAACGGATGGTCAAAACGTCACCTCCTTTTGCCATAACCTCCCTCATGCAGTACCTAGAAACCCCACAAAATATATTTCCATTTGTATTTGTTATAACCATGCAATCTATCATCATATGTCCCGCTGTCCTCCACCGGTTACGCTCAACCTATGCACAAATCGCCATAATCACATTTCCCTTGTAGTAGCATCCACCTTAGTGCATTCATTGATCATGATATGTTTCAAAGTAACCTATCCACTTATCCAAAATCATTCCCTCATATCTCTAAGGAATATTCAGAACATAAGCCATTTGTGTAACCTCTCTTCCCACCTTAAACCCATGGTCTCCATGCGCTTGACATAATCTACCCGTCCAAACCACCACCACCATAATTGTCATGTTATGTTCTATAACCAGAGATAAATCTTGTTATTAATGTCATATCATGTTATCCATTATTCAATCCCAGTCCTCCAATGGTGCCTAATAGCATACCACCAACTTGCAAATTTGTTTATTCCTAAGTGCATCTCCGATCGACATGCTCTCTTCATGTGACATGCCCTCACATGTTGCATGGATATTTTCTATATTTTTTTCATCATTTACATCGTCGAGTTAGAACCCTGAGTTTGTGATCAATAAACACAGTTCTCCTATTCAGGTCATGCTTTATCAAATCTCCTAAATTGCATACTCACCACAAATAAACGTCTATCCTTGCTATCAACCTTGATATGTCACTCCAGCTTAGTGATGGAAACATCATATCACTAATTATCATATATTCCTAGGAGAATGCCACATGATGTATATCAATTCAATCATATTCTCCAATGTAGTCTATTCCAGTTTCTCTACCACACACCATAATATATATCATGATCTCCAAAGCCAAACCTTGTGTTTAGAACCTAATACATATACAATCCTTTTTGTTATGTTAGATATGTTCTAGTCCAAATTCCAACTTAGTCATCTAATCCAATGCTTGCCACATATACCATTCAACTCTCACATCTTTTAATTTTAGTTATTGTTTTGTTTAGTTTTCGCGCTCACACGATTATAGAACAAGCCATATGTTTTCAAAACCTTTTTATTTTTATAATGCTTGGTGTATTGTTTCTAGGTTTGAATGTGAAGCTTGTGTTGGTTGTTGCGATCGATAGAAAAGAAGCTATACAAGGAAGATACAGAAGAGAAGTCGGAAGGTTTGGATAGCAAGCATTTGGAGGCAAGTATAACCTATGGTTTTCCTTGTTACCTAGCAACTACTAAGCAATACATTCATGTGCATGTGTCTAATCTTGTGAGCCCTAGCCACATATATACCCGTTTAGGTTTTATCGACCAATCACCTTGTTACCTATGGGGGGTTTTATGCATATTAGAGTTACTAGCTTCTATGCTCAACAATGCTATTATGGAATCTTGACTTAAGAATTATGAAATGTTGGATAAAATATGTTTTTTTCAACAAAGCTCGAAGGGCACTGGAGTATGGGTTTTTGTACTCTAGTTGCCCTCCGTCAGGACTTCCATTGAAAGTTGACCTCCCAGGAAACCCGTACATCCACGAGAATCAATGGGCTCTGATCTTAGCCAAGTAACTAGATTTTCTCTATCTTGTTAGTGGTTACCGAAAGGCGCAAGAGGGGGAGCCTGGGTTTTAGAATGGGTTCCGAGCCTGTCAAGATGTGTGCTGGGCTGCGGTCACATGGTGTGCCATTCTTGAAGGGGGCCTCCATTCGCCTTGCTGCTTGAAACCTCGCGGCTACTAACTTGTTAGGGTGATTAGTGAAAAGCTTTGCAGTGTTACCCTGCTTACTCACCTCGGCAGTGTTATGGGGTCGACGGGCCCCGAGCATATGGGTATACACGACTCGGGGTTAAAGCTGTACAAATTCTGCAGAATTCTTCCAATCTGATATATCAGCCGTGCTCACGGTCACGAGCAGCCTGGAATCCTTTTTGTATCAGTTGATACCTGTGGAAGTGTTGATGGATTTTGTTAAAACAAGATGCTCAGAGATAAACTTGTTTTACTTGGGAGATGGGTTATTCATTAAAATAGTAAAGTAGACTTTAAATAAAACCTGACCAACTAAAAGCAACTGCTATAAGCCTGTGTCAACCTTATGAGCCCTGCATCCCCCATAATTATACTTGCTGAGCATGGTGAGCTGACGCTTGTGGTTGTCACCAATAAAAATCCCGGATGGGTACCAGATGGTGGTTCAAGTAAGGTGCTTTCATGAGCTATTCCAAAAGTACTAGGCGAGTGCTCCCCCAGTCAACCGTCCCTATGGAGTATGGTGACCCGAAGATAGAAGACAAAGAATAGTTTCCGCTGTGCTATGAAATATTTGTAAGTCTTAATGTAATTATGTTTCGCAATGTAATAAAGCATTGCTTATGATATTTACCATATTTGTCGCTATATGTGTTGTGTGGACATCCTGGGCACACATATAGTTAACGCTTGGTATTCTTCGGAAAACCGGGTGTTACAGTGTGAGGATCAAGTCTCCTTAACCGAGGAGCAACGACGATTCGAATTGATTATTACCCAGCTGGGGATCCCTATCCACACTGCATATGTAGCACTTAAGCTTGCATATGCCAACCCCGCCTACAAATGTAGCATACTATAGCAAACAAAGGTAGCATGAAAGCATAAAGAGATTTACTCAAAAAATAGAGATGAAAGAGTATGATCATAGTGAGGAATATTATTATTTTTTTCTTTTTGATATGCAAGTGGTATGGATATATGCAAGAAATAAACATGCTATGAATTCAATATGAGGGAACATAAACTAAATGGAGTGGATGCATGGATTAAAGTAAATATGCAATGAGATGCAAGAATTTAAAAGATAACTACTCAAAAAGTTTAAAGTCCATGAGCAAGACTTTCTCACCTTTCTTGATCGTACTTACCATGAGATGTGAGTAGCGCAACTTCTATGTCCATCACTTAAGATGTGATTTGAATTCTTGTGACGACGGCCTTCTTATACAATCTACATAGGGTTAGAAAGAGATATATATTTGTGTGCAAACTTATGAGATGGCAGGGTTATATTGTTGATGAATCTTGAATGTTCAGGCACCCTGTGCTCTTCAATATTTCTTCTTATGGAAATTGCCGGAAGGTCGAAACGGATTCTGCTGTCCTGTCTTATTCCACAACTCAACAGAACAGGGGTAATCCTACTAAAGCTAGTGGTGCACTAAATTAGCAGATATCAAGATCACTATTATACTCTTATGCCAATTGCTTCCCCGGCAATGGTGTCAAAAATGCTTGTTGGTATTTATTAAGTTCAAATAGAATATGAAAGATTCTGCAAGCGCACAGAATACTATTGTAGCATTTTACCGGGAGTATTTCAGGTATCGTTATTTATATTTTACCACAGGGAAACAATGGTTAAAGAAGTTTGATAGTTGACCATCATGTGTCTACTAATTAATACACCAACTAGACTAAAGTAGGGGTAAGTAATAAATGATAGGAGTTATGCTTAAATGACATAGACATATAGGAGAATTATATGATAAAAGAGTAGAGAGCTAAAGTGAGAGGACAACAGGAGAGTTCAAGGTTCCTAAATACTTCTCTATTACTGGGTTCTATAATAACTGATTCATGGTAGATAAAGCAATCATACAATAATGCTTCGGGACATCAGAACACTAGCCTCAGAATGAGATGAGAATAGAACTAGGAAATTCTGACTACGGTCCTACAAACTCTAACCCGAACGTGGTGGAATACGTCGGCCGTCAGGGCTGTTACCACCTGGGGTTACCACAACTATACGTAGGGCTAGGTGCAATCTCAGGTAACCTAGAGGCAAAACACCATGTCTAGTCTAACGATTACTACCCTAATCATGCGCGATAACTAGAGCACCCGATGCGGGTGGAGATCCTATGATAAAATATAACAACTATACCAACCAATCAAATTCAAGGCATAAAGTAAATAGAGAAGATAAATATATTAAAGCATAAGTCTTACAAAGATGAGATACAAAGATATACCAGACCCCTGAAGACTTCTCCAGAACTGAAGCGCAACCCCGCTCTCCCTAACTCTAAAGTAGAACTAATCTACTACATTGGAAAGTCTAGCCCTAATTATCTGGAGTTGAGAGATATTATCCATTCGAGGGACGCCTCTATAACTCCATAATGGTGCCCTTCACTTGGGGGGTCCTGGGTTCCTTATATGGGGCGCCTGGCCTCCCCTCCACCTTGGGCAAGGGATGTGGTACTAAACCTTTCCACCAAGTGCACAAAGGCCTTAATGGGCCAAATTCTGATTTAGGCCCAATTAATCCCGCAGCCTTTAATTAATCCCGCAGCTCAGATTCTAAAATCTTCGAGTGTTTGTAAAATCCATATCTCTTTATTTCGGACTCCAAAAATAGCAAACCATAGGTCCGTTTTGATCGTCTCGATGAGCTCTATGCAATGGTGAACTCAAATTCCTCATTTGAGATACTTTTAATTGGTGAAAAATTGAATATCCTTTCATACCCTACAAAACAAGTGAGAACACAAAAACTCGTGGAACTTGTTAGAATCGAACCCTATAACTATGTTGTGGATTGTTTTATGCCCTTGATTCATGTTTAGTTGATGGGTAAAAATGATAGATAACTATCGTCAACAGAGGACGTAGCTTGTGGCAACAAGTGAACCTCCGGGAAATAAATCACCGTGTCATCCTCTACATCATCCTTCACGGTGGTTTGCATTTCCCTACACAAGTTATTATTGTTGTTCTTTACTTTACTTGTGTAGTTGTTGCTCTTGCGAGATTGGTTAGCTTGTGTAGCTTGCCACTCACGTTCTTTGCTTGTGTAGCTTAGAACAAGTGTCTTATTTGGTTTGTGTAACTAAACAAGTTGCGCTCCTTGATTAGGATTGTGTATCCTTGTCATTGAGCACTTAGTAGGCTTAGGTGCTTAGTGCGCTTTTTCTTGCTAGTTGGTAGGAGCTCCCACAATGCTTGAAGTACTAGCGCTTAGGTTTGTGTGATCTTGTGCTAGAACGGTTTAGGAAGGCTCAAGCTTGGCTAGCACCTTTGTCTCTTGCTAGGATCTTTTACAAAGTGCTTAGAGATTTAGTTAGAGGGGTGAATCGTTGCTAAAACTGATTAAGTTTTATTCTGCTGCGATTAATTGTTAAAAAGGACTATTCACTCCCCTTTAGTCTGCCATCTCGACCTTTCATAGAGGCAACTGGGAGGAACGAAGAGACCCGTCGAGGTGAGCTTCTTGCTCTTGGAATTGTCGTGCTAGCTCTGTTGGTTGTGCCCTTCTAATCTCTTGTTTGCAGAGACCCAAGCAAAGACGCAGGCATAGCTTCAGGACTTGTCAGAGCGTCTTGCAGCGTCGCAGGAGCAGTATGATGCGATGGCAGAAAGCATAAAGCCTGTGCTAGATATCATCGAGTATGCACCTGCCAATCCACCTATTTGGAGTGTTCGGCTGTTGACGGTAGTTATTGTTCAATTTCAAACATAAACAAGACATGAAAAAGAGAACAAAAACATCCTCAAACATAGAATATGGTTTAAACTGACAGAATTCCATGAGTTTTGGTGAATCTGTGTTTTCCAGGGTGTTAATCAGAAAAGAATCAAGGGAGACCCACAAGTCAGATCAAAATATCGAATTTCGACGCGAAAGTAGAACTAGAATATTCTAGAGAACACCAGAGACACTCCCGCCGAAGCGGGGCCCACTTGGCGCAGAGAGAGGGTCGGCTGACCCTCTGACCAGGTCGGCTGACCTGTCAGACTCTCTGTTCCACGTGCACTTTGGTGGACCCACATCCCAAAATTTCATGCAATCTCCACCGCCCGTCGAAGTCGGTTTGATCCAAGGGCTACGGTTCATCCCACCGGCCTATATCAGGACCCCCAGACCCCCTAGGGTTTCATATTTCATATCTCTTAGATCATATTGAGATATCAATCAGAAGAGAAGAGCTCTCCACCAGAGAGGGTTAGACACTCAAAGTTCTAGTTTAGAACTAGATAGTAAATTGAAGTAGAGTTGAGCCTTCGGCTCAGGATTCTGGATCGCCTGTCTACTAGAGATTGGTAAATCTGCTGTATTACCTCTTATTATGACTTTATGCTATTTTAACACTTTGTTTCGGTTTGTCATGTTCCTAGTTTATTCTAGTAGTATATTTGATATAGTTATGATTGGTAATGAGTTTATGCATGAGTTCGCAAAGCGCTTAATCCAGTACTCGAGTGGGTTAAGTGGTGGACATTATAGGGGCATGGTGCTTTGATAGTGTTTGCCTGCGAATGCGCTTTATATGCCAGGTCATTGGTAGATAGCGGATGTGACACTCCCGTTGAGTCCATTGTAGTCCACTTCTCGTATGTAGAGAGAGTAGAACTAAATTATGAAGGTAGACTTGCTCTTTTCTTGTTCTTCCTAAATAATGTTCCTGATGCATAGATAAAGAGTCAATTATGCTATACATGATTGTATATTTGCTAGAGTAGATGAATAACATAATTAATTAGGAATGACATAGGAATCTGATCTGTTAAGTAATTTTATGCTTTGGTTGAGTTTAATTTTGAGTAGTCCACACCTCTCTGGAAAGCTATCTAAGCCTTTATTACTATCATATCCATATCTTTATTATTGGCTTACCCCTATTTAAGTATGTGCTATGTGATTGATTCTATTCATAAGTAATGTAACTTAAATCTATCCACTCATGCCTAGCTCCATACCTTCTCCCTGTGGTAAAAATATAAATCGACAACCCTGGATACTCAGGTAAAATGCTACAATGGTATAATTAATCTGTGGGCTTGCAGATACTTTAAACTTGATTATTTATATTTTGTACCCTCTTCACTGACTTGCATTCATAATAACTTCTTAGTATTATTCTAGGTAGTTTCCATACATGTCTCTTATATTCATGCTAGGGGTGACAACTTAGTTATTCTAAGAGATATAGGTTTAAAAGAGGTGGCTAAATAATTTACCAAGTGACCCTTAATTAATACCAACAAGCATTTTTGGCGCCGCTGCCAGGGAGAAGTAACAGAAAGGCATTTGAGAAAAAGATCAAGTACATACTTAGTGATGGAATCATACCTAGTAGCTCTGCTTTTACAGAATTACCCCTTGTTTTTCTTGTCTACATCTTATGCATGGTGTTACAGGATTCAATCAACTTCATTCATCCGAATCAAATCATTGCAAGAAGACATCAACGTCATTCTCAACAACTCTACTCCAAAGAAGCAAGGATGGAATCAACAACAACAATCCAACCAAGGTAAGTACCTAGGTAACTATCCTAAGCAACCATCCTTGAGAGATTTGATATTAGAGCAAGCTAAGATTAATGATAATATTACTAAGAAACTTGTTTCTAATGATAAAATCTTGGAAAGTATAAATATCAAAATGGATAACTTTTCTTCTGCTATCAAAGATCAACCCATCCATAATAAGAAAATAGAATCACAAATAGCACAGTTGTCTGCTACATTGTCTTCCGCCCCTAACCATGAACTGGTCAAAGCCATAACCACGAGAGGTGGCAAATCAACCCAAGATGCTGAAGTGTACCGGCAGCCATATCCAAAAGGAACACATCCACGAGGAACATCTAGTGTACCGGTAGCACCAGCAGAACCAGAAGAAAAGAGAGATGCTGAAGTGGAAGAAGTTATACCACAATAGCATGAAATGACACAAGATTTCCATGACGTCAACTTCTTACCATTCCCGTGAAGAAACCGAAAGAATCAACTAGATGAGAAGTTCGGCAGATTTATTGAAGTCATCCAGAAGCTATATGTTAACATACCATTATTGGATGCCCCTCAAGTCCCCACTTACGCAAGATATATCAGAGACATCCTAAACAAGAAGAGACCACTGCCGACCACCAAAGTCATCAAGCTAACAGAAGAATGTAGTGCGGCTATCCTCAATATAGCATCGGAAAAGAAAAAGGATCCAGGATGTGCCACTATTGATTGCTCGATCGAAGAACAATACTTCAACAAATGCACTATGTGATTTTGGAGCAAGTGTCAGTGTGATGCCCAAATTAGTCTTTGAGAAGCTCAGATATTCCACCCTGGAACCCACATCAATGTGCATTCAACTAGCAGATCAATTAATTCGCTACTCCGAGGGAATCGCGGAAAACATTGCAATGAAGATAAGAGACTTCTTTCTGCCAGTAGATTTTGTGGTCCTAGACATGCTACCAAACTTGAAAGTATCCCTCATCCTTGGGAGACCTTTCTTGAGCATACCCAATGCTCACATTGACGTCGGGGTAGGAGAAATCAGCTTCAACATAAATGGGAAAGAAGAGCGATTTGGTTTTCGACCAAGACCAGAACAATAACTCACTACAAATATGGTGGATGGAAAGGAAGAACCAGCTGGATTACATCTCCCGGATTGGAGAATTCACCCGCTAACTACGAAAGAAAAGGAAGTCCGATTCGGCGGACAAGAAAATCCCGAACCTTCGCCGAGAGGTAACTTGGTATTTACCCGCATTTATTTTTCCGCATCTATATCTCTCATATGCATTATAAAAACAAAATAAAAATTTGTATAGTAATATTTTTTGAGTCTCATATAGGTTTTTCCTGGAGCGTAAAAACTCCCGGCAGAGTTATTTCACCACAGAGTTAGAAACTTATAAAATTTTTATATTTCAATTCCTTGCATTTTGTAGTTTCATAAAAGTATTGTTTTCATAGTTCATATTTGCATGGTATTTGTATACGGTAGAATATGGGAGACACATGGGTCCCACACCTATCACACCCATCACGTCCATCTCCATTATCGTCCACCATTATTCACTACCATCCATTCTTTTCCATCAACCCTATCACACTCATCCACCACTATGGGAACCAGCCATCAGAGCATCAAAGTGCTTTCACAGGATTAGGATTGAGGCAGAGAGCACCCACGAGAAAGGAGAGAGCAAGTGGCCACCAGGTGGGTGTTGGTATTTTTAACATCACTTCAAGTTAAGTTGTCATCCTTAACATGATACCAAAAACCATTGGTAAAATAATCTACACTTGCCACCTAAAAATATAACACTATAGAATATATCCGCAAGCGCATAGATAATTCTCCCATTGTAGCACTTCACCCGAAAAGTATTCCGAGTATCATTGATTTGTTTTATGCCAAAAGGATAAATAGACATTCTACTCATTAGGATAATCTACTATAGTGATTGAAAAGATAATAAATGTGCAGACCTATAATGTCTAGTAACTCTAATGCTTTAGCAATAATAAGTCAATAATAATATGGTAAATGATAACTGAGTAAATAAAGTAAATGGTATTGCAGAGATAGAATATAGAGACTCACTAATGTAGTAAGACAATCTCGAGATTCGGCTAAAGTAAAGGAAACCTATGTAATTACTAAATATAAAGTCTGCAGCCTACGCTATATTACACATCTTCATTTATAGCAGAACCAACTCAGAAAACATCATAAGGAGCATCATCTAAGGAGGATATTAAGACATAAGGGTCACCTTCTTCGCGACCGCGCTCTGCTCGTCCTACGTACGGGGGGTGGACTACAGAGGAACCAACACAGCTGTCACCTACACGGACTACCACACGACCCGACACGTCAGGGTGCCTCCGTAGGTACGTAATATATCTAGACACCACGTCTACATAATACATACCACCTAACTCACTCGAGTACTGAATTAGGCGCTTTACGATCATATGACAATAATCATCACCAATCACAACTATATCGAATATGCAACTAGAATAAAATAAGAACTAAATAAGTAGCAGTATATTAAAATAGAGCAAAGTCATAACGACGTACAAGATAATATTACCGATCTCCAGACGAACAGATCTGAAATCCTGAGCGTAGCGCCCAACTCTACTTGAACCTTGCTAGATGCCTAAACTAATGAACTTGAAGAATTAGAGCTCTACTGCTAATCTCTGGAAACCCTAACTTCTGTCTACTCTTGACAAATGAAGCAGGAGGAATGAATTGGTGCTCTGGGAGGGGGGTCTGCCCCTTTATTTATAGCTCGGTGGGGTGAACGTGCGCCGTTGGATAAAACCGACTTAACATAGGGCTGAGATTACTCCTCGGAGACGGTGAAAGAAGACTCCAGAAGGCGGCGGCAAAACCCTAGGGGGCACTGCCCGGCCCCCTTGGGGCCGCCCGGCCCCACCACCTGCCAGGTGGGGCCTAGCTTGCTTCGGGTACCTTCTACACTCTTCTATCTTGCCGATGACGTTTGTTTCCTTCGGGATCAAATTTCGTGATAATTATATACTTTAATTCTTCTTTTAATCTATTCTAGATAATCCTCTGGAAAATACACAATTCACCAAAACTCGTGGAATCCATCAGTAATAACCCCTATGTTTCTATTATTGCCCTTTTCCAAGCATTAGTTGACGGTATAAAATTGGTACTTAACGACCGTCAACAGTGGGGTCGGCTGACCCCACCCCTAGGTCGCACAACCTGCCTTTTCCTCTCCTATAAAAACCCAAGTTCTCAGCACATTCTTTGCACCATCTCAAACCTGAGAGCACCTCTTTCGTCTATAATTCCATTCAGATAATTTGAGACATAGCTAGCTCTTCATTTGGAAGAGTAGAGAGAGCCCGAGAGTGAAGCCTGTGAGTGTAGAAGTTCTGCTGATTTCCCGAGTGAAAAACATAGCATTTAGAGGAGGTGCTGTCCAACTAAAATCGAAGTAGAAAGTCGCCTCAAGTTTGAGCTTAAAACCTTGATCAACTTGAATGAACCCTTGAACGACTAACCTTTGAACGACTGACTTCTGGACGACTGACCTCTAACATTTTTTTTGAGCTAACCCCTGTGCAAGTTTTCCTTTGTGGTGTGCACTAACGTTTTGCAGGTATGAGCTGGTTCAAGAAGAAGCTCACCCGTGCGGGATCGTCACGCTCTACCCGAAGCCGTTCATCGAGCGGCTCGGATATGAACGTTGACCCCCGTCTCAGGAGCTGCCTGCTGCACCCACTCTAGTCTTGACGGAGGAGAAGCATTTGAAGCTGCGACATCCCGAGAAGACAATATTCAACGTCATCAAGAACCTTCTGTTCATACTGACGAGTGTCTTCAGGACGACCTTCTCCACGATACAGGTATGGACACTGAATTCTCCCTTATCATTCATGAGTTTGGTTGGTAGAATTTTTGGCAAATGACCGAGCCGGGTAGCAAGCTTCTCACTGCCGAATTTCTTTGCACGCTTAAAGCTGTAAAAATGGAGTTTCTTTTCAACTATTTAACAAAGAAATTTCTTTAATATGAAAAAAACTTAGCCAACACCTTGGTTTCAATTCGGAATGTGTGATAAACATGGATGTTGCTTTGCCTAAGTTTGATAGACTAAAATTTGGAAGGAGATAACTGATGAGAATAGCTGTAAACATCCTGTTACCAATTCCATTCAGCTGCCTACTTGGCACTTTATGCATCGCTGGCTAGGGATTACACTTTTTCCTAGGAATGATGTTAGCATTGTTAGGATCGAGGATTTGTAGATTTTGTTTGCCATGGCTAGACGTAGGAAAGTTTCACTTGTGTATGCCTTGGTAGAACATTGGCTCAAAACTTTTGAGAGGAAGTTTGGGCACATCGAGTATACCTCTTTGGTAACTCGACTTGCCGGCAATTTGGGTCTTCTAGAAAATGCCACGCTTGATCTTATAACTGAAGACCGGCCCGAGATTACCATTGAACATTTCAGACAGGCTCAAATAATAAAAGGAGGGAAGAACAACATTCCCATTACTATGATTTATCATGGCGATGCAACCGAAATCCCGTTGCCTAACCTGGGACTCGGATTGTACGCTGCACCTTCTTTTATTGTTTTGCCAAGCAGGGCCACTGTCGGTAGGAGCGCATCAGCACGCCTGGACCGGATATCGCAAAGGTACTATGGTGCAGACCCGACTACACAAGGGCCAGCATTCACTGGCTACCAGACGTTCGACCACACGGGCATCTCACGTGGTTTTAATAACCCGTGGGAGGCAACCCCGTCCAAACACTCGAAGGGATCCTAGCAGCAAGCGAGCAGCACCCAGTGGTAGCATGGCGCTACTATGGCCATTACCAGCAAGGTAGTGGTCAGTTTGATATGCTGGAAGAGACGTCTGGAGGAATGCACTACCAGCCTAGACGTGCTTCCTACTCCAGCCACAGCTACCATGAGTACCAGCAGGACCGGCATGAGCTTCGCGCGCAGTTGGGTAGGATAGAGGAGATGTAGAACGCCCTCATACAAGCCCAGGACCAGATCCAGCAGCGCTAGGCGATGCACGACAACAACTGGGAGGCGCTCTTCACTCACTTCCACATGCGACCACCGTACTAATAAGACTGCACCAACAGCTAGCTTGGGCGAGGACCCCCGCATGACCAGGTAAGTCATCTCGACCCTCTTTGTTTTTAAATTTGTGTGCTAGTAGTTTGTTTAGTTTGTTTAATTAGTTTGCTTTAGTTCGTTGGGTTTGCTTTAGTTTATGTGTGAGAATAAAGGAACTTTAAGAATCTGAACCTAGATAATAGTTGGTCTAGTGCCATGTTTAAATTAAAATTTCTCCCACTATTGAGTTATTAATTTGACTTGAGAATTTATTCTGAAACTTGAAATCTGTGTGAGCATACTTAAGGTAAGTCTAAATAATTGATAGTTATGATATAAGAAAGTTTGAGCTGTTATCTTTCTGGTTCATTATGACACTAAATTCCGGATGCTTTATTTTGAAAAATGCTAAAATGAACATGATGAGTTCCTTGTATGACAAAAGCTGAAATTCCTACCAGAGCCATATATCATGTTTAGAATAGAAAACCCTTCACATATATGCTGCTTATATTGCATTGAGTTTAGTCAAGCTTTGTTGCATACCTTTTGAGAGCTTTGTCATACTCTTAAAATCAAGGTCACACACACTCCACCCATATAGGCACTATCCCTACATAGGGGGTAGGCGCCACAACATGCAATTCCATCCAAAAATGTTTTTCTCCTACACTGGGAATAAACACCAAAAATATTCCATATAGTTCCACCCAAATAAATGCTCCAAAGTTCTTGTAAATATCTCTCAAAAATAAAAAGTGCAGAGAAGAGGCATGAGGCTAGGCAAAAGTGAGAGTTGTGAGAGAAAACAATGGGTACTTAGATGCCCACTTGAGAGGAAAAAATGGACAAGTGTCCGATGAAATAAAACAATGGGTACTTAGATGCCCGCCTGAAAGAAAAGAAAAGAGCTAGCCCATGTTGTCCTGCAACACAAGTTTTATGTTTCAAAAGAGAGATCTATTTCCAAGGAGCAAAAGTAGAATTAGCCACCATATACCCCCTCATACCACACACATGCACATCTCGACTTAATTGTATGACTTAACTCTCTTTGGATCCATTGTTTGACTTTACAATAAATGCTTTGCAAGTAAGTGTTCACTATTTTTCCTACCTATGAGCTCCACAAAAAACCTTATCAGTTATAGGAAGGAAAGCATACACCTTATTGCTTTGGTGAGGATCCACAAATACCACATATATGAGAGATTTGAGAGAGAATGTCATACAAGTGCAACCCTGAGTTTTAGTTTGAAAATATAAAAATACCGGAATAGAGGTGAAGTAAAGGATTTGATATTTACGAGCTGTTTGGCTACTGCAACAGTATCGCAAATGTAAATAAGATTAGTATAGTTTTGTTACCGGCGGGAACGTCTGCAAGTTTAAATTCTTTACGTTTGCGATACGCCGATGGCCACCAAACAGCTCGTTAGTGCTTAACTGATTATTCTATCTTTCAATTACCCAAGGCTAAGTGATAGTGGAAGCACCATGATTGCAAGTCGTATGGATAAATTTGAAAGTTAGATTGGTCACTCTGTTTTGGTAGAGAATTTTAATGAAGGCATGTGAGTAGGATTAATTCATTGTTTGCTTAGGGATGAGCAAAGGTTAAGCTTGGGGGATCTTGTTGATGGTAGTTATTGTTCAATTTTAAACATCAACAAAACATGAAAAAGGGCATAAAAACATCCTCAAACATAGAATAGGGTTTAAACTGGCAGAATTCCACGAGTTTTGGTGAATCTGTGTTTTGCAGGGTGTTAATTAGAAAAGAATCAAGGGAGACCCACATGTCAGTTCAAAATATCAAATTTCGACGCGAAAGTGGAACAAGAATATTCTAGAGAACATCAAAGACACGGCCGATGAAGCGGGGCCCACTTGGCGCAGAGAGAGAGGGTCGGCCGACCCTCTAACCAGGTCGGCCGACCTGTCAGACTCTCCGTTCCACGTGCGCTTTGGCGTGGACCCACATCCCAAAATTTCATGCAATCTCCACCGCCCGTCGAAATCAGTTTGATCCAAGGGCTACGGTTCATCCCACCAGCCTATATAAGGACCCCAGACCCCTAGGGTTTCATATCTCATATCTCTCAGAAAATATCGAGACATCAATCAGAAGAGAAGAGCTCTCCACCAGAGATTAGGGTTACACACTCAAAGTTCTAGTTTATACCTAGATAGTAGATTGAAGTAGAGTTGAGCCTTCGGCTCAGGATTCTGGATCGTCTGTCTACTAGAGATTGGTAAATCTAATGTATTACCTCTTATTATGACTTTATGCTATTTTAATACTATGTTTCAGTTTGTTATGTTCATAGTTTATCCTAGTAGTATATTTGATATAGTTATGATTGGTAATGAGTTTATGCATGAATTCGCAAAGCGCTTAATCCAGTACTCGAGTGGGTTAAGTGGTGGACATTTTATGGGCATGGTGCTTAGATATTGTTTGCCTGCGAATGCGCTTTATATGCCGGGTCATGTGGTAGATAGCGGATGTGACACTCCCGTTGAGTCCTTTGTAGTCCACTTCCCGTATGTAGAGAGAGTAGAACTAAATTATGAAGGTAGACTTGCTTTGTTCATGTTCTTCCTGAATAATGTTCCTGATGCATAGATAAAGAGTCAATTATGCTATACATGATTGTATATTTGCTAGAGTAGATGAATAACATAATTAATTAGGAATGACATAAGAATCTGATCTCTTAAGTAATCCTATGCTTTTGTTGAGTTTAATTTTGAGTAGTCCACACCTCTCTGGAAAGCTATCTAAGCCTTTATTACTATCATATCCATATCTTTATTATTGGCTTACCCCTGTTTAAGTATGTGCTATGTGATTAATTCTATTCATAAGTAATGTAACTTAAATCTATCCACTCATGCCTAGCTCCATACCTTCTCCCTGTGGTAAAAATATAAATCGACAACCCTAGAATACTCGGGTAAAATGCTACAATGGTATAATTAATCTGTGTGCTTGCAGATACTTTAAACTTGATTATTTATATTTTGTACCCTCTTCAGTGACTTGCATTGATAATAACTGCTTAGTATTATTCTAGGTAGTTTCCATACATGTCTCTTATATTCATGCTAGGGATGACAACTTAGTTATTGTAAGAGATATAAGTTTAAAAGAGGTGGCTAAGTAATTTACCAAGTGACACTTAATTAATACCAACATCAGCGAAGAAGGAGCGCGCCCGTTCGCCATCGTCCATCGCAGCTGGCTTGCTCTACAACATTTCAAGACTTTCTGCAAGGATGTGGCTGAAAATGTGGCCGCCTATGTGCTTGGAGTCGTGCGCTCCCATTATCGCGGCGTGAAGAATGAGATGGTGATGGGAGGGTACGCTCTTGGGACCTCCGATGATCAAGAAGACCAGCTGGAGGAAGAGGCTCAGCCTACAGCGGAGTTCTGGCGGCAGACATGCAGCTCTTCCCTACGGAAGGGACTTAGATGTTATATCTGTAGAAAATTGTTAGTTGCCTACGTGTATCACAAAACACTTGATTATGGTGAAAAAACTTGTCGATAGTATTGCTCCGAACTTAGTTGGAGGTTGTATAAAGGTGTTTTAGTCTTGATATTGATGACTTTGTTTTTGGCCATCGGAATTTTGCTTCGAGTTTAGTCGCGTTTTGTGAAGAATTGTTTGGAGAAATGCCCGAGCGTGGTTGGGGCTTTCGGAGTGTCATCGGTGAGGCGCCCGAGCGTGGTCAGGGCTTGTGGAGAAGTCGTCGGCGAGTTGCCAGAGCGTGGTCGGGGCTTATGGAGAGGTCGGCGGCGAGTGCCCGAGCATTGTCGGGGCTTATAGAGACGCTGCTAAAACTACCCAAGCGTCCTCAGGACTTATGTAGTATCGGAGGTTAACGGCCCGAGCATCCTCGGGGCTTACGTGTTGGCGTTGTTGCCTACGCGTTGTTAGGCCTTATGCTATCTATGGCGATGATGACCTGAGGTAGTCAGGGCTTACGTCCCGTTGATGATAACTGCTCGAGCATGGTCGGTGCTTACGTATTTTTGGCGATGAAGCGGTGATGTTGGATGCCTAAGCATGTGCAGGACTTAAGAGCTAGCGAAGTCGAACTGCCCAAACATGGTTGGGGCATACGTGCTGCCAGTGATGAAACAGAGTCATTAGCTGCCTGAATATATGCAGGACTTATGCGTCGGCGAAGTTTGACTACCGAACATGGCCGGGGCTTACGTGCCGGAGGTGTAGTCTGCTGAACTGCATGTACCCATATATGTATATGGCAAACAACTAGAACATTTATTGGAGTAAAAAATAGAAATACACATATCTTTCTTAACGAGCTGTTACGGGTAGAAGTGCCGTAAGTGTTCGATGTGCCAGGAGTTGGGGATGTCGATGCTGTCGAGGTTGCACAGCCTGTATGATCCTAGCCGAGTTACAGCCTTGACCATGTTGGGTCCTTCCCACGGGGAGGAGAGTTTGTGCATGCCCTCCTTGTTCTGCTTATGACTAAGGATGAGGTCTCCGACCACGAAGAATCTGCTGTAGATGTTGCGGTTGTAGTATCGTCGCAATCCTTCTAGGTACTTGGCCGTGCGAACGCAGGAGATCAGGCGTTCTTCTTCTAACTTGTCGATGTCAACTACTCGGGGGATGTTGGAGCTTTCTTCACTGTAGCTCTCGACTCTAGGAGCTCAAAAAGCAACGTCAACGGGGAGCACTGCCTCGGATCTGTAGACCATGAAGTAAGGAGATACGCCGGTGTTACGACTGGGCTGGGTCCGTAGTCCCCAGATGACCGCCAGTAATTTGAGGATCCAATTGCCTGGGCTTCACTCTATGACTTCATGCAGGCATTTCTCGAGGGCTCCAAGCAGCATCCCGTTCACTCTCTCCACTTGGCCATTTGCCCAAGGGTGGGCCACTGAGACGTATTTCACCGTGATGCTCCTTTCATCGCAAAAATCCCAGAAATCACTTCCGGTGAATGTGGAGCCCAGGTCGGTGATGATGCTGTTTGGGAGCCTAAAGCGATGGGAGATGTCATCGAGGAATCCTACAGCTTTAGCCGATGTAGCCTTCACCAATGGTTTGTATTTGATCCATTTGGAGAACTTGTCAATGGCAACGTAGGCGCAGCGGTATCCTCCATTGGCCGGCTTGAAAGGGCCTATCATATCGAGTCCCCATGTGGCGAAAGGCCAAGCTGCAGGAATGGTTTGCAACTCCTAAGCTGGGACGTGAGTCTGCTTGGCGAAGAACCGGTGTCCTTCGCAATGGCATACGATCTTCTTGGTGTCTTGGATGGCGGTTGGCCAATAAAATCATCCACGGAAAGCTTTGCCGACCAGGGAGTGCGAAGCTGCATGGTTGCCGCACATGCCTCCGTGGGCTTCTTGGAGGATTTTCA
The DNA here is from genome assembly GCA_038502445.1 of Eremochloa ophiuroides. Taxonomy (NCBI): domain Eukaryota; kingdom Viridiplantae; phylum Streptophyta; class Magnoliopsida; order Poales; family Poaceae; genus Eremochloa; species Eremochloa ophiuroides. The sequence continues at coordinate 646,233 of JAHLJS010000057.1, read as the reverse complement.
TGCCTTCTTCACGCGTAACACATTTCTGGGGGACCTCACATCTGGCGTTTTTACGCATAAGCTTGCCGTTGACCAGGACATAGTGCTTAGAATGGCAGACAACACGCTCCTTTTCGATTTTGTTATTTGGGACCTTGGCTTCGAGCAGATAAGCAATGAAAGGTGCCCACCAATCTTCACCATGGTCCGTTGTAAAAAAAATCTTCTCCATGGTCGATGATGCATGCCACAGTTTGGTCGGATGGAGCGGATTCAGCTTCCTCTTCGAGTTTGATGGAAGGTTTGATGAGGTCTTGGACAAATACACTGGGCGGGATGTTTGCTCGCGAGGAGCTAAGTTTGGACAGCTTGTCGGCTGCTTGGTTCTCAGCGCGGACGACATGGTGAAACTCGATGCCTAGGAATTTGCCTTCTAATTTTCTGATTATGACGACGTAGGCGTCCATCTTCCAACTGGCGCAGTCCCTGCCTTTATTGACCCGATTGATGACCAGGGCAGAGTCCTCATAGTCCATGAGGCATCTGATGCCTAGCTCGATGGCGATCTGTAGGCCATGGATGGCAGCTTCGTACTCAGTGGCGTTGTTGGAGGTTTCGAAGTATATCCACAGCACGTAGCACGGGTGTTCGCCGGAGTGTGAGACGAGGAGTACACCGGCACCCACGCCTCCGATGTCTAGGGAGCCATCGAAGTACATCGTCCAGTGTTCCTCCTGCTCGGGGGTCACCGGCTCTTGCATCTCTGTCCACTCCGCGATGAAATCTGTTAGCACTTGAGACTTGATCGTCGTTCAACTACGGAATTCTCTGGAATAAGCTCCCAACTCCACAGCCCACTTCATGACTCTTCCATTAGCGTCTTTGTTGCATAGGATATCGCCAAGGTGGTGTTGGGTGACCACCACGATTGGGTGTGCTTCAAAATAGTGACGGAGCTTGCATGACGTGATGAGGATTGCATATATCAACTTCTGCACTATCAGGTAGAGAGCCTTGGACTCGTTCAGGACTTCATTAATGAAGTCGACCAGTCGCTAGACTAGATATGCATGTCTGGCTTCTTCTCGTTCGACCACAATGGCCGTGCTGACCACCCTGTTGGTTGCGGCAATGTAGAGCAGCAGCGTTTCCTCCTTCACGGGTGCGGTGAGTAGTAGAGGGTGGACCAGGAACTCTTTCAGCTCCTTGAAAGCCTGGTCTCCTTCTTCCGACCAGACAAATTTTTCTCTGGCTTTGAGGAGCTTGAAGAAAGGGAGCCCTTTTTCACCAAGTCTGGAGATGAAACGACTCAAGGCCTGCCATACATCCGGTGAGCTTCTGGACGTCTTTTATGCTGGTCGGAGGTTTCATATGCATGACGGCTTCGACTTTCTCTGGATTGGAAAGAATGCCGTGTTTGCTGACGATGTTGCCGAGCAGGTTGCCAGAGGGGATGCCGAAGACGCACTTTGAAGGATTCAACTTCCACTAAAATGGGATAAAGCCTTAAAGACTTCTTCAAGGTTGGAGACGAGATCTTTGGCCTTCCTGGTTTTTATGACGACGTCTTCGACGTAAGCTTCTGCGATCTCTGGGATTTGGACGTGGAGACAGGTCTGGATAGCCCGTTGGTATGTGGCACCCGCATTCTTCAGTCCAAAGCACATAGTCTTGTAGCAGTAAGCCCCGAAGGGGGTGATGAAGGACATCTTCTCCTGGTCTTCTTCATTCAAGGCGATCTTGTGATATCCAGAGTAACAGTCAAGGAAGCTGAGCAACTCGCAACTGGTGGTAGAGTCGACGACTTCATCGATGCGGGGGAGGCTGAAGGGGTCTTTAGGGCAGTCTTTTTTGAGATCTGTAATCAACGCACTTCTCTATTCGTTATTCTTTTTTCGTACAAGAACCGAATTGGTTAGCCAATCGGGATGATACACGTCTTTTATGAAGCCGGCAGCTAAGAGCCTGGGTAGCTCTACCCTAATAGCCTCCTTCTTGTCTAGAGAAAATCACCAGAGCTTCAGCTTGACAGGCTTTGCGGTCTTCGAGACATTCAAGGAGTGCTCGATCAACTTCCTAGGAACGCCGAGCATGTCTGCAAGTTTCTATGCGAAGATGCTGACGTGCTCCCTGAGGAAGCTGACGAGCCCCTCTTCCTATTTGGGGTCGAGGTCTATCCCGAGGCAAGTAATCTTACTCGGGTCACCGGGGATGAGGACCACCTCCTTGGTCTCGTTGTTCTTGGTTGTGGCCCAAGGCAGGGTCTTCTCTAGAATCTCCTACTCTTCGAGGGGCAGCTTCTATGTGTCTACTGCACATGTCTTCATCAGGATGGAGAAGTCGACGGCTTCAGCCATGGCGATGGCCTCCTTCTCGCAATCGAATGGGGTTTGGAGGTTGGAGTGGACTGTGAGGATGCCGGTCTCCGTCAACATCTTGATGACGAGGTAGGTGTAGTTGGGGATAGCCCAAATTTTGCCAGGGCTGGTCACCCGAGGATGGCGTGGTACGTGGCGTTGAAGTCGGCGACCATGAAGTCTATGTGCTCTACACGGAAGCACCGTGGAGTTCTGAACTGGACGAGCAAATTAATGTGTCCCAAAGGCTGGCAGGATTGCCTTGGGACGATCCCCGAGAATGGAGCTGCGGTTGGCTCCAGGTCTTCCTTCTGTAGCCCAAGTTCTGTGGGAGCTCTAGAAAAGAGGATGCTGAGGCCGCTACCGCCGTCGATCAGCACCTTGCAGAAGCGTGTCTTGCATATGATTGGTCGAGGATGAGTGGAAATCGACCCAGATACGGGATATCCGTCCACTGGTTGGCTCTGTTGAAGGTGATGGGCTTGTGCGACCAGGGAGGATACATGGAATCGACGACGGGAGTGTTGTAGTTGGCTCACTTGGATTCGATCGCACTTCGACCGGTAATGATCATGGAGACTGTCCTGTGGGCGTCGGTGAAGCTGGGAGGCGGATTATCATCACCACCATGCTTGTCCTTGTCGAAGTCATTGCGAGCTCGCTTCTTTTCTTCTTCTCTGTATGACTTGGAGAGGCCGTAGCAGTCCCACATGGAGTGGCTATGATGCTTGTGAATAGGGCAGGGGCCGTCGAGGAGCTTTTCATAAGCTTCATCGTAGTTGCGTTTAGGGGCCGGCCGGGTGTTGTAGACCCTGTAATGGTGGTGTCTTTCTCCTACTCTGAAGGTCTTGGGTTCGTTGTGGAGGTATCGATCAAAGCGGCGGTGGTAGCGGTAAACACGGTCGTCGCGGCAAGAATCATGTCATGGCCCATAGTCATCGAGGCGCCGTTCAGCTCAGCGGTCGCCGTCTTCGTGGCTTGCCCGGTCAGGGAAGCATAGATGGCTACGAATGGAATGATGAGCTGCCTCATTGCCCTCGGCGTACTTGTTGGCGATACGCAGCATCTCGGCGATAGAGCTTGGCCTGCTGCAGAACAGCTTCCTCTGAAGTTCTTCATCTGGTTGGAGGCCGTGTGTGAAAGCGGTGATGGCTTCAGCATCTGTGGCGCTAGGGATGTGTTTCTAGTCTTCGAGAAGCGCCGAATGAAATCTCGTAGGGTCTCACGTGAAGCTTGCTGAATCTTCTTGAGGTCATACTTCGTGCCTGGCTGCTTGCAAGTGGCATGGTAGTTACTAATGAACTACTTCTTCAACTGATCCCAAGTATCGATGGAGTTTGGCTTGAAACTGAGTAGCCAATTATTGGCAAATGCGTTAAGCATGACGGGCAAATAATTTGCCATGATGTCCACATTTCCTCCGGCGGCTTTGACCGCAATCTCGTAGACAGTGAGGCACTTTGTGGGATCAGCGGTGCCGTTGTAGGTCTCAACACCGACGACCTTGAAGTTTGGTGGCCAGTGTACCGCCTTGAGATCAGCTGTGAATGGTAGCTCGGTGGAAGTCTTGTCGGTGGTCGGAGGGTGTTGACAGTAGTTATTGCTCATTTTTACCCATCAACTAAACATGAATCAAGCGCATAAAACAATCCACAACATAGTTATAGGGTTTGATTCTAACAACTTCCACGAGTTTTGGTGCTCCCACTTGTTTTGTAGGAGATGCAAGGAATTGCAAGGTTTCACCAAATTAAAGTATCTCAAATGAGGAATTGCAGTTCCATTGCGTAGAGCTCATCGAGACGATCGAAATGGACCTATGGTTTGTTATTTTAGGAGTTTAGAGTAAAAAGATATGAAAGTCATAAAGGAATGTTCTAGAGGACACTAGAGACCACCAGGCCGAAGCAGGCCGCAAGAGGCCGCTAGGTGGGGTCGGCCGACCCCACCACCAGGTCAGGCGACCCATGGGGTCCCCGGATCACCCTCGACTTCTCTAGAAGGTTCCCTACCACCATGGAGAGTCCATCTAAGCCGTTGCTTAAGTCGGTTTGATCTAAGGGCTCACGTTTCACGCTCCGGCCTATATATACGGCCCCAGGGACCCCCTAGGATCCATCCCTTTTATTATTATAATTCATATTCTCTAGTTAGGGCTTGGATGGAGAGGTGTCCCATTGAAGGATAACCTCACTCCAATGTAGTAGATTAGTTCTAGTTGAGAGTTAGAGAGAGCGGAGCCATGCTCGGTTCTGGAGAGTTCATCGGAGGTCTGGTATGTATTTGTATCTTATCTCCGTAAGACTTATGCTTTTATATATTTATCTTCTCTATTTACTTATATGCATTATCATGTGATTGCTTAGTATAATTGTTATACTTTGGCATGGGATCTTCGCTCGTACTAAGTGCTCTAGTTATAGTACTTGACTAGGGTAGTATTCGATAGTGTAGACATAGTGTCTAGACTATTTGTTACCTGATATTGCGCCTAATCGTACGGTTAGTTGTGGTAGCCTCAGGGGTGCTAGCTCTGACACGCCTTCGTAATCCACCACGTTAGGGTTAGTGTTCGTAGAGCTTTTTGGCAGCCTTCTCCAGATTACCCCTTCCCAGTCTATTCGAGAATCTGAAAGGTACTGTTGCTCCAAAGTGCTATTGTGTGACTACCTCATCTAACTATCCTTCAATTATCATAGAACCCAAGTAATAGAGAAGTATTTAGGAACCTTGAACTCTCCCGTTATCCTCTCAACTTAACTTGACTACTCATTTATCTTTCAAGTGATTACTATGCATAACTCCTATCATTTATCACTTACCCCTACTATAGTCTAGTTGGTGTAATAAGTTAGTAGATGCATGATGGTAACTATCAGATTCTTTAACCATTGCTTCCCTGTGGTAAAATATAAATAATGATACTATGGAATACTCCCGGGTAAAAGCTACAATGGTATTCTGTGCGCTTGCGGAATCTTTCATATTCTATTTGCACTTAATAAATACCAACAGAGGGCCGTGAGTTTCATCGTACTCCCTTCGGCGCTCAGTCTTTGCTGAGTGTCTGGCTTCCCTTCGATTGTTGATGCGACCACGAAGATCTTTGTTTTTCAGGTCTCGCGGATATCAGATTGATCGACCTCCTGGTCGTGATCTTGCCGGTGGTGTCTTCGTCCACTTCGGGAATGACCGCCATCTTCTCGGTGGCGCTCGGTGGCCGACGCGGTGGAGTGTGATGGAGGATCCTATTGTTCTTCGTTGGTCTAGACTTGAGCCGCCTTGCGGAGGGCCACGAGGCATGCGATCTCTGGTGTCTGGTTCATATGCGCTGCTTATATTATTGCGCAGGTGACGTTTACGCTTGGGGTCTTATAGACCTGGACGTCGCCGACCCGATCGATCTCTTGCTCGAGGTTCCGAGAAGTGGATGGAGCCTTCTTTCCTTCAACGTGTTGCTCGCGACGTCACCTCCGCTCAGCGTTCCTCTTCTCGCGGGCAGCCCAGGCTTCTTCATCTTGATGTGGCCTCGGAGTGCTGTCATTGCTAACGGCGAGAATGGGCCGACTGATGTACCGACCAGGAGAAGGAGGAACATCACGGCAGCCGCCCTCTCCCGCCTCATCGTGGTCGGAGTGGTCGTTGTCGGCGATGATGAAAACCAGTGCTAGTGCCAGCATGGTCGGAGATGGCATGGTTGGGACGGTGCAGCAGATGTGAGAAGCAGGCGGCCCCATTCCGCAGGCCGAAAGGCACGTAGCCCCTCGGGGGATCCTGGTCGGTGGCTTACAAGCCCATGGATGATCAGGGCTGGTACTCGATGGTAGGTCCTGGTGGAGTGGTGGTGATGACCAGGGTCATGTCTTGCCGATCTGAGCGCGGAGGAGAGCGTCGTACCACCGATGGATCTTGGTGACGGCGTCCTGCAGCAGATTGATCTGAAACAGATTCCAAAATCTGGATGGACTCGGACAAACCTTAGTGACCCAATCAATAGATCCGATCAGGACATCGTTGTCAATGGTCTTCCGGACGTAGCGTGGCAGCTGTCTTGCCGAAGTGAAGGGTGTTGATGAAGCTGAGGTAGATGCGATCTGTGCCGCATCCAAAATCCTCCCTTCGCCGTCAGAGCCAATGACCCAGGTGATGGAGCCCACCGTGAAGACCTGGCCCGGCGTTGGGAAAACTATGGAGATTGAAAAAATCACCATCTTGCTCGCCATGGATTCAGAGTGCACACCCACTGTCGATGGAATATTGTCGATAGTCTACCAAGGGGTATGCCCAAGGTAGTAGATGATCGGTGAAGGTGCGCCTCAGACGAGCAAGCGTAACACAGAGAGCATGAGACACACGATTTATACTGGTTCAGGCCTCCACGAGTTGTAATACCCTACGTCTTGTGTTCTTATGGATTATATTGCTACGAGATTGAGTTATTTTGAGAGGATCCCCTGCCCGCCTTATATAGTCCAAGGGGCAGGGTTACAAGTCAGTTTTACCATGTATAACAGATTACAATCCTAGCCGAACAATGAAACTAATCGGCTAGATATTAGGAAAGCTATTTCCTTGGCCGCCAAGGCTCTTGACTCGGAGGATATGCGTGATCTCCTGGAGAATGTGTAGACGATGTGTCCTTGGTAGCTTGGGCCTGGTCGGATGAATCGGCCCATGTAGAGCCATGCGGGTATACGGGTCTATACCCCCACACCAGGTGGGACATAGCCTTTTACTATAAAATTCATGATGTTTGCATACCATGGATCAACATTTGTTATCTTAAGAAGGGTGTCATCCCTTAGGCCATCATTGATGTGTAGTTAGTGTGGTCCCTTGTACTGAAGCCTAGACAAGTGGTCTACTCCCTTGTTATCTCGAATTTCTATGTCAAACTCTTGAAGTAGAAGGATCCATCGAATTAGCTGAGGATTAGCATCTTTCTTAGTGAGGAGGTACTTAATGACAGCATGATCTATATAAAAATTACCTTTGGCACCACTAAGTAAGATCTAAACTTGTCTATTGCAAGATTACAGCCAGTAGCTCCTTTTCAGTGGTAGCATAATTAAGCTGTGGTCCAGGCAAGGTTTTGCTAGCATATGCTATGGCATAATGCTTCTTATCCTTGGTTTGGCCTAAAACGGCACCAACCGCATAGTCGCTAGCATCACACATGATCTCAAAAGGAAGCTTCCAATCAGCTGGTTGGATAATTGGAGCTGAGACAAATTGAAATGCTTCATGACACTCGCCGTTAAATATGAAAGGTGCATCTTTAGCTGGAAGACTAATCAAGGGTCTAGCGATTTCAGATAAGTCTTTGATAAACCCCCTATAGAACTCTGCATGTCCCAAGAAGCTGCGGATACCTTTCACATTCGTGGGAAGTGGAAGTTGTTCAATAACTTTAATTTTTGCTTTGTCCATCTCTATCCCGGACACCTTAGGTCCTAGCACTATCCCTTCCTAAACCATAAAATGGCATTTCTCCCAGTTCAAAATTAAGTGTTTTCTTTACACTGCTGTAAGACTCTGTCTAAATTCTCCAAACAATCAGCGAAGGTTCTTCCATAGATGGTAAAGTCAACTATGAAACCTCCATGATTTTCTCGATCATGTCAAAGAAAATAGACACCATGCACCATTAGAAAGTAGCTGGAGCATTGCATAACCCGAACGACATTCGTCGGCATGCGTAAGTTCCATACGGGCATGTGCAAGTAGTCTTACTTTGGTCGTCGGGGTGGATCAAGATTTGATGATGCATCAAGGAAACAAAAGAAGGAATAGTTCGCGAGCCGTTCTAACATCTTATCTATGAACGGTAATGGAAAGTGATCCTTCTTAGTGGCCTTGTTTAGCGTCCGGTAATCAGTGCACATCCACCACCCAGTGATGGTTCGTTGAGGGATGAGTTCATTCTTCTCATTCCTAACGACTGTCATGCCTCCTTTCTTTGGCACTACTTCGACCGGGCTGACCTACTCACTATGTGGCACGGGATAAATAATCCTAGTGTGTAGGAGTTTGAGGACCTCTTTCCTAACAACCTCCCAAATAGCGTTGTTAAGTCTTTGTTGTGGCGCCCTTGAAGGTGTGCAATCGGTCTCGATAGGTATGCGAAGTGTGCATAGAGCAAGGCTAATGCCCTTGAGGTCTTCAAGTGAGTAGCCTATGACAGACCTATGTTTCTCTAGGATGGTGACAAGCTGTTGGGTTTCATCATTGGATAGCTTGTCACTAATTATCACCAGGGTGTCCCGAGTGTTATGGAGAAAACATATTTTAGGCCATGAGGAAGAGGCTTTAGCTCAATTGAAGTAGGTGATGATTGCTTGTTTTTGTCTAATTCAATGGGTTCTGCTAGCTCTTCCTCTTCTTGAACAAAGTGATCATCAACGAAGGTTGGTTGGGCCATACCTTCTATAGACGCCATCAAAACCTCCTCAATGGAGTCTTGCTCGAGTTTGGGTTCTACTATCATGTTAATGGTACGATCAAGACGGACAACACTAGTGGATTTCCCAACCTTAAAGTCCAATTGCCCTTGTGTTTGTTCCTTCCTTAAAAGTCTCATGATTGGTCTACCAATCAAGAGAGGAATCTCCAAGGTGTTATAAATATGAAAATCTAGACAAACCTTTGAGCTGTTGATTTTGATAGGAACAACCTTTACGACCCTAGAGCTTTCAAGAATAGATCCTGATGGGATCTTCAGAAGTTTCTGAGTTGGGGTTAAGGATGCATCGGGAAAAGAATATCAGCCAAAGCCCTTGAAATAATGTTTATCCCGACAGGAGGATTATAATGGACTTTCTTAGCTGCCCCCTAATTTGGCACAAAAGAACGGTTGAAGGGGGGATAATTCGAATTACCTTGGGAGATAACTCTGCTTCAATCAGCCATTCATAACTCATGACCGATGAGATGCTTTTGATGTGTTCCATGAAACCTGGCTCTTCTTGTATTCTGGTAGGAATGGTGTGTGCCAGAGGCCTAGCTTGAACTGGTAAGTTCAAGGTATTTCCATAATCTCCAAAAATATCTTGCTCGAACTCAAAGGGAAGCTCTAAAGGAGTTGATTCGTCATCCTCTAGTTGATTTTGTTTTCCTATCCCAGGATGTTTTTCAACAACCAATTTGTGACAAGGATTAGGTGGAATTTCTTATTTGGTCATTTGTGCCTCCTCCTTTGGTTCGTCTTGTGGCTCGGGGCTTGCATCAACTTATTCTTTTGGAAATTCATCATAGACGCTAGTGTATGGGGTGTTTTTAATGATTTTATCGAGAATGGCTTTCCCTTCACTAACGGTTTTATAAGAAAAGGACCCTCCTGAAGATATGTCGAGATACAGAACATCTTCCTTGCTAAGACAAAGATGAAAGTGGTATAAAAGAACGTGGTGTGGCAAGGAAAGGTTTGGACCAGAGTTAATAAGGCTCATGAACCTAGCCCATGCTTCTCCTAATGTCTCCTTCTCTTTTTGTTGAAAGGTAAGAGCTTCTATTCTAAGGTCAGCGATTCGAGAAAGTGGAAAGAAAACAACACAAAACTTATCTCAAAGTTCATCCCAATTTCCAGTTACGCCTCCTATGGTATGAGCATACCACTATTTCGCTCTACCCCAAAAGGAAGAATGGAAACAACTTCCATTTAATGGTCTCTTGTGTCATGCCAGCAATGGTCAGACAAGAAAACAATTGCTCAAATTTGCTAAGGTGGAAAGGATTTTCATCTTCTGGCCTAGAGAAGGATTGCTCCCGAACCATGGCTATGAAAGCAGGATGAAGCTCATAGCCATCTGTTAGAATGGGGTGTGATGATGGCGCAAGCTCAAACAAGTCACCCTTCGGAGCCGAAAGTTGAATGATAGGTATGGAATCCATATGGTAAGGGTGGTGGTAAAAGGTAAAAGGATAAATGGATGAAATTGGTTCTCAACTAGCACAGCTACCCTGGGTCCCCGGCAACGGTGCCAGAAATCTTTTTGGTATTTGTTAACACACACAGATAAATCCGCAAGCACACGGATACCACTGTAGCTTTTACCCAGGAGTATTCCAAGGTATCTATTTCCACGGGGAACATGAAGTGTACTAGCAAGTAATAAGATCACCCAAGGATAGTGATAGAAAAGATAAATATAAGTTTTTGGTGGGCAGAGAGGAATTTCCGAAGGTCTCCTGGCCAATCTATGGGATCTATGATCAGGTTATTTCAAGGTCATCTACTTTGGGACATCAGGACACTAGTCACTGCATGGGATGAGAAGGGAACTAGGATGCTTTGACTATGGTCCTATAAACACCAACCCAACGTGGTGGAATACGTCGAGGGCTGTCACCACCAAAAGCTACCACAACTATCCGTGAAGGCTGGGTGCAATTCCAGGTAATCGCAAGACTAAGCACCACGCGTACTCTATTGATTACTACCCTAGTTTAATTACAACTAGAGCACTCAATGCGAACGGGAATCCAATAGACTTGAAATAAATACTTAAATTAAGGAGAAGAATGATCCAGAGTTACTAGAGTGATATCCCAGATGCTGCTTGAAGATCAGCAACACCCGCCGAAGTACAAAGTTGCGGGAGATCCGACATACCGGCTCCCTCCTCTTCTCTTTCCTCGCCTCTCTCCCCATTTTCTAATGTCTAGACCCTATAGAGAGGTAATCCTTTCATGGAACACCTTTTAATTAGGGTTTAAATATGATTGAATGAATAAAGTTTCAAAACCCTAGGGTCCAGGGCTGCTTATATAGGCCGGAGCGTGAATCGTGAGCCCTTGGATCAAACCAACTTAAGCAATGGCTTAGATGGACTCTCCATGGTGGTGGGGAACCTTCTAGAGAAACCAAGACTGATCTGGGGTCCCCATGGTTCAGCCGAACTGATGGTGGGTTAACCCACCTGGCGGCGTCTCGCGGTCTGCTTTGGTGTGGTGGTCTCTAGTGTCATCAAGAACCTTCCTTACGAATTTGATATCTTTTTGCTCTAAACTCCGAAAATAGCAAACCATTGGTCCATTTCGATCATCTCGATGACCTCTACACAGTGGTGAACTCTAAATCATCATTTGAGATACTTTTATTTGGTGAAAAATTGAATACCCTGCAAAACAAGTGAGAACACCAAAACTCATGGAACTTGTAAGAATCAAACCCTATAACTATATAGTGTGATCATTTTAGGCATCTGTTCAACTTATGTTGATTGTAAATATTTGACATTAACAGTGGCCTACAATTGTCATCTGGAGGCTGGTAATTCCGTTGTCTTTCTTCTTTTTATGACTTTATTCTATTTCACTATTATATTTTTGTTTATTATGTTCCTACTTTATTCTAGTAGTATATTTGATATAGTCATGATTGATAATGAGTTTATGCATAAGATCGGAAAGCGCTTAATTCGATGCTCGAGCGGATTAAGTGGTCGATATTATGTAGGTATGGTGCTTATATATTGTTTGCCTGCGAATGCACTTTATATGCTGGGTCATGTGGTAGATCACGGGTGTGACATTCATGTTGAGTCCTCTATAGTCCACTCCCCATATGTAGAGATAGTAGAACCTGATAATTATGATGGCAGACTTACTCTATTCTTATTATTCCTGAATAATGTTCCTTATGCATAGATAAAGAGTCATTATGCTATACATTATTGTATATTTGCTAGAGCAGATAAATAACTTAGTAAATTAGGAATAACATAAGAATTCATCTCTTAACTGATCTCATGTTTTGGTTGACTTTAAAATGAGTAGTTTGCACCTATTTCTGTAGCTATTTTTAGCCTTTATTTATGATATTTATCTATATTTTATCGTTAGCTTACCCCTGTTTAAGTATGTTATATTTGATTGATTTTTCATAAGTAGTGTATTTGCATCTATCCACTCCTGTCCACACCATACCTCCTCCCTGTGGTAAAAATATAAATCAACAACCCTTGAATACTCGGGTAAAAATGCTATAATGGCATATATTAATCTGTGCGCTTGCAAATACTTTGATTCATGATTAGTTATATTTTATTCTCTCGAGACACTTGCATTTATAATAACTGTTTAGTATCATGGTAGGGATGACAACTTAGTTATCGTAAGAGATATAGGTTTAAGAGAGGTATCTAAGTAATCAACCAAGTGACACTTAAGTAATACCAATGTTGATACCAGAAGTGGCAAACGGATATACCGCAAGCGTACGACAGTCAATGTAGCCTTCACTGGGAGTATTCCAGATATCATATTTTCCACAGGGAACGTGAAGTGAACTAACTAGGATCAAGGTCGTCCTATGACACAAGGGTATATGATTGAGGGTAGAGAGGATTCCTATGGTTATGACACTAGTCAGGTAAGGCAGATACAAAGGTTGTTCACTTTGGGTCACTAAGCCGTTCAACAACAGAAAGGGATGAGAAGGGTGTTAAACCGCCTAGCACAAGAAGACTATGTTTTAATAACTTGCCCAAACATGGTGGATTCAAAGCCTAGATAGGGCTGTCACCACCTACTAGGTACCACAACAAACCATTGAACAAGCCACAATCACAGGTAAGCGATAGCCTAGACACCACGTCTACACTATATCTTACTACTCTAATTCGGATCTCGATGAAATTGATTAGAGTACCGGGTTAAGGGCGGTGAAACAATAAACAACTTAAGCAAATACTTTACCAAAACTAAAGATCAATTACCATAAACCTTGTCCAGATTTTGAAGGCAATCATCAAAGGCTTTTCCATAGACCGTGAAATCGTCCATGAACACTTCCATGATTTCTTCGATCAAATCGGAGAAGATGGACATCATGCACCTTTGAAAAGAGGCAAGAGCATTGCATAGGCCAAAAGACATGCACCTATACGCATATGTTCCATAGGGGCATGTGAAGGTGGTCTTACTTTGGTCATCGGGATGGATGGGGATTTGATGATAACCCGAATAGCCATCAAGGAAACAAGAGAAAGAGTGCTTTGCCAACCGTTCCAACATTTCATCAATGAAGGGTAACGGAAAGTGATCTTTCTTTGTAGCCTTGTTGAGTTTTTGGTAATCTATGCACATCCTCCATCCTGTGACGGTTCGTTGAGGGATCAACTCATCTTTCTCATTTTCAATGACCGTCATCCCTCCTTTCTTAGGATCTACTTGGACGGGGCTAACCCGCTCGCTGTTAGGAACAGGGTAGATTATGCCTGCATGCAATAGTTTGAAGACCACTTTCTTAACTACCTCTCTCATCGCATTATTTAGCCTCCGTTGAGGCTCCCTATAAGGTGTAGCATCTTGCTCAATAGGGATGCGATGGGTTCAAAGAGTGGGACTAATTCCCTTAAGATCTTGAAGAGAGTATCCTAAGACAGATCGATGTTTTTCCAAAACGGTGATGAGTTTAAGGGTCTCCATTGTAGATAGTTTGTCACTTATGATCATGGGGGATTCTCTATCACCATTGAGGAAAGCGTACTTGAGACCAGAAGGAAGGGGTTTTAGCTCGATTGGAGGTTTGGGTGGTGGTTGATATTCCTTCAAATCTAAAGGTTCATCCAAGTTGTCTTCTTCTTGGATGAAATGTTGAGCATCATCTTCAAGATTTGGTTCAAAGGGATCTAAAAGAGAGGTTGCCATCACTTCATTGGCTCATACTCGGGATTTGATTCTACTTTTGAATTTGTAGATCGAGTTAAGGGAATCGACACGTTCACACTTTTCCCGAGCTTGACATTAAGGCTCCCCGTATGTTGACTTTCTTGTAAAAGCTTTTCAAGGGGGTGCCCGATCAAAAGATCGAAATCCGAGATCTAAAGATATATAAGTTCAAGAGAATCGTGATTTCGTTGATTGTGATTGGGACCATGCGTGCAATTCCATGACTCTTGATGACTCCTCCAGATAGAACTTTGAGGAGCTTGTTAGTTGGAGTCAGAGGCTCGTTACCCGCGAAGAGAGCATATGCTAGAGAATCAGACATAATGCTCACTCCGACGGTGGGATTGTAGAGAGAATCTAAAGCAACATCTTTCATGAAACAACAAATGGTTTTGGAGGGAGAAATAATCCGAATTACATCGAATGAAGTTTCAGCCTCCTTAAGCCACTCGTTGCTCATGATGGATGTGAGCTCCTGGATCGTTTCCTTTAGATGATTTGGAGAATGAATGCTTATTGGCATTTCTTAACGTCGTTACAAAAGATAGACTAAAAGTCCATCCCCGGCAATGGCGCCAGAAATGCTTGTTGGCATTTCTTAACGTCGTTACAAAAGATAGACTAAAAGTCCATCCCTGGCAACGGCGCCAGAAATACTTGTTGGCGTTTCTTAGCGTCACTACTAAAGATAGACTATAAGTCTGTCCTTAATAATAATACTAGAAACGAAAGTTGACATTCCCAGAAAGGTAACCCTTGGCCCTTAAAGGCGCCGGCCTAGGTAATGCAGTCTGGTAATAGCAGTTAGAAGTGCCGGATTGGCCTTCCTAACCGTCATTACTTACGATATGCAAAACTGTGACACGGCGCCGTGGGGTGCACAAGAATTACAATCCTTAAGTAATGGTACTTAGCTACGCCAAACGATGGCTCAGTAAGAAATAAGATTACTCTGCAAGCGCACAGAACTATCATTGTAGTATTTCAACCCGTGAGTATTCAAGGGTGTCATATTTATAATTTCCCGTAGAAGGGCATGATGAATTTTATCTAGCTTTTGGTATAAACATGATCACTTATTGAATGCATAGGTAGGCATAGCATAAGCAGGGGTTAAATCAAGTTTATAAGATAGTGGACACACACATCAGAGCAACCTCAAGGATAAAAAGGGGAAATAAAGAATAAAAGAATACAACTAACTGAGCAGGCATTGGTCGTATACAGCTATGCAAAGAATAGCATTTAGATCTAACTAGCAAGACTAGAATTAGGACTATGTCTGGGATGATAGGGAGATCCCCGCAGCTGGTCTGCCAGCCGATAGAGACTTTTCGAACTCCTACTCAATACCCGAACGTGGGGGAGTGCTAGGGATGGATAGAGCTGTCACCACCTGCCCACCTACCCCTCTGCTCGTGGGGTATCGACATATTCGATGATCTCCGCATACCCGAACACCATGCTCGAGTAATTGGAAACAACTCCTAACCTCCCGGGACCCCAACCCTTCAGATTGACAGGCTCGGCTAGGAGCAACCATGACAACACAATGAACTATTATCCTATCCATAGTTCTTCCTCTATTCCTACTAATTTGATGAACGATGAAGAACTTTGATGAACATATCAAGAACATAACACATAGACTATGAACTAGTTCATATGTTATGATCATAATATGAACAGGATTATACTCTAATTCAGATGCATTGCTATAAACATAAGATGAGAACTTGCTCATAGAGGAGAACTGAATTATATTCATACCAAAATGTTCTTGATTCCTCCAAGGAGACAAGCTCTCCTTGATAGCTTTGCCTTGCTATACTACTACTAAACTAGAGAACAAGTATGAAATGTGAGGTGTAGTGCTCCAAATGTTGGTGTGTATGAATGATGAAGGAGCACCATCTATTTATAGCTAGAGTAGGGCGGTTTGGGCGTCTCTAGGATTGGAAGGAGGTGAAACCACCCTTGGGAAACCGCCTTGAGCACCACCTCCGAAGACTGGGCCCGGGAGGCTCCACCTGGGGGGCGGCCGCACCCGGGGGCGGTCGGTCCCCTGGCTGGGCCTTCTGGCCACCGCCTTCGGGTGGTTGCTTGCTCCCTGGGACTGGGCCTCTCCTGTGTTTACGGATGGATCTAGTTCATTGTTTAAGATGGGCTTTCTTCTTTTACTGGTTTGCGCCTTCTCTGAATACGTTTCCTGAAAGTGCGCTTTCTTGTGGATGTTACTCATTTCCACGTGTCAAACCTGCATGTTATATACACAACAAAACTCATGGAAGGATTAGATAAAAGCCCTACCTTCTATTTGTTTTAGTATTAAAATGATGTTGTATTTTAGTGCTAAGGACCGCCAACATGGTTCAGGATCGATAGCAATATCTTGGGATTGGATTGGTAGTGGTTTGTCTATCGAAACTTCCTCTTCTTGGTTAGGAGATGTTTCGTCTTCTTTCTCAGGGAGTTCATCATGAATGCCAGTGTAAGCGGTGTTTTCAAGGATTTTGTCAAGAATGGCTCTTGCCTCACTAGCAGACAAATGAAGGAAAGCTCCTCTAGAGGCCGTGTCAAGGAATTGTGTAGAGTCCTTGCTAAGACCCATGTAGAAATGTTGTAAAAGCATTGGGTCGGGCATAGCAAGGTCAGGGCCTGAAGCGACAAGATCTAAGAAACGGGCCCAGGATGCACCTAGAGGTTTCTTCTCCTTTTGCTTGAACGTTAGGACCTCCGTTTGAAGATGGACAACTCGAGAGATAGGAAAAAGGCTAGACAGAATTTGGTTTGAAGGGTTTCCCACTCTCCTTGTACACTATCTACATGACAAGCATACCAATGTTTAGCATCCCCCTTCAAAGAGAATGGGAATAGCTTCCATTTTAAGGTATCTCGTGTCATGCCTTGTATATGAAGGCATGAGCACAATTGCTCAAATTCACGTAGATGAGTATATGGACTCTCATCTTCGTTCCCCGAGAAGCGATTTGCCTGAACCATCGCTATAAAGCCAAGGCGAAGCTCATAGCGAATAGCCAAAATGGCTTTGGATGATTTAGGTGGCTCCAAACTAGATCCCTTTGGAGCACCATATTAAAAAAGAGGTATTTGGTCCATGATGTGATAAATTAATGAAAAAGATAAATGGGCGACTAGGTCCTATGTGAAGAATAGCTACTGTTCCCCGGCAACAGCGCCAAAAAGCTTGTTGACACTAGAAGTGGCAAACGAATATACCGCAAGCGGACGACAGTCAATGTAGCCTTCACCGGGAGTATTCCAGGTATCGTATTTTCCACAGGCAACGTCAAGTGAACTAACTAGGATCAAGGTCGTCCTATGACACAAGGGTATATGATTGAGGGTAGAGAGGATTCCTATGGTTATGAAACTAGTCAGGTAAGGCAGATACAAAGGTTGTTCACTTTGGGTCACTAAGCCGTTCAACAATAGAAAGGGATGAGAAGGGTGTTAAACCGCCTAGCACAAGAAGGCCTACGTTTTAATAACTTGCCCAAACATGGTGTATTCAAAGCCTAGATAGGGCTGTCACCACCTACTAGGTACCACAACAAACCATTAAACAAGCCGCAATCACAGGTACGCGATAGCCTAGACACCACGTCTACACTATATCTTACTACTCTAATCCGGATCCTGATGAAATTGATTAGAGTACCAGGTTAAGGGCGGTGAACCAATGAACAACTTAAGGAAATACTTTACCTAAACTAAAGATCAATTACAATAAAAGAATCTTAGATGCTGACTTATAGAAGAGAAGGCCGCATCCGCTGAGGTTCAGCTTGGAGAAGACACCAGACCCGGCTCTTCTCCCAGACTCTCCTCAGTCTCTCCCTATTTTCTATGCTACTAGTAGAGTAGGGTTTCGCCTATGTGTAGAATGAGTAGCTCCTCCTTGGTGTGTTGAATGAGAGGGAGTGAGGGGGTATTTATAGTGGAGAGGTGGAGTAGGGGCTACTCCACTGCCAAGTCATCGATCCGCGTGATGTCCATCCTCCTCTGTTGGATCAAAACCGCCATCAAACCGAGTTAGAGTTGAGGGTCATGATCATTTCCATGCATGGGAGCATGCCAAGAGGCGGTGGGAGAAAGGGAACCTCGAAAGGACACCATAGGGGGTCGTTCGAACCCCCTATGGGGGCTTGGGCCCACCAGCTTTCTTCTAGAAGGTGTCCCACATGTCATAGAGTGAGTTGATGCTTTGGTGGATGACTTGGGGGGTCGGCCGAACTGCTTAGGGGGTCAATTGACCCCCATTCTCTGTCCTGTGGGCCATCCTTTCGTGTGGGGTACATGGGAAGCTTGGTAGGCCCCATGGGGAGGTCAGTCGAACCCCCCATGTGGGTCCCACCAGCTCATTTCTCTCTATTTGCAAGAAATAATTCATGGACATGTGGAATTGGCTATTTGATAACAAATTTATGTAATTTGCTTGTTAGCTCCTGGAAAAGGTGTTTTGTTGACGGTTTTGATGGTATAAAAACATGGTGAAATTACCGTCAACAACTAGCACCAACAAATATTGTTTCGCATGAAATCTGACTGAAACAAGTGTGAATGGAGACTCCTTGAGCAAGCATAATCCTTCAAATTCTTACATATATCACATGGGCAACATATAAAACTATCGCGCTTTTTTGTCTCGGCCACACTTAAGAAATGATGCACACTCATAATGAATTCTTAGGAGCGGCGATCAGCGTTGTACATCCAATGTCGGCTCATCTACATTGCATGACATACCATATCAAAACCTTGAACAATATTACTTAACTGCACACAAACACAACTGATTGTTTTATGTTAGCTTCGCTACAATGTATACAATCCCAACTCATGCTAAGCAAAATGTTACTAGAATGCACTTCAGCAACATAAGGATTCGGCGACAATCCCAACTAGGATAGATGGATCATTCGTTTTCTCAACATTCTTGGCCTACTTGTGTTGGCTCACTGCCTCAATAACTGCCTCATCAGTCTTCGTACCCGCTTCTACAAGACTGTTTTGCACGTGTTCAACATAATCTTCCTCCTAGTACCAACCTTTATATCCTGTGCCGTCCCATTGAAATTAGAAAAAATGTTAAGAACTTTAATCAAAACCATCAAGAAAATGGGAGAAATTAACCATAATCGTTAAATGAGATACAATAACTCACATTACGATTCGGACACTTGTAGAAGATGTGACCCTCTTGTTGGGACACTCGTTCCTCACTTGGTACTCCATGACAATCTTCTTACACTCGTCGCACACAAAGGGAGGGAGGTGCGACCTAAGTCGCTTTGAAACCCGATGAGAGGTTGAGGCCCAGAAGGAAAACCATTTACTCTCTATATTCATTTTTTGTAAATTGCTATGAATTCGATATTTTCTAAAATGATATATTCAAAAATCCTCTAAAATTCTCTATTTTTCCAAACCATGAAATATACTATATACACAAATTAATAAAATGTGCATACTAAAATGAACTACTACAAGCTTCCTCCATCAATGCAAACTATCAAGCGAATTTAAGCTTAAATGGACACAAGTAAAGAAATGCACCATGAAAAACTATATATATATATATAGAGAGAGAGAGACACCTAACCATTTCTAGACCATGACGGCATGAAATGAGATATGGTAGTGATAAAGGTGTGAGGATTGAAAGGATCGAGGATGTCCAAGAGGGGGGGTGAATTTGGCAACTAGTAAATTTTTCGAAATACAATTCAACCTATCGCCATTTGCCCAATCTCACCCCACAAGTGCTTGTGTCAATCTAAGCCTAAAACAAGTTATGCAACCTAGAGCCAAGTCCTATCACAAGTGTACTACTCTAGAAAAGTAGAGAACACAAAGGAAATGCGGGAATGTAAATGAGTTAGAAAGACAAAGCCGGTTTTTCCCGAGGTATCAGAGAGTCGGCACTCCCCACTAGTCCTCGTTGGAGCACCCACGCAAGGGTGTAGCTCCCCCTTGATCTTTGCAAAGACCAAGTGCTCTCTACGGGCTGATCCTTTGCCTCTCCGGTGCAGTGGATCGCCCACAACCGCTCACAAGCTTGGCTTGGGCCACCCACAAGCTCTCCAAGTGGTCATCAAGCCTCCGATCGCGACCGAACCGTCTAGGTGACGCCGATCACCAAGAGTAACAAGCCTAGACTCTCACTTGACCAAGAACAAGGCCAAAGAGGGTGATGGATACACACAAGTCACTCTTGATCTCTGTAGGAAAGAAGCTCACAAGCAATTGGGAATCACTCATGTAACACCCTAGTGTTAGTTACTATTTTCACACTTGCATTTGCATGTCATCAAGCATGGATCATGTCATTTCATGCATCATCATCATTGCATTTTATTTGATTCCCTTTTATTGCTATATGTTTGTTTATATGCCCATAACATGCTAAATGTGTTGACATGCAAATGTGATGCTTGTTTACTGTTCTAAATGCTTTAGACATGTTTGGGGTAACATTTGGAACAATGTTCATGTTGGTGAAATCCCCAAAATACCCCTCTAGCTCATAGTTGACTAGAGAGCCCTTTAAAAGCTATTCTGTTTGACCAAACAAGAAGGGCATTTTAGAGATTCTGCATGTCAGTGCATCCTTAATCAAAGTTGTGTAGAATTTTATAAGCAACAAACTTTATTTTTGGGTCAACTCATGAAAATGAGTGGAAGGAGGTCAAAGAGTTGAATTAGTGCAGATTTGGAGCTGTTTTGGAAGTTTTCAAATTTTCCTAAGTCTAAACCGGTTTTCAGTTTCGGTGTACCCCTGTTCATCGACTTGTATCCCTCAATCCAGGCCGAACTAGAGTAAAGTGCCTTAATATGAAATGATCTACTCATATAGCTCTTCAATCCATATTAGTGAAGTTTTCGCTGAAACGCACTGGATCATGAGTTATGGCTTGATCAAAATCGAGTTTCAGTCGGGTCCGCAGAGACTGAATCGGAGCCGATTCAGTTCGACCCTCGGTCATCGCCGCGCGACCGCATCAGGCCTTGGCCGCCAGGTGGCGCCGTACGCCGTCGTTGCCCTGCCGCGCGGTCGGCTTACAAAGGGCAACACTCCATCCTGTCTCCCGCACACTCGCCCTCACTCTCCCCGCTCTCTCGCCCTCTGCTCGCTCGCTGCTCTCCTCTTTCCCCTCCGCCGCGCCGCCGCCGCGGTGAAATCCGCCACCACCGAGCCGTCTCTGACCGCTCCACCCTCGGCGTAGCTTCGGCTTGCTCTGCTCTTCGTTTCCTACCCGTTGCCGACCTCAGCCGACCTAAGGTACAGCTCCAGCGAGCTTCTCGCCGTCCGTCATTGCCGGAGCGCCGCCGAGCTCTCGGGTCGCGGCGACGAGGGCGATGCCGGGGTCGGCTTCCCTCTCTAGTGCTCGTCTAGAAGTCTCCGTTAGCCGTAGATCCATTCTACACCGTCGGATAGGTCTATCTCGCCGTAGTTTCGCCGGAACCCGAGTTCGCCGTGAACCCGCTCGCCACCGTGCCGCCATGCGAGCGCGGTCAGTGAGCTCCCGTGCGCAATAGTTCGATTCGTCGCATGCACAGGTCCGCTAGGGTTCCAGGAACACGGAACGAGGGCGAGCCGCGCGAGCAACGGCCGGAATCAGCCGGCGCAAGTTCGCCGGACCACCGTCGTCCGCCATTGCCGCCGTCGAGCTCGCTCCGGTGGAGTACGACCCTCGGCAGTTGGTCCATCGGGTTCGTCTCGTTGCCACGAGTCGGTAGGTAGCCTCGGCGTCGCCGGAGACCTCGCCGTCGGCGAGCTCTCGCCGGTTAGCGCCGGCGGCTCTGTTCCGCTCTCTGACGCGTGGGGTCGGGTCGACCCCGGGGCCCGCGAGTCAGCCGTTTGGATGCGCCTCTGGTTCGCTGAGCCGGGTGCACGTAGCAGTTCTATCGGGTTTAGGTTTTATGATTTATAAAATGAATTTCCAGAAAATGTGTAAAACCTTCCAAAATTCATATCTGGAGCTAGGAATGTCCTTTTGGGGTGAACCAAATTTTGTTGTGTTTGTATTTCTGAGCTCTATCAAGGAAAAATATAAAATGTACTTTTTGAATACTTTTTATGTGCAGTTAAAATTAAATTGGTAATTGCTTGCAAACTTGATAAATGCATACGTAATTGTAGGAATGTGCTAAAAATGTGATTCCACTTGCATTCATCTTGTTTAGGGAAGTAGAATCTATGAAAAATATGTTTGTTGGTGTTTCACTGTTATTTATATGATGTCTAGTATAATGTGACTTTTATGCCTTAATCTTGCAAAAATCACCATGCTTAATGTGTTAAGGTTATAGTCATGAATATTTTTCCTGGACTATGTTATGTTGGAAAGAAGCTAAGAAAATTAGGAAATCTGTTGTTTGATACTTTTCACTGTGTTAAGTATTTTCCATTGTTTAAAAGGCTGGTTGCTTGTTATTTTTGTGTAGACTGTTATACTTGTCCAAATGACTTGAAATTTTGTCAGTAGGCTAATCTGGATGTGTAATAGCTACTGTAATTTCTATGGATTTTTCTGGTCATAGTAAACAGTAGGTCCAGTTATAGGCTAGGGTTTATTTAATTGTTTCTAAGCAATTATCTTTTGGTTGTGGTAGGTTAGTTGATGCATGTTAATTATTAAGTGCAGGTTGTAGACCTCTCACCCGGGACGAGAAATTATTCTATGCTTTGCTTAAGAAGGGTGAGTATGAGTTGGTTGTCTAGGGAAGAAATATGCCCGTACTCAGTAAATGAGTGTGGATTGTTAAACTGATTGCATATCATGGGTTAATTCGTGCATCTCTATCTTGCATTTCATGTGCATTCTCAGTTCTCATATATGCATATCATGCATACAGGATCACCGGGAGGCGTGACGCTTTTGCAGTTCGATCCACCGGAGGAGGGAGTTCCGCCGGAGATTGAAGTGCCAGAGGTTCCCGAAGGTCAGGAAGAAGAAGCTGAACTTCCAGAGTGCCCTGGTCACCAACCTACTAACTTTGTGAAAGGCAAGCCCCGGAGCATCTCTAAGTCTCCACCTACTCTTTTTACAAATGCACTGGTCTTTATTAAATCGTATGATTGTGCACTTAAGTATAGGAGTTGATATGATACCGTTGCTGCATTTATTCCTTGTCCACTTATACTTGATCCTGAGATTATTACTAGACAAGGGGATGGGTTCGATCCTATGCTTAGCCATGCTTAGACCGGTAGAAGTCGAGGGATTTTCTGTCCTTCGCGAGCATAGGTGGTTACTAATGATGATGGGGTTGGATTCCACATGATGGACTATATGTGCCACCATGCCACAGTGTCTAATGAGAGAATCAAGGCTAGGTAGCGGGGAGCCGCATGACATGGTTGAGGTCATGCAGTCTTCGGTGCTGCTTGCGGCCGACTAGGACTGAGGCCACCAGACATCAGTTGAGATTGAAAGACGTCGTCACATAGCTGGCCAGATAAGTCGTTCTGACCGCGAAGCCGAGTATTTCTTTCTGAGCCGAGAATTAGGCGTGATAAGGCAGACGTATTCTGGAGGTAGGAAGGATGTCCGGAGACACCATCTTACCAAGGGCAAGTCAGGGACCTGATGCATCCTGGAAGTGGGTTTGTCTCTGAGAATATGGAACCCTCCAAGCCCACGATACATATTATGTCTCAGAAAGATTTAACGGTGGCCCAAGAAGCCAGTGGCTCGGCTGACAGGGTTTGTGATTGGCATATTTGCCAGCTGGTACAATCGATTCGAATCGCCATCTCTCCTGGTTAGTGAGAAACCGAACTGATCTTCTGGTGAGGTAGAGGCTAATAACTTGAACATAATGATTATGGTGAGATGTGGTTGATATCTGTGGATATCGGAAATCATATGGTCTTATTGATTGCTACAATATTCAGTGAATGCTTAGTATAGTGGCTAAACCTAGTAAATAGTTTAACTGAAATCGAAGCTTATCACAATTAAAATGAATAAGTTGAGGTTCTACTGTAGTAATGCTTTTGATGCAAAAATGATGCTACCCTCTGAGCTCCACCAAATAAGCCTTGCATATCCTTGAGAGTCTTTTTATTTACTCCCTGTCGGGTAAGTCTAGCTGAGTACAATTGAGTACTCAGGGTTTTATTCCCATTGTTGCAGATGGTGTAGTCTACTACGCGTATTGCAGGAATTGCTTCACCCCTGCGGGCGAAGAAGACTAGACCCGAGGGCAGGGTCATTATCTATCTTTAGTTGTTGTAAGAATGCTGTGACAGGGTCATGTGATGGTACTCGTATTTGAACTCTGTGGTGTAAAACTATGTTGACTTCCGCTACTACTCTATTTGTGTAAAAGACTATGTTGTACTCTGATGTTTAAATTCGGTTGCGAACTTATGTGTCATGTGATCGGGTATTGCTGAATGAATGATCCTTGGGGTATGAAATGTTTGAAATCCTTCGAGATTTCCGGACTACCGGGTTTATATTGGCTCAAGTGCGACTGGATTGCGGCTAAAATGCGATCGTTGTACTTGTGCTCGTATAAATTGGTCGGTTCTGTGACAGCTGGTACCAGAGCATAATTCAGCATATACCGTCACTTGACTATTTGAAAACTAAAAGAGTTTTGAGTTTTACAAACTAATTGCCAACTGATAGTGTGTATAGGTGATTTAAACCAAGTGTTTGCAAAACTTATGAGTACCAATGACCAAGTCCTATAGCCCTATGTATATGTGGTAATTAGGTGGCTTATGTAAGTACTGACTTGGGGGAAATTGCATCATATTTCTATTTGTGGTTCATTTGGTTTTATCGTGCGGATAATCATGAACTGTCGGTTTTTTATTGCTTTTTATGGGTCAATGTACCACGTCGCCTAAGGTAAGGTGAGATGTGAGTGTAAGATCGAACAACCATCGATCGATGGTGAGTGTATGGTTACTGAAGTGAGTACATGTGATCCATATGTGTACTTATGGAAGTAGGGTGGAGTAATTAATTTTGGGGTCGCAAATGTTCATGGGAACATTTCCGGCAAAAAGTGCTTCTTGTTGCCCTGCATACATTGGGATTTGGGCTGAAATGAATCTTCTGCAGGTACACTAACCACGCAAAACGTATAGCACGGTTAGTTACGTATATGAGAGCACGTGGTATGCCACCGACTATAACGTTAGTTAAAATATATTATGTGTGAGGTCGTTGGCACGTGCATGCATCATGATCATGAAATTAATTTAAGCTATTTGTACTATTTCCTTCCCTATGGTAAAATTTGTGCTGTCCTATCTTATTCTAAATGCTGAAAGATGTTGTAATGTACCAGATGGCAGCTGAAGATGAGCCGCAGAGTGGTCAGTTTCTGGAGCAGTTTGGCACACCCACGGTGCTATGGAGGTTGTTGAAGTCTGTGGGATATGCAGAGCCACCACTGTATTTCTGGAAGCCAGCGAAAACCATGGTGCAGCCTTGGTTTGATGTTTGGGTGACTATCCCTGTGCTTGAAAGGGGTTGGTCGTTTCCAGGAATAAAGGTGGAAGTTGACATGAGGACGCCATGGGATGGTGCGCAGCTTGCAGCTTTCGAGGTGTTGACGAATATTTGCAGCCGGTTCAACAAGAGAGCTGATTTGGGGCCAGCAAATGTTTTTCCCAGGGTGGATGCTTCTCAGGGTGAGTGGGCTCAGTCTAGCCAAGCTTCTTTGGAGCGAGGCAGGGACGAGCGTGCTCATAGCACGGGTGCTTCTATGAGTGCTATGTTTGCTGTCCTGAGGATGCATTATTCCACTAGGGATGGTTGGATGAAGTGCGTTGAAGCCCTGCATGATGCTGTTGAGAAGAAGTTAGAAGCTGAAGAGTGGGCACGTATGGCTCGTCGTAGCTCAGATGACTTGGTGGTAGCTCTCACTGCCTGTCGCAATGAGTTGTTACGATGCACTGGCGCCTTGTTGGCAGCTGATCGCCGTGTCGAGGTGCTTGAGAGGGAGAATGCAGATCTTCACCGCCAGCTTGACAATCGCAATATGAGTTTGACACGTCAGCGCACTGAGTTTCTGCAGGAGTTGCGTGCTAGTCAGCAGCAGGTTTGGGAGTTGCAGCAGAATGTTCATCGTCTGAACAACCGTGCTGATCCGTTTCATCCTCCGGGTGCAGCGGAGTTTGCTCCTGAGATCTTCATTGCAGCTGATGATGGTGAAGCAAGTGAGAAAGAAGAGGAAGAAGACCCCGAGGAGATCGTGCCTATTGACGAGAGTGATGACCATGGTGGGAACGTGTCCGGCGTGGACAGTGACCACGATGACTAGGCTTTATCTAGTGATCTTGCCATGATCGGCACCCTTTTGTATTGGGAAAACCTTTAATGTCATGTAATGAGAGAACCCTGTGTGTTCAGGGCTGGAACCATCAAACTTTTAATTAAGTAATGGTAACTTATGCAGTTTGGAAACCCTTTTTGGTTGCGCCTTGTTATTGTGCGGTTGTGTGATGATTATTGAATTATTGTGTCGTTTGTTTGTTATCAAAAATGATCATTGATATCTTTTGGGCATGATCTTTCGGTTATCTTTGGCATAACTGACACTTAACAATGGTTGTTGTGTGTTGCTACAGATGGCACCTCATACCCGTCGTCATGGGTCAACCAGCGGTGGTGGGAACGAACATGAAGATGACGAGTTGCCGCCTCCTCCACCGCGTACCCAGGAACAGTTGTTTGCTCAGTTCTTGGACACCCAGCAAGCGATTTTGCAGCAGATGGTTGCTAGTAACAACCACAATCGCAATCGAGGTGGACGCCGCGGAAACGATGAGGACCAATACAGTAACTATAAGGACTTCATGGACACTAAGCCTCCGGTATTCAAGCAGGCCGTAGAACCGCTGGAAGCTGATGAGTGGTTAAACACTATTGAACAGTCGTTCTCTGTGCTGCGATTGACTGAAACCATGAAGGCTAGCTTTCCTGCTATGTTACTGCAAGGCCAAGCTGCAATATGGTGGGCCAATCGCAAGACCGCCTACCCTGTAGTCGCTGATATCACCTGGGAGCAGTTCACCAGGTATTTCTGGGGACATTTCATTCCAGCAGGCTTGATCAAGATGAAGGTCAATGAATTCATGCAGCTTACTCAGGGTACCAAGACCCTCACTCAGTATCATCATGCCTTTAACAATCTGTCGAGGTATGCCCCGTGGATGGTAGATACAGATGAAAAGAAGATTGAAACCTTCAAGAGAGGTCTTAGTACCAAGCTTATGAAGACTCTGGCAAACAACGCTCGTACAACTTTTAATGAGTTCATCAGTGAAGCTTATATCCAAGAGAAACAGAACAACTTGCACACTGCTTCCAAGGGAGGCAAGAGGCCATTTGAAGGAAGCTCTTCTCAGTCAAGGACTCCAGCAGCTAGTCGTGCGGTGGCAAATCGCCCTGCTTACGGTCCGGCTGTTCCTGGAGCAAAATTCAGACCCCCTCCAAAGAAGCAGCCAGCGCCACAACGCTACAAGAAAGGCTTCACAGTGCCTTTGAACAAGAACAATGCTCCTCCAAACAACGCCGTTCCAGTGAGGACCAACCAAGGTCTGGGGCCATGCTTTAACTGCGGTCAACAGGGGCACCTTGCTCGCTATTGCCCTCATCCAAAGCAGGCTCGAGTGCATCACACCACTATTGAAGAAATTCCAGAAGGAGAACCAGTCACCGCGGGTATGTTTTCTGTGAATCAGCATCCTGCTATTGTTTTGTTCGACTCTGGATCATCGCATTCTTTCATAAGTCAAGCATTTGCACAAAGGCATGCCTTTCAGATCGTTGATTTGGGCTGTAATTTCCGGATAACCTCAGCTGGGGCTGAAATATGCACACGTGAGGGTATCAAGCAGGCGAGTATTGAGATTAATGATAGGAGTTTTATCAGTCATCTCATTGTGTTGCCTGGGCTAGGTCTGGATGTAATTCTAGGGGTTAGCTGGATGAACAAATGGGGTGCGGTATTGGACGTTGCTAACCGAACTTTGACGTTGAAGGCGCCCCAGGGTGGGGGTACCTTTCAAGTTTCCTTACCTCGAAGAAGGGATCTTTTTAATCTCTCTTTCGCAGTTGAGGGCAAGACCGTCCAAGGTATTCCGGTAGTGTGTGAGTTTCCTGATGTCTTTCCTGATGATCTACCTGGACTTCCTCCTGATCGAGATGTGGAGTTTGCAATAGAACTTATTCCCGGTACGGCGCCTATTTCTCGAAGGCCATATAGAATGCCTCCTCATGAATTAGCTGAACTCAAGAAACAACTCCAGGAGTTATTGGACAAAGGGTTCATTCGCCCTAGTTCTTCTCCGTGGGGCTGTCCTGCAATCTTTGTTAAGAAGAAGGATGAAACTTTACGTATGTGTGTGGACTATAGGCCACTAAATGCTGTGACAATTAAGAACAAGTATCCTCTACCTCGTATTGATATCTTGTTTGATCAATTGTCCAAGGCCAAGGTTTTCTCCAAAATTGATCTGAGATCTGGGTATCATCAAATTAAGATCAGACCACAAGATATTCCCAAGACGGCTTTCTCCACTCGGTATGGCTTGTATGAGTATTTGGTTATGTCTTTTGGATTAACCAATGCTCCTGCACATTTCATGTATCTAATGAATTCGGTATTCATGCCTGAGTTGGATAAGTTCGTGGTAGTCTTTATTGACGATATTCTGGTGTACTCTGAAAGCATGGAGGATCATGCTGAACACTTGAGGATAGTCTTGACTAGACTCAGGGAGCATAAGCTGTATGCTAAGTTCAGCAAGTGTGAGTTTTGGTTGACTAAGGTACCTTTTCTGGCCATATCTTATCTGCTGAAGGTATTTCTGTAGATCCGTCAAAAGTTCAGCAGGTGTTGGATTGGCAGTCACCAACAAATGTGTCTGAGGTTCGTAGCTTTCTGGGATTAGCTGGGTATTATCGCCGCTTTATTCAGGATTTCTCTAAAATAGCTAAACCTATGACCAAGCTATTGCACAAAGATACCAAGTTTGTGTGGAGCGAGGAGTGTGAAACAGCTTTTCGCACCTTGCAAACGTTGTTGACCACTGCTCCAGTTCTTGCACAACCTGATATTGAAAGACCTTTTGATGTGTACTGCGATGCTTGTGGCACTGGGTTAGGATGTGTTCTCATGCAAGAAGGCCGAGTCATTGCTTATGCCTCGCGTCAATTGAGAAAACATGAGCAAAACTACCCTACTCATGATTTGGAACTTGCCGCTGTAGTTCATGCATTGAAGATTTGGCGCCACTATTTGATGGGTCACAAATGTCATATCTATTCCGATCACAAGAGTCTCAAGTACATCTTCACTCAGCCTGAGTTGAACATGAGGCAAAGAAGGTGGTTGGAGTTGATCAATGACTATGATCTAGAAGTACACTATCATCCGGGCAAGGCCAATGTCGTAGCCGATGCTTTGAGCCGAAAGTCTCATTGCAATATATTGCAGCCTTTGCTAGCAGACGGATTCAATCTTGTGCATCCAGTGGTGTTGAATAATATTACTATCAGTTGTACTATGGAAAGCAAGATTATTGAAGGTCAGAAAACAGATCCCGGCATATATCATATCAAAAGGAAGATGAAAGAACAAGAAATGCTTCATTTCTGAGTAGATGAAAAAGGTATATTGTGGTTCAAGGATCGATTGGTAGTACCGAAAGACCATGAGTTGAGGAATCAGATTATGGACGAGGCTCATTTGTCCAAGTTGTCTATCCATCCTGGTAGTAGTAAGATGTATCAAGACTTGAAACCTAGGTTCTGGTGGACCAAAATGAAGAAGGAAATTGCAGCCTATGTGGCCAGGTGTGATACCTGTTGTCGCGTGAAGGCTATTCATCTTAAGCCAGCAGGCCTATTGCAACCTTTACCAGTTCCAGGTTGGAAATGGGATGAGATAACCATGGATTTCATATCTGGGTTACCTCTAACACAAAAAGGCCATGATTCTATTTGGGTGATCGTAGATCGATTGACTAAGATTGCACATTTCTTACCAGTTCGAACTACAGATCATCCTCATCAGTTGGCACAGCTCTACTTTGCTCAGATACTTCGGTTACATGGTGTGCCGAGGACGATAGTTTCCGACAGAGGCCCGCAATTTATTGCACGCTTCTGGGAGCATCTACACAAGTGTTTGGGAACCAATTTAGTTCGCAGCTCAGCTTATCATCCTCAAACTTCTGGTCAGACTGAAAGGGTAAATCAAATTCTTGAAGATATGTTGAGAGCTTGTGTTCTATCGTCTAAAGGTTCGTGGGAGGAATGGTTACCTTTCGCCGAGTTCTCATACAACAATAGCTATCAAGAGAGTATTCAAATGGCTCCTTTTGAAGCTTTGTATGGGCGCAAATGTAGAACTCCTCTCAATTGGGTTGAATCAGGCGAAAGGAGATATTACGGGATTGACTTTGTGAAAGAGGCCGAAGAGAGAGTGCATACCATTCAAACACATCTCAAAGCCGCTCAGACTCGTCAAAAGAGCTATGCGGACAAGCGAAGAAGGCCATTGGAATTTGAAGTGGGTGACTATGTATACTTGAAGGTGTCACCTATGAAAGGCGTGCAACGCTTCGGAGTGAAACGAAAGTTAGCTCCAAGGTTTATAGGTCCTTTTCAAATTCTGGAAAGAAGTGGGAAAGTAGCATACAAGTTACGATTGCCACCACACATGTCCACTATCTTCAATGTGTTTCATGTGTCTCAACTCAAGAAATGTTTACGAGTACCGGAAGAACAAGTGGATTTTGGTGATATCAAGTTGAAATCAGATTTGACCTATGAAGAAAAGCCTATTGAAGTAATAGATTACAAAGAAAGAATCACCCGTAGCCGAGTGATCAAGTTCTATAAGGTGGTGTGGAACAACCAAAGTTATTGGGATGCGACTTGGGAAAGAGAAGATTACCTCAAGGAAGTCTATCCTTCTTTCTTTAAACAATGGTATTTAACTCTAATCTCGGGGACGAGATTCTTTTAAGGGGAGGGCTGTAACACCCTAGTGTTAGTTACTATTTTCACACTTGCATTTGCATGTCATCAAGCATGGATCATGTCATTTCATGCATCATCATCATTGCATTTTATTTGATTCCCTTTTATTGCTATATGTTTGTTTATATGCCCATAACATGCTAAATGTGTTGACATGCAAATGTGATGCTTGTTTACTGTTCTAAATGCTCTAGACATGTTTGGGGTAACATTTGGAACAATGTTCATGTTGGTGAAATCACCAAAATACCCCTCTAGCTCATAGTTGACTAGAGAGCCCTTTAAAAGCTATTCTGTTTGACCAAACAAGAAGGGCATTTTAGAGATTCTGCATGTCAGTGCATCCTTAATCAAAGTTGTGTAGAATTTTATAAGCAACAAACTTTATTTTTGGGTCAACTCATGAAAATGAGTGGAAGGAGGTCAAAGAGTTGAATTAGTGCAGATTTGGAGCTGTTTTGGAAGTTTTCAAATTTTCCTAAGTCTAAACCGGTTTTCAGTTTTGGTGTACCCCTGTTCATCGACTTGTATCTCTCAATCTAGGCCGAACTAGAGTAAAGTGTCTTAATATGAAATGATCTACTCATATAGCTCTTCAATCCATATTAGTGAAGTTTTTGCTGAAACGCACTGGATCACGAGTTATGGCTTGATCAAAATCGAGTTTCAGTCGGGTCCGCGGAGACTGAATCGGAGCCGATTCAGTTCGACCCTCGGTCGTCGCCGCGCGACCGCGTCAGGCCTCGGCCGCCAGGTGGCGCCGTACGCCGTCGTTGCCCTACCGCGCGGTCGGCTTACAAAGGGCAACACTCCATCCTGTCTCCCGCACACTCGCCCTCACTCTCCCCGCTCTCTCGCCCTCTACTCGCTCGCTGCTCTCCTCTTTCCCCTCCGCCGTTGCCATTTCCGCCGCGCCGCCGCCACGGTGAAATCCGCCGCCACCGAGCCGTCTCCGACCGCTCCACCCTCGGCGTAGCTTCGGCTTGCTCTGCTCTTCGTTTCCGACCCGTTGCCGACCTCAGCCGACCTAAGGTACAGCTCCAGCGAGATTCTCGCCGTCCGCGATTGCCGGAGCGCCGCCGAGCTCTCGGGTCGCCGCGACGAGGGCGATGCCGGGGTCGGCTTCCCTCTCTAGTGCTCGTCTAGGAGTCTCCGTTAGCCGTAGATCCATTCTACACCGTCGGATAGGTCTATCTCGCCGTAGTTTCGCCGGAACCCGAGTTCGCCGTGAACCCGCTCGCCACCGTGCCGCCATGCGAGCGCGGTCAGTGAGCTCCCGTGCGCAATAGTTCGATTCGTCGCACGCACAGGTCCGCTAGGGTTCCAGGAACACGGAACGAGGCCGAGCCGCGCGAGCAACGGCCGGAATCGGCCGGCGCAAGTTCGCCGGACCACCGTCGTCCGCCATTGCCGCCGTCGAGCTCGCTTCGGTGGAGTACGACCCTCGGCAGTTGGTCCATCGGGTTCGTCTCGTTGCCACGAGTCGGTAGGTAGCCTCGACGTCACCGGAGACCTCGCCGTCGGCGAGCTCTCGCCGGTCAGCGCCGGCGGCTCTGTTCCGCTCTCTGACGCGTGGGGTCGGGTCGACCCCGGGGCCCGCGAGTCAGCCGTTCGGATGCGCCTCTGGTTCGCTGAGCCGGGTGCACGTAGCAGTTCTATCGGGTTTAGGTTTTATGATTTATAAAATGAATTTCCAGAAAATGTGTAAAACCTTCCAAAATTCATATCTGGAGCTCGGAATGTCCATTTGGGGTGAACCAAATTTTGTTGTGTTTGTATTTCTGAGCTCTATCAAGGAAAAATATAAAATGTACTTTTTGAATACTTTTTATGTGCAGTTATAATTAAATTGGTAATTACTTGCAAAATTGATAAATGCATAAGTAATTGTAGGAATGTGCTAAAAATGTGATTCCACTTGCATTCATCTTGCTTAGGGAATTAGAATCTATGAAAAATATGTTTGCCGGTGTTTCACTGTTATTTATATGATGTCTAGTATAATGTGACTTTTATGCCTTAATCTTGCAAAAATCACCATGCTTAATGTGTTAAGGTTATAGTCATGAATATTTTTCCTGGACTATGTTATGTTGGAAAGAAGCTAAGAAAATTAGGAAATCTGTTGTTTGATACTTTTCACTGTGTTAAGTATTTTCCAATGTTTAAAAGGCTGGTTGCTTGTTATTTTTGTGTAGACTGTTATACTTGTCCAAATGACTTAAAATTTTGTCAGTAGGCTAATCTGAATGTGTAATAGGTACTGTAATTTCTATGGATTTTTCTGGTCATAGTAAATAGTAGGTCCAGTTATAGGCTAGGGTTTATTTAATTGTTTCTAAGCAATTATCTTTTGGTTGTGGTAGGTTAGTTGATGCATGTTAATTATTAAGTGCAGGTTGTAGACCTCTCACCCGGGACGAGAAATTATTCTATGCTTTGCTTAAGAAGGGTGAGTATGAGTTGGTTGTCTAGGGAAGAAATATGCCCGTACTTAGTAAATGAGTGTGGATTGTTAAACTGATTGCATATCATGGGTTAATTCGTGCATCTCTATCTTGCATTTCATGTGCATTCTCAGTTCTCATATATGCATATCATGCATATAGGATCGCCGGGAGGCGTGACGCTTTTGCAGTTCGATCCACCGGAGGAGGGAGTTCCGCCGGAGATTGAAGTGCCAGAGGTTCCCGAAGGTCAGGAAGAAGAAGCTGAACTTCCAGAGTGCCCTGATCACCAACCTACTAACTTTGTGAAAGGCAAGCCCTGGAGCATCCCTAAGTCTCCACCTACTCTTTTTACAAATGCACTGGTCTTTATTAAATCGTATGATTGTGCACTTAAGTATAGGAGTTGATATGATACCGTTGCTGCATTTATTCCTTGTCCACTTATAGTTGATCCTGAGATTATTACTAGACAAGGGGATGGGTTCGATCCTATGCTTAGCCATGCTTAGACCGGTAGAAGTCGAGGGATTTCCTGTCCTTCGCGAGCATAGGTGGTTACTAATGATGATGGGGTTGAATTCCACATGATGGACTATATGTGCCACCATGCCACAGTGTTTAATGAGAGAATCAAGGCTAGGTAGCGGGGAGCCGCATGACATGGTTGAGGTCATGCCGTCTTCGGTGCTGCTTGCGGTCGACTAGGACTGAGGCCACCAGACATCAGTTGAGATTGAAAGACGTCGTCACATAGCTAGCCAGATAAGTCGTTCTGACCGCGAAGCCGAGTATTTCTTTCTGAGCCTGGAATTGGGCGTGATAAGGCAGACGTATTCTGGAGGTAGGAAGGATGTGCGGAGACACCATCTTACCAAGGGCAGGTCAGGGACTTGATGCATCCTGGAAGTGGGTTTGTCTCTGAGAATATGGACCCCTCCAAACCCGCGATACATATTATTTCTCAGAAAGATTTAACGGTGGCCCAAGAAGCCAGTGGCTCGGCTGACAGGGTTTGTGATTGGCATATTTGCCAGCTGGTACAATCGATTCGAATCACCATCTCTCCTGGTTAGTGAGAAACTGAACTGATCTTCTGGTGAGGTAGAGGCTAATAACTTGAACATAATGATTATGGTGAGATGAGGTTGATATCTGTGGATATCGGAAATCATATGGTTTTATTGATTGCTACAATATTCAGTGAATGCTTAGTATAGTGGCTAAACCTAGTAAATAGTTTAACTGAAATCGAAGCTTATCACAATTAAAATGAATAAGTTGAGGTTCTACTGTAGTAATGCTTTTGATGCAAAAATGATGCTACCCTCTGAGCTCCACCAAATAAGCCTTGCATATCCTTGAGAGTCTTTTTATTTACTCCCTGTCGGGTAAGTCTAGCTGAGTACAATTGAGTACTCAGGGTTTTATTCCCATTGTTGCAGATGGTGTAGTCTACTACGCGTATTGCAGGAATTGCTTCACCCCTGCGGGCGAAGAAGACTAGACCCGAGGGCAGGGTCATTATCTATCTTTAGTTGTTGTAAGAATGCTGTGACAGGGTCATGTGATGGTACTCGTATTTGAACTCTGTGGTGTAAAACTATGTTGACTTCCGCTACTACTCTATTTGTGTAAAAGACTATGTTGTACTCTGATGTTTAAATTCGGTTGCGAACTTATGTGTCATGTGATCGGGTATTGCTGAATGAATGATCCTTGGGGTATGAAATGTTTGAAATCCTTCGAGATTTCCGGACTACCGGGTTTATATTGGCTCAAGTGCGACTGGATTGCGGCTAAAATGCGATCGTTGTACTTGTGCTCGTATAAATTGGTCGGTTCTGTGACATCACAAGGGTTGCTTCAACTGAACAAATGAGCAAGAGAACTAGAATGAAGCCAATGGTGAAGTATAAATACCCCCAAGCCTCACACTAGCCGTTTGAGCAAAAATCAGCTTTCTGCGAACCGTCGAACTGAATGAATAGTGACACCATCGGACCATCCCGCTCCGGTCTGACTCTCACACGCGTACTGCGGGCAACACTGTGTTATAGGGGGTGTTGAATGCATGACAATGGTCTAACACACACCGTTGGACCAGCGTCCGACGCCACTGTGCTCTCGGGTGAGCACTGCACAGTTGCTCTCAACGGCGAAACCACGCATAATTAGTCCGACGCCCTTCGTCGGACTCGGTCCGACGCTCATAGATGCTCTCTGGACCTCTCTAGAAGTGTCGGAGTCTAAGAACCATTGGTCCGACGCTCGCGTCCTCACAGTCCGACGCTCGCCTGTGAACACCCTGGCACCGTCGGACGCAGTGAAATGGTCTGACGGCCATTCCACCAGCGTCTAACACTCCCTGGTCTGCTAAGAAGCAACCAGGGGCTGCCACGTACCCGTCGGACCCTAGCCATTGGTCCGACGACCATACTAGACAGAGTCCGATGCCCTTAAATTGATCAAAACTTCACTGAATCGAAAACTTTCCAAAATGAAGTTTGATCCTCTCTCTCTCAAAAGTCTCCCTGCGCTGTCTAGAGCTATGCTGGACAAGTGTGCATCACATCTACACTCTCTAACTTTGCCCTAAGTCAAGCTACCCATCGAAACCCCTCTTTATAGTACGGTCAAAGTGAAAAACAAAACCTAAGACTACTCCAAATGTCTCTCAACTCCAAACGACACTGGGAACTAGCCTATCACCGTTATGTCTTCCATCCTTTGAAAGCCGAATCGATTTCCATCACTAGGGGATTGAACCTGCATGTTATTATGACCTAACCTCTAGGTTATCTTGCAAAACACACGTTAGTCATAATAACCATTTTGTTGTCATTAATCACCGAAACCACTAGGGCCTAGATGCTACCATCTCCCCCTTTTTGGTGATTGATGACAACAACCTCAAATAGATTTAGAAAGAGTGAGGTTTTTAAAGGCTTGATTCATATAAGCATGTGTCAATAAGAGCAAAGGGGTTAGGCATGCTTATACAAATCAAGACCACAAGGTACACAAGAATATGAAATAAGCACAAGTACCAAAGGTTATGCTCAAGATCGGAGTGAAGTGCGGAAGCTAAGACAATGAGCACAACCAAGTGAGAACCAAGTGACATGATATATATAACATGAAGCACAAACACATGTCACAAACCAAGTCTCAAGCACACATATATATATATATACAATGCATGAAAGTAAACATGATGCATGAGTATGTCACAAGCAAAAGTCATCATAAGAGCCAAAACCCTCTCACACACTCCCCCTAAATCTATGCTCTCTCACCCCCTTTGGCATCAAGCACCAAAGACCTAAGACTCAGGAGGAGGAGAGGAAGCTGCAGCGTCACGGTCGGAGGCGTGAGGCCTAAGCTCAAACTGTGAGGGGTCGGTGTCTGACTCGAAGCTCTGAGCTGTCTGACCCTCTATCGGAGAACGTGAAGGTGCAGCGGTTCGGGTTGGCTCAACTGTCTCTGTAGGTGGCTGCTCCTCTGGTGCTGTCGAGACAGACTCTGGAGTTGTCTGTTCCTCGGTGATGGGCTACTGACCTTGTGGCGCTGCTACAGTCACAACTACAGCCTCAGTGTCTGTAGTAGTCGCAAGGGGCTCAGAAGAAGTGACTGAGGACGGTAGAGTCTCTGTGGTGCCGGTAGCAGGTGGAGCTGTGGTGGAAGGCACAGGCTGTCGGTACTCATGACGTGTAGGCAAGCCTATGATCTCGCTGAAGGTCATACCTAGACTCCTAGTCACTGAGGGGCCACCCAAGTCTGGAGTGAAGCCTGTACGAATAGGAGTGAAACCCTGAGCAAACCCTAGAGAAGCAACCACTGTTGCGTCTGCTGTGAAGGTGTAGCGAACTGATTGGTAAGCTGAGCAGTGCCCTGACTCTAAAGTCCACTGGACTATATCGCTGGAGTCGCTAGGGCTACAGTGGCTGCAGGACCAACCTGCTGCACGGGAGGAGTATTAGCCAGGTACAGGGGTGTTCCGGTGTGCCTCATGATGTGCTCCATGAATCCAAAGGTTTGTAGCTGCATCTGCTAACTCTGGAGCTGCATCTGGAGCATCTGCTGCTGAAATTAGTCCTGCCTCAACTGAATCTGGGCTAGAGCTGCAGCCTGCTCTCAAGCTAACCAGGCGTGCTTCTCAGCATGACGCTGCTGAGTCTGCTGGACTTACTGGAGTATCGCAAGAAGAGACGGGTTAGTCTAGGGAGCCTGTGGGGCTGTACTGGAGCCATCGGCCTCTGAGTCATGAGCTCGAGGACGCCTAGGGATAGGCCAGTAGTCCACGTTTGAGCTGGAAGAGGACGTGTCAATAGGGTCGTCGTCAACAAGTAGCTGCTCCAGCTCACTATGGGCAACATGCCTCATAGCCTCGTCCTGCTACTGAACCTCTGCCATATCTGCCCCTGAAGTCTGATGCCTCTGTACTCTGTGAAGTGCTCTGCTACCATGTCTGCCATCTATCAGAGAAGTCATCCTATACAATGGAAACTCTGTCTCAGTCTGGCGTAGCTCTCTAGTGATCCTTGCCCATATCTTGTGTAGCCTGCGCATAAGAATGGAAGAGATCCAGTGAGCGTAGGGAAGCTGTCGCCAAGACCTGATGCCCTCTGCTATCGTGTCCTTAATCTCAATGATTATCCGATCAACTATACCAAACTTTGACTACTGAATCAGGGCACCAAGGAGCCAAAGCTGTAAGTGTGTAAGTCCCTCCTTGTACCCCTCCCACGGTAAAAGAGTACGCCTCATCATGTCGTTCAGGAGATGAACGACGGGACGAAGCTCCAAGGGTGTCCTACGGGAGCCGTCTCCAAACGGCGGTCAAAAACAAGCTGCTATGTGAGCTGTACCCAGTGCCAGTCCTCCGTGTGCCCTCCTCGGCGGACCTGTCATGCTGTAACAGATGCTGTGCAACCTGGTAGCTGACTTTGGTACTCCAAGCAACTCTCTAAGTGCCTTCGCGTAGAGCCGGTAAGGTTCTCCGCCAAAGGTGCACTGTAAGTACTCATGGTCGGGGTCGATCCATAGAGAAGCATAGAACTCACAAACCCACGACTCGATGTACCTCCCTGACTGTCCGAGCAAATCTGTGAGTCCAGGCAAGTAGGTCAAATATGGCCTGATCTCCTCACCACCTGCCTAGACTACGTCCTCCAGGGGACACACTCTGTGCTGCCTCAAGCCAACCTCTGATAGCATAAGAGCTATGAAGAAATCCTCGTTTAGAGTGGTGTACCAGCTCTCTGATGCTCGCAGGTCCCTCTGAGGTGGGAACCAGCACTCAAGCGAAGTCAACCGGAGCTCCCTGACTCGGGCTGCGGAGATGTTCCGCAAGTCCAAGTGAACCTCTGACTCAGGCTCCGGCTGTGGCTCTGTGGGAGCGGGGGCCCTGGGTACTCGGTCGCCGCGCCTCAGACCAGCTGGCCGGGGTGGCACCGAAGGTCGAGTGCGGCCCGAGCGACGAAGTGGAGGTGCCTGGGCCTGCTCCCCCTGAGTAGCTACCTCCTGCTGCTCTACCTGCCTCTGCCCTTCCTCTGCCTGTGGCTACTCCTCAGAACTCTCTCTACCTGCCAAGCTGACCTCAATGCCTCCAATGTGGAGGCCTCTGCCATGCTCTGCCTCGTCTGCTGCCTGAGCTGCCCTGATGTCCTATCGCTGCTCTGCTGTTAGCTGTCACTTCCTCTTCTTGCTCGTATCAACCATAGGGGCTTTTCCCTTGTCCTGAGGAGGAGGCCTCTCATCCCCTCCGGTGCCACCCTTACTACGGCTATCCTGCTTGCAGCGAACCATCGCTGCCAAACTGTCAACTCTGCCCCTCTGCAACTGCCAACTGTCAATGACACTCTAGAGGCTTGGCCTCAATCCGTATCCATGGGCTTGGACCCAGATTCACTGACCCACTGCCAAGAGCCTCTAACCATGATAAGCTGCAAGAGAGATAGAAAGGAAGGGTTTACATAAGCATATAAGTACTAGAGAAAAGAGATTCCTATTAGAAGCAAGCATCGAGGTAAGAAAATAAAATAGAAAAGCAAACTTCAGGAAGAAAACCTGCGAAGGGGTAAGAATCTCTGTCGATGTGAGAGACCAACCACGGCAAGGGCAAAGACAGTCACTGCATAAACATAGGGCACAGGTCAATGACTAGGGCAATGACAAGGATACGCAGTGATGAATGGTCAACTAGGGTTAAGAGCTGAAGAAAAGAGAGACAAGCACAAACCCTAGGAGAGGATGTGCTCGAGCACACGGAAGAACACCACCCTGAACACCAGGAAGGGCACCGAGAGCATCCATGACCACTACTGAAACAAGGTAGTAAGCACAGGAAGGGACAGAGCCTAAGGAGCAAATAGGCGAAAGCCTGGTGAGCAGAGAAGAGGGAGCTCACCACCGTGGGGAATAGGAGCACAGGGCCTCGGTTCTAGAGAGATAGGACCAAGGGAGGGGTTCACCGGAAAGAGTAGCACCACGGCGACGGAGATCCATGGCGGAGGCGGTGGGTTCGCTCAGCAGTGCGACAGTGGAGGGCGTTGCTGTGCGCAAGACAGAGCACGAATACACAGACGAGTGCGCGTTCGCGAGATGAGGAAGCTTGAGCCCGCCGGCGATGAGGGCGCAGGCAAGCCGGGCGCGGGGGAGGAAAAACGCCGGCATAGGCGGCGGTTAGGGTTAGGATGTGGTGCAGCAGTGGTGTATGGGCACGGGAAGAGTGATGGCGAAGAACGGGCAGAGGGTCCCATATGACAGAGAAGAGGTGAAGAACTGTATCTCACGATCCAACCGACTGTCGGACGTTTACTGTTGCACCCGTTGGACTAATCAGAGAGCAACAAAGCACTCTATGAACCGTCGGACGCAGTCCGACACTCCTCGTCGGACGATTCCCTTCAGTCCGATGATGTGAACATGTCGTGAACACGTTCTGCCAATGGTCTGACGCATTGAAAAAGCCAGTCCGATGCTCCGTCCGACATTATCTTCAACAGGGCCAGGGACCGTCGGACTGAGGCAATTGGTCCGACGCTGGGAAAACCAGTGTCCGACGCCACAGTCTGACGCCCTAAAACCTGATATTCTTCAAGTTTCGTCGCGCCTATTTCTCCCAACTAAGTTCCAACCCCAATAAGAGTCAAATAAACACCTGTTGGAACTAGTATGAGACAACCTCTCTCAAACTCTCAATTTTTCAAATATTTTGCCTTAGGCATATGTGAATTTTATGAAAATAGGCAATAAGAACCAAGAACAAAACGGAAAACAAACAACCATGCGAATGCAATGCAAGTTCGCGTAAAGTAAACTAGTTGCTTGTCAAGTTTATCCTCGGTTAAGCTTCTTCACATGCTTTTGGGCAGTTATCTTAACCGAGTTAGACAAGCCCTACGTGCAATTCAATATTAGACATGTTTTATATTACAATGCAATGCACAAGACAACACAAGATCATCTTTTAGTGAAGTCGCTTAGATCAAGGCAATTGAGTTCATTCCTTAGAGTGCAAAACCGTGCCTCATCCAATGGTTTAGTGAAAATGTCTGCCAAGTTATCATTCATTCTCACTCCCTCGAAGGAAATGTCACCTTTAGCAATGTGATCTCTAAGGAAGTGATGACGGATGTCAATGTGCTTTTTGCGGGAGTGTTGAACCGGGTTGTTTGCAAGTTTCGCACCCTCGTTGTCACACAACAAAGGCACCCTCTTTAAGTTAATTCCATAATCAAGTAGGATTTGTTTCATGTAAAGAATTTGTGCACAACAAGCACCCGCGGCAATGCATTCCGCTTCGGTTGTTGACAAAGCAATACTATTTTGTTTCTTGGAGGACCAAGAAACTAGTGATCTTCCAAGCAAATGGCAACCTCCGGATTTGCTTTTCTAGTCAATCTTGCAACCGGCATAATCCGAATCAGAATAGCCGACAAGAGTAAAGTTAGCTCCTTTGGGATACCAAAGGCCAATGCTTGGGGTGTGCTTTAGGTACCTAAGGATTCTTTTCACCGTAACTAAGTGAGGTTCCTTAGGGTTATCTTGAAAACAAGCACACATACACACACTAAACATGATGTTGGGCCTAGATGCGGTCAAGTGCAACAAACTACCGATCATAGAACGATATAGAGTTTGGTCAATCGATTTACCTCCCTCATCATGGTCGAGATGTCCATTGGTAGACATGGGGATCTTGATGGGCTTTCATTCTTCCATCTTGAAGCACTTGAGGAGGTCCTTCGTGTACTTCTCTTGTGACACGAATGTCCCCTCCCTCAATTGCTTGACTTGAAAGCCAAGGAAGAATGTGAGCTCACCGATCATGGACATCTCAATGTCCTTAGACATCATATCACCAGATTCCTTGCAAAAATCTTCATTAGTCGAACCAAAGATAATATCATCAACATAAACTTGACAAATGAAGATATGCCCTTTATGCTTCTTGGTGAATAGTGTGGTATCCACCAAGCCGATTTTGAAGCCCTTGTTGAAGAGAAAGTCGCGGAGGCGCTCATACCAAGCCCGTAGGGCTTGCTTCAAGCCATATAGCGCCTTGGACAACCTATAAACATAGTTTGGATATCTAGGGTCTTCAAAACCCGGTGGTTGCGAAAAATAGACAAGTTCATTTATGAAGCCATTTAAAAATGCACTTTTCACATCCATTTGAAAAAGTTTTAGGTTGTGATTAGATGCATATGCATGTAGGATATGGATGGCTTCTAATCTTACAACCGGGGCAAAAGTCTCCCCAAAATCTAAGCCTTTAACTTAGGAGAACCCTTTTGCCACGAGCCTTGCCTTGTTCCTCACAATGTTGCCCTTGTCATATTGCTTGTTGCAGAACACCCACTTGGTGCCTATGACTCTTGCTTCTTTTGTCTTCTCTTCAAGTATCCAAACTTGATTGAGGGTGAAGTTGTTGAGTTCTTCATGCATGGCATTCACCTAATCCAGATCTTGAAGAGCTTCTTCTATGCTAGTAGGCTCAATATAAGAGACAAAAGAGTGATGTTCAATGAATTGAGCATGCCTTTGTGAGCGAGTCATTACCCCCTTGAAGGACTCCCTATTATGAGATCTTGAGGATGAGCTTGTAGGAGTGGAGTAGTTCTTCTATCAACCACTTGAGGAAGAGGTTGTAGAGCATCAACATCTTGTGCTTGCATCTCAACTTCTTCTTGTGTGATGTGAGTGTCTTCATGTGGATCCACCCCATCCTTATTTTCATCATCTTGAGGCACATTTGATGAAGATGGTTGATTGATCACATGTACATCGGCATCATCTTCATCATCTTTAGGCTTGATGTCTCCGGTTGGCACGTTCTTCATAGCCTTCCTCACTGGTTCATCACCTACATCATCAAGATTCTCATGCTCTCCTTGAGAGCCATTAGATTCATTGAACTCCACATCATATGTTTCTTCAACAAGGCCGGTGGCTGTTGACACTTCTTAGCGCAATCACCAGAGACAGGGTGTTAGGCTATCTCTGATAACGGCGCCAGAAGTGCCTGGGGTATTCTTATGTCCATTGGATAATTCCGCAAGTGTTGGTGCTTCTTAGCGTCAGTAGAAAAGTCCACAAGCGCACGGAAGTACCGTTGTAGCCTTCACCCGGAAGTATTCAGGGTATCATGATTTTCCAGAGGAACGGTCTTTGTTCTTAGTCTCTTAAACTAGTTTACTCAGAAGAGACGAAAGGGATAGCTTGGGTAGAGAGGTTCTTCTAAGGTCAAACGCATATAAGCGATGGAAACTTTCCCACTACTTGCTTGCTTCAGGCTCACTGACGCACCTAGTCTGCCAGGCAATACCAGTATCAGCGCTATTCCACGTCCGAACGTGGGGGGATGCTGGTACGAGTGGACAGGGCTATCACCACCTGCCACCTACCCCTCTGCCCGTGGGCGCGCGCAACATACGAAGGTAGACTCCGACCTAGACACCACGTCTACGAAGGCAACTACTACTCTAGCGGCGTACAGGAACATCCGTCTCTATCAGGAGTCCTCTTACTAGAGCATCCATCCAAAGGACGAATGATGATCCTACAAACAAGTAGCTTTATGGAAGTAACATGCTTGATGAATCAAACCAAAGTTGAATACGAACTTCTTACTTCAAGTAGCAAGACGATCGTAGAGGTACAAGTTGGATCGAGAGCCGACAAGCCCGGCACTTCGTCCACCCGGAGGCAGAACTTCTTCGGCTTCGCTCTTTCTCCAGCTCTTGACCCTCTCTCACTCCCTATACTAAATTAGCTATAAGCTAATGGAATGGAGCTTGCTCTTCCTCTCTACATTATGACCTCTTATGTTGGTGAATCCCTTGATGTAGAGAGGAGGCCTCCTTTTATAGCTTGAGAGGTGGGGGTTCTATGCAAAAGGGTCATCCCCACATGGGAGGACCCAAACTGACCTCCAAAGAACAGTTTCCACAGTTCATCTGTGTTGATCGTAGGTGGGATCGTCATTGGGGAACTGCCCTACAACCGCCAGAAGAAAACTAGACCCGAGAGGCCCCACCAGGGTTGTGGCCGGTCCCTGGGGCGGCCGGTCCCTTGGTGGGCCCATCTGGCCACTTACTTTTGGGAGCACGTGGGCCTCGTCAATAGCTTCATTTTGACCGGTGATTCAGCCCAATCGGAGTTTGGATGAGTGAGTTATGGCCAAAATACTCAAACCTACTTGTGGAGTCCTAAATTGGATTGGAACTTATATATCTTTTTATTGGGAACTCCAAATAATGCAAATAATATATGCATTTTGATCAGCGCGATGAGCCCTCCGCAATGGTGTAGTCCATTTTATTATTTGAGAACTTTTATGTTGTGAAAACTCGGATATTCCTGCAACATAGTGAAAAACACCAAAACTCGTGGAACTTGTTAATTAAAGAATATTTTTCTATGATGTTCCATGGATTTATATTATTATTGGTAGTATAAAATGTGACTTAAGGACCACCAACAAGACCCACACACTTAGTCCTTTGCTCGTCCTCGAGTAAAGGTTTAAAGGACTAAGATGGGTCATCTCCTTGATATATAACCTGCATACAAGATATTCCAAGCTTC
The DNA here is from genome assembly GCA_038502445.1 of Eremochloa ophiuroides. Classification (NCBI taxonomy): domain Eukaryota; kingdom Viridiplantae; phylum Streptophyta; class Magnoliopsida; order Poales; family Poaceae; genus Eremochloa; species Eremochloa ophiuroides. The sequence continues at coordinate 601,635 of JAHLJS010000057.1, read as the reverse complement.
ACCTGCACTTGTGAACTTCAAAGTGTCTACCACATTTTCTTAGGTAATTGAATAATGGAACAACATGGATTCAAATTCCCTTGTATCAGTTAGCTCAGAAACTTGGGTTTTTATAAGATTTTTAAAAAAGAAAAGATAGCTTTGCTCCTCAAATGATACCCTCAAATCACTCATATATGTGTTTGGTTCCTCACCAAGGCATTTTGGAATTGCCTTCTTTGATAACCCATCTCTAAAGATTTTCAATGGAGTTTTAGGCAGGTATGAAAGTGGGCATACCTGCATCACATATATTGTCAAGTCAAAAACTGAACCACACGGAAATACAAGTCATACACTAGATTGAGATGTGCAAGTGTGTGGCATGGAAGATGATTCCTAATTCTAACTGTTTTTGGTACTCCATGCATCATGACTCTCTTTATTGGATAGATGGATGATTCTTTGAAAAGTATGGGCTATAAAAGGAAATATTCATATATGTATTTTTTTTCTTGAACGGGCCTTTGGACTTTCCCGTTTGTTTATTGCTAAAGTTTTTTCTCTCTTTTCGTGCCCCTTCGCATGTGTGTGTATATATATATATTTCTCTTTTTTTGTGTCCCTTGGCATACTTTTTTTTAAACATAGCCCATATCTCTTCTTAATGCAAACTTTGAATGGAGAGATATCATGATGGAATGCGAGGAGTAATTATATGGTGGAGGATGAATGCGCGACTCTTAGGGTAAGAGTCGGCATTTTTATTTGGTGGATAACAAATGCGCGGCTCTCAGGGTAAGAGTCAGCATTTTTATTTGGTGGAAGAGTGTACAACTCTTAGAGTAGAGTTGGCATTTTTTGTGGATGACAGGGTGCATGTGGTGGATGACAGGGTGCGTGTGAATCTCAATCATGGGTGCATGACCATAATCTCACATAGGTCACAACAATTTGACAAAACTCAATGATCTGACAAGCAGCATATGACTAAAGGTTTGCAGAAGTTAAACATGTCATATGGCCTTGGTGGGAAAATTCATTATCATTGAGGAGCATGCCATCTCATTTTTATTTTGTAAAATAAATCCCAAGTCCATCATAAAAGAGCAAGGTTCAAATCATCCAACTATATCACATACTCCAATTACTTAGACAACATGGGGTCCCTATGATAGTTGTTCACAAGTTATAGGAATGTTGGCGAGGAATAAAGAGTATGCAAATTTTATCAAAGGATAGCATGGAGATGGCGTGTCAGAAGTTTTGCATTTTTAGATTATCAGATTTAAAACTTCAGAACTTAGGGAGATGTGAGGGTAGAGGTGCACAAACCACCGTTGAAGATGAAGGAGGTTTATGGAAGTCATGTGTCCTGTCCTTGTTGCGTTATGAGTCACTCGGTGTTGTGCAACGTGCAGGGGAGATCTTGAAGGTGTGTTAGGTATACTTGAGAGATCTCCCCCACACTTATTCTTGTACCTTCTTTATTTTGATAAAAAGAAAACAAAACAAGAGCAACAACAACAAGCAAGGACTCTATTGGCTATAAGACCAGAGACCAAGAAAGATATTATTATTATTTCTTTTTTATTGAAAACTTGTTCACTCAATTTTTTATAAACAAGGCCAAGATAAAGATGCAGAGAAAGATATGCCTTGGTTTATCTCCATATCAGATTACTTTCATTGATTATGTCAACAACTCAAAGTTCATTGATCAAATTTCAACACCATGTCAAATTTTGATCAAAGAAGGCCATTTTAACCTAAGCACCATGCTTAATTTAAAAAAAAGACCTATGGATGTACCTTATAAGACTACACCCAAACTAGAGTTTATAACATAAGCAAAGGAAGCATGAATTTGTATGATCAAATGAAGACAATTATAAGAAGTTGGTGAACATTTATTTACCTTCGCATGCCTGAGTATATGTACCGGCAACATAAATGTATGAGGCGTTGAAGTTGTTGTTGCAGCTAGCATGATGGTTCTGCTCAGGTGATCTCCGAAGCCAGGCCACACACACATCAATGAGCATGGGCCATGGGCCTTGATGATACTAGCAAATGTTCAGAAGAGGGTGACTCCCAATCTTTTTTTCTAGTTCTCTTTCTTTTTTTTCTTTTTTTAGTCTCCCTCATCTCTCTTCTTTTTTTTCATTCATTTTTTTCTTCTCTTTTTTTATATCATCTCTCTCTTTTTTTTCGATATATATATATTAACTCTCTCTTCTTTTTTTTCAAGGCGAGGCTGACATCTTCATCATCATTTTTTGAATGACCCTTTGGTGTGCATGGAACTTGGGTTTCTTACCGTCCTCCCCCACACTAGGACTTTTGCATAAAAGTCAAGTGCAGAGTTAGGGCCTTCTTACGAGTGTGTTCCATTACCTAGGAGTGCATCAAGCTTTTGTAGTTGATGTCGTTCCATGTCGTCAAGCATCATATGACTCGAGTTCTTCTTAATCTTTCCTGAAATGGTTAGCGACATACCCGAAGGTGCATACTAACTTGACAACATGCCCTCACCATTTAAAGAATATATATATTTTTTTGAAAATAACAATAGTAATAATAATAAAATATATATTTTTTAAGGATAATCCGGGGTATCTCCTGGCAGTGCTTAAGTTATGGTCTTAAGCTTGACCGTGGGAACTTCTTCTTGCAGCAATCAATGGTGGTGTAGTTCCCAACTTTACCACCAATCATAGGCACTAATATTCAAGCTGCAAGGTACGCACCATCGTACTACTACAGGATTTGCAATGTTCATGACAAACATAAGCATTCACAACCATTCTCTCAAAAAGTTGAACAACTAGAATCAAGAGATGGTTGCGAGATCCTCGTAGAAGCAGGTGGTCTGAAGCGAAACAAACTTTGGAGACCTTGAGCATGAAACGTGAGGGACCTCAAAGCCATGCTTGTTAGTGGGCCCCTTCTTGGCTCCAGAGTTGTTGCTTCGGGCATGTCCGTGGCACGGAAGTTTTCATTCTCAAAAAATATATCATGGAGGATGATTACTTAACCTTGACCATTATCGAGAACAATGTTCTTGATGGCCGGAGGTAGATGCATCTTGTTCGAGCACAGGCACAGGAGAAGGATTCGCATGCTCGAACAAGTAGCTTTGCTTCGCCTTTAGGTTTTGAGCAAGTGCTATGACGGCAGAAGCAAAACTTTCAAACTTCTCATCGGGGCTCCCTTCTTTTTTATATATATAAATGAGATTTTCAAGAGGGTGCCCTATGAGAAGATCAAAATCGAGGATGGCATAGATGAGGAAGTATAAGAAACTTCGGTTCCGTTAATTTCCAATGGCACTACCCTAACACACAAAACACAAAGATGAGCCCGGATGGACTTCTGAAAAGTTTGTCGGTCGAGACTAGCGGCATATCGCCCTAAAAGGGTTTCCGCTGGAATGAAAGTAGTCCCAACTGTGAGGTTGTGTAGGGCTTTTACAGAAGTCCCCCTTAATGAGCAAGACATGGTTGTGGGAGGTGAAAGAATATGAATTTCTTCAGAAGAATGTTTCACTTCCAACAAGCAACAACCGTACTTTCGATGACTCAGCATTAGGGGAGACTTCCTAAGAAATGTCAGAATTTTGTGCCAAAGAAATGTTTTGAAGCTTTCCCATAATCCTCGAATTTTGATAGCGAACTCCGAAGGTTAAAACATTCCTTCCTTCGGTGTTCATGGTTCGGGTGAGGGCTCAATAGACGAATCGAAGGGTGGCAAGAGAAAGGATTCGGCTGCTGAGGGCTCTTCAGAACTTGACATGCCCTTGTATGGAGGGTTTTGGGTATGATGACGGGAGAAGCGTGCTTCTCTAGGATGCAAACAAGGATTTCCTGTATTCCGTCATGGTTTTATGAAAACGGCCCTCCAACGATTATGTCAAAGCATAGGGCAGCATCTATGTCTAGATCCGAACAAAGGATATGCAAATGCACATTATCGGATAAAGACAAGTCTAGGTCAGCATGTATAAACATTGTGAACCTAGCCTAGGCTGTACCTATGGACTCCTTCTCGTTTTGCTCAAAGTCGAGGTTTGCCCTTGGTAGAGCGGCGATACGAGACATGGGTAAGAATGCAAGATAAAACTTGATCTTAAGTTCATCCCATTCTCTATTCGCACTTTCTACGGCATTAGTGTACCATTGTTTTGCCTCCCGTTGAGGGAGAAAAGAAACAACTTCCACTTAAGAATTTCTTGTGTCATGTCAGGAATGCTTAGGCATGAACACAATTCCTCGAATTTTTGCAAATGGTCAAAAGAATTTTCATTGTCGTGACCAAAGAAGGGTTTTGTCTGAACCATAGCTTTGAATCTCGGGTGGAGTTCACAACTGGATGGAAATTTTGGTTTTGAAAAAGAATGTGGTTCAAAGAACTCCCCCTTTGAAGCAGAAAAATTTTGAATTTAGAGCTGGCTTCATGGTGAAAGGATCGGATAAAAAGGAATATTTTGTTTTTATAAAAAGAAAAGATAAAAGATTTTTTTGATAAAACACAAGGATACATGGGTGAACTAGGTTCGAAGATAAATACGACAACCATTCCCCGGCAACGGCGCCAGAAAGCTTGTTGGCGCTTCTTAGCGTCAGCAGAAAAGTCCGCAAGCGCACGGAAGTACCGTTGTAGCCTTCACCCGGAAGTATTCAGGGTATCGTGATTTTTCAGAGGAACTGCCTTTGTACTTAGTCTCTTAAACTAGTTTACTCAGAAGAGATGGAAGGGATAGCTTGGGTAGAGAGGTTCTTCTAAGGTCAAACGCATATAAGCGATGGAAACTTCCCCACTACTTGCTTGTTTCAGGCCCACTGACGCACCTGGTCTGCCAGGCAATACCAGTATCAGCGCTATTCCGCGTCCGAACGTGGGGGGATGCTAGTATGAGTGGACAGGGCTATCACCACCTGCCACCTACCCCTCTGCTCGTGGGCGCGCGCAACATACGAAGGTAGACTCCGACGTAGACACCACATCTACGAAGGCGACTACTACGCTAGCAGCGTATAGGAACATCCGTCTCTATCAGGAGTCCTCTTACTAGAGCATCCATCCAAAGGACGAACGACGATCCTACAAATAAGTAGCTTTATGGAAGTAACATGCTTGATCAATCAAACCAAAGTTGAACACGAACTTCTTACTTCAAGTAGCAAGACGATCGTAGAGGTACAAGTTGGATCGAGAGCCGACAAGCCCGGCACTTCGTCCACCCGGAGGCAGAACTGCTATGACTCCACTCTTTCTCTGGCTCTTGTCCCTCTCTCACTCCCTATACTAAATTAGCTATAAGCTAATGGAATGGAGCTTGCTCTTCCTCTCTACATTGTGACCTCTTGTGTTGGTGAATCCCTTGATGTAGAGAGGAGGCCTCCTTTTATAGCTTGAGAGGAGGGGTTCTATGCAAAAGGATCATCCCCACATGGAAGGACCCAAACCGACCTCCAAAGGGCGGTTTCCACTTTCCATCTATGTTGATCGTAGGTGGGACCATCCTTGGGGAACCGCCCTACAACCGCCAGAAGAAAACTGGGCCCGAGAGGCCCCACCAGGGGTGCGACCGGTCCTCTCGTGGGCCCATCTAGCCACCGACTTTTGGGAGCTCGTGGGCCTCGTCAATAGCTTCGTTCTGATTAGTGATTCAGCCCAATCGGAGTTCGGATGAGTGAGTTATGGCCAAAATACTCAAACCTACTCGTGGAGTACTAAATTGGATTCGAACTTATATATCTTTTTATTAGGAACTCCAAATAATGCAAATAATATATGCATTTTGATCAGCGCGACGAGCCCTCCGCAATGGTGTAGTCCATTTTATTATTTGAGATACTTTTATGTTGTGAAAACTCAGATATTCCTGCAACATAGTGAAAAACACCAAAACTCGTGGAACTTGTTAAGTAAAGAATATTTTTCTAAGATGTTCCATGGATTTATATTATTATTGGCGGTAAAAAATGTGACTTAAGGACCGCCAACATCAAGCGCACAAAATATACCGCTGTAGCACTTCACCTAGGAGTATTCCAAGGTATCGTTATTTATTTTATCCCAAGGGAAAGCGGTTGCTAGAAATAATTAATAAAAGAGAGAGATCCTTAAGTCTATAGCAACTTAGTATCAACTAGTGATCGGGGGGTAAATCGGTAAATAGAGGAAAGGGTAATGACACAAAGACACGACAAGGTATTGGATAACTAGTAGAGTATAGCTAGGTGGGAGGACAACGAGTGAGTATAAGACTCCTATGACTCTTACTTTACTCTTGTGAACTATCTTATCAAATGGATGAATTACACTAAGACAGCTACCTTACTTTCAGTGTGTAGGAGGTAGTGCGAAACAATAGAGGATATAACCTCTTATGGGCGCCTACTCTCTTATGGGAGCCTACCTTTTAAGAACTTGACTAAAACACGTGGAGGGATACTAAGACAAGACAGGGTTGTCACCACCTGCTAGCACCCACTAACAATCCGTGCGACAAGCGGCCTTCAAGGGTAAGATCTAGTGTAAGCACCATGCTTACACTAATTCTCACTGCTCTAGCTGGGTACCAAATAGCTAAAGCACCCTATCACAATCTAGTGTAACTCAACTATAAGGTAAGACAAAACACAACAATACTATAATGAATAGTAAAGCACTAAGTAAAGACTTAGTAAAGTAAAGTAAAGATAATATATTAATAAAGGTAAAGTCTTACAAAAGAAAAGGTACAAGAGCTATACCAGACTCTCCAGCAGACGACTCTGGAGACCCCGAGCGTAGCTCGACTCGACTCTAACTCCCATACTAGACTAATACTACTACTAAAGAGTGGAACTCTAGCTTCTCTTGTCTCTTGTGTATCTTGTGTGTCTTGAAGAGGGTGATGGCAGCCTCTATTTATAGGGGAGGATGGACAGGTGCCACGTCAGCGATCTGTGTGCCTTTCCACCTTGGCCCTTGGATGAACTGACCTTGAACCGCCTTAGAATGGACGGTGTTGGTGAATCCAGCACGTGGGGTGCATGTAGGAAGGTGGTGGAGGCCAACTGACCTGGCTAGGCACCAGGTGGAGGTTGGCTGACCCCCTATGATAGGTGGGCCCGGCCAGGTGTGGTCCCCACTGGACATAGAGTGTCCCCTTGTGGTGGTTCTGTCTTGATGGTGTTGTTTCACGCCTCGATCCTTGTGCTTTGATTCTCCACCGTTGAATGAAAACACATGTTGATCTGATGGTTGAAATGAGCTGGGTGGAGTGTCACACGGATCATGCCACGTCGCCAGAGCTAGGTGGGCCCCATGGTGGGTTCGGCCGACCCACACATGGGCCCACACTGAGCTCTCCTCTCTTCTACGTGCTTCCTTGTGTCATTTCTTGAAGTGTGATGATTTGGTGCCTCCATATGTGGGTCGGTCGAACCACATATGTGAGCTCCAGCTGCTGCATTTTGTCCTGTTCTGATCTTCCCTGCATTCACAAGCTAAGAGTACTAGTTATTGATAAAATATGTTCATGATATGCTTATTCTTCCTTGAATCCGAGGCATGTTGATGGTGTTTGAATGTGGATTTTCATGGTATATCCACCGTCAACAAGATCCCCCAAGCTTAACCTTTGCTCGTCCCGAGCAAATAATTAAACTTAGCCTCGGTGGATCAGGAGTTGCTACAATGTTCATATTTCCTTAGTACCAAATGCACAATAAAATACTTCTCTTTCGAATGGAAAAATTGGCTATGAAAATTCACCCATATTACCTTAGTCCTTGATGGGGCTAATGACCTTTCCCTTGCCTTAGGTGGTTGAGAGATAGAACAGTTTAACTTGAGCACTAATTTTCTCATTCTTTGCAAGTTTCATATTGGAGGTTTTAGCAATGTTTTTTCAAAAGAAAACTTTAATGTTCCTCACATGGTTCTATCATGTTGCTCAAATGGTGTATGATTAATTACCAAGGCACAAAGTAAATGTTGCCTTCTTTTTGTCATCCTACTTCTAAAAATGGCTTATAGAAATGAAAGAATGTAGCGTACTTACCTTGCATAAGTTGTAGAGTCAAAGTTTGGATCCAAAGAGAGAAGTGTCATGCCCTTAGATCAATATGTGCAAGTGTGTGGAAAAAGCGGACTATAATGCTCCTCTATTTGAAACTGTATCTCGCTCTAATAAATTTTTAGAGACATGGCTATCATTTTTCCTTTCTTTATTCATGAGCCTAGACTTGCTCATTATATTTCTTTTCTTTCCCATGTCCATCTTTCTTTCTCTTTCTTTTCATTTTGCATAGCCTTTTGTCTCTTCTACCATAAAAACTAAGAGAGATTTTCTATGACTTTAACACATGGAGCATTTATTTAGTGAAAATGAAAGGCATGTGGTTGCGTATTTCCAGTGTGGAAGCAGCATATATATGTGGTGTGTACGTGATCTTGCTCTTGGGAGCACGATAAAACTCTCAATAAGGGTCAACAAGACTTGACAATACTCAATGCAAAGCAAATATCTTATGTGGAGGGTTTTTGACATGTGTAGCATATATGGCTGTGGTAGGAATTTATTACCATTAAGGAACAATAAGGTTTTGATTGTTTAAGAAATTAATTCTCTAGTAATCATGCATGCTTAGAACAATATTATAGGAGCTCTTGTTCTACCATATCATGTCTCACAACAACATAGACTTAGTTCTAGCACTTGCAACCCACAAAGTTTTCAGGTTCATGATGATTTTAAATGAGTCAAGTGATCCATACTCAAATAAATACTAAGTTGTAGACTAGGCATTAAAGAAACATTAACAGAGCAACCATTCATCATTTCCATGAGGAAGATAAACATTCATGAGACATATGGATTTTTTTAAGTGAAGATAATAAAACTGAAGAATAATGCAATAAGGATAGAATCGAGGACTTACCTTGGTAGGGGAGAGGATCTCCCTCAAGCTTGTCTTTTTTGCTCATTGTGACGGCGGATAGTATTGGAACCATCCTGCCCAGCGTTATGTTTCTTCATCTTGTATGGCTTGCAATAATTGGGCATTTTGTTGTGCCATATTAAGCGTTGCATCTTGTTCAACTTGCATATCGCCCATGTCTGTAACAGAACCACCTAAATCACATGGCCCACAGGCACCTGTCATCGCCACTAATGGCCTCTGACAGCCGGGCCCGTGTTCCAGATAATCTAGGCGGCCCTGCCTGGCTACATAAGCACCCGTTATCTCCGACAGAATCCCATTGCGAAGCCATTACAGGATTACAACATTTCATAACAAAATACATCAGAGTAAAAGTGCGGAAGATTAAATAACACTTAATATGACGAACCGGTGTTCAAATAGAAATTAGTTGCAGTTATTACACACCATAATTTAAAGAGGTAGCAGTAGCGGTAGAACAATAATACAACACGATAGATAAGTAGTACACGAACCCTGCCCACGGGTTTAACTTTTATTCTTCCTCGCTCTCCTGGACGATAGTGACACAGCACGGAGCAAGGCAAACTTCAGGCTCCTGCTGACTACCTGCAACAGGGTTAACAAACCTTAAATACGTGGGGTACTCCGCAAGACTTACCCGACAAAAGGTGTAAAATGAGACTCAGGAATTGTGGGGATATAAACCCCCAGTACCACAAGTCAAGACGTGGGCCGCACCATCAAAGCTTGCCCGGCCTAAAAGATAAAGACGTGCGGCGCAAAGCAGTGCACCGCACGGTTATTGTACCAACTTGATTAGTTTACTTGTAACCTTGTCCTTTCAGACTATATAAGGAGGGGCAGGGATAGATCCTACAACTCAAGCAACTCAACTCATAATAATACAAGACAGCAACACACAGGACGTAGGGTATTACGCCTCGCGGCGGCCCGAACCTGTATAAATCTCGTGTCTCGCGCTAACTGCGCAACTCTTGCTCGTTTCAGGCGCACCTTCACCGATCATCTACTACCTTGGTCATACCCCTCGGTAGACTATCGCCAGTATTCCGTCGACAGCTGGCGCGCCAGGTAGGGGGTGTGCTTCCTGATTTCATGGCGAGCAAGATGTTTTTTTCTATTCATCGTCATCGACCACATCCGGTGGCGGCGAGCTAGATGGAGATTTTTCAAGGTCAGCATCGTCGACGCGAAGTAAACGGGAAGTTAATCCGGCGCCAACACTTGGCGAGGCGACTTCACGCTCCCTGCACAGTTCCGATCCGGTCAGTCAGATCCGATCGGGTCGGCGACTTGCATCTTACGACAGCATCTCGACGCCAATCAGGCTTGGCGGAAAAGCAACCAACAGCAGAATCTCTCGAGTCCACTATGACATTGCGAGACCCAAGATGAATCTACAGGAGCAACACGAAGCTTCCGCAACGCAGATCGCTGCCGAATGTCAAGTCGCATGCAGAGACAAAACAATCTGCAATTCTCTACTTCGTCTCGGGCATGGAGCAATATTATAATGAAGGCTTCAACGGATCAGCGCGCACTCCATCAGCACACGTACGTGCGAATCATGCATGTGGTAACCATGCATGTATGTGTATGGATCATGCCCAAGAGACAAGCAAGGAAAGTCTCAGATTGCGCCTCGGCTATTCAGACACGTCCGAGAACTTTGTCTCCGAACCATCCAAGCCACGTTCATCCCTCCGCATAGGATGACACGCAGATTATTCTGCTCAGCCACGATAATGACCCGTCTCCAATCAAGAGCTAAAGATTCAATCGTGCTTCGTCGTCAACGCTGCGGCGACCTCGACAAATAGCAAGCTTAGAGCCACATTGAGCCATCACGGGAGCCACGTCAAGCAACTCCTCGATACGCTAACCACTCCACTCGACGTCAATCAAGATAAGTGATATTTTTTATGCATTCTTCAATCTTCATGTATCTCCGGAAATTATCTTTATGGTTCTTCGCCACCGACCTCTCTAAAAGCCCCGACAAAGCTCGGGCACTCGTCGACATAAGCCCCGACCACGCTCGGACACTCAGAAGATTTTCTTCGCCGATGAGATACTAAGTATCTCTCCGTTTTCTCCTTTCAAGGGTTGCTTAACGTACCTTGGTAGCCATGCCTTAATCCATGAAACCTGTCTTCGCCCCGTAAGCCGTCAAACCGAATGGTCATGTTAACAAACCACTGAACTAGATGCCGGATCAGGTGTTTAAACGTAACAGGCCAACTATCAGGGGAAATTATGTGACCTGACAAGAGCAAGAAACGGGCAATCTTATCATGCATTCTACAATATTCGGATCTGCTTTCTTCGCCAAAAATCTACATCATATTTATTTTGTAGGAACTCTTCGCTGGACACTCATCATCGCTTCTCGCCGTCCTCACGCTGATCAGACACCGTCTCCGATCAGGCTGGGGATTCGTCGCCGTCACTCCTCGCCGTCCTCGTGCTGCTCGGACATCATCTCCGACCATGCTAGGACTCGTCGTCGCTCCTCGCCGTCCTCGTACTGCTCGGACATCATCTCCGACCACGCTGGGACTCGTCGTCGCTCCTCGCCGTCCTCGTGCTGCTCGGACATCATCTCCGACCATGCTGGGACTCGTCGTCGCTGCTTGCCGTCCTCGCGATGCTCGGACTACGCCGGGGACTTCGTCGTCTTCATTAAGTGTTTCCGAGCAGCAAAATTGCTCGGGGACTTCGTCGCTTTCGTCAAGTGTTTCCGAGCAGCAAAGCTGCTCGGGGATTTCGTTGCCTTCGTCAAGTGTTTCCGAGCAGCAAAGCTGCTCGGGAACTTCGTCGTCTTCATCAAGCGTCTCCAAGCACCAAGCTGCTTGGGGACTTCGTCATCTTCGTCAAGTGTTTCCGAGCAGCAAAATTGCTCAGGGACTTCGTCGATTTCGTCAAGCGTTTCCGAGCACTAAAGCTATTCGGGGACTTCGTCGTCGTCGTCAAGCGTTTCCGAGCACTAAAGCTACTTGGGGACTTCGTCGTCGTCATCAAGCATTTCCGAGCACTAAAACTGTTCGGGGACTTCGTCGTCGTCGTCAAACATTTCCGAGCACTAAAGCTGCTCGACGATTTTATCATCTTCGTCAAGCGTTTTCGAGCACCAAGCTGCTCGGGGATTTCGTCGTCTTCGTCAAGCGTTTCCGAGCAGTACAGCTGCTCGGGGATTTCGACGCCTCATCAAGCGTTTCCGAGCAGTACAGCTGCTCGGGGACTTCGTCGCCTCGTCAAGCGTTTCCGAGCAGTACAGCTGCTCGGAGACTTCGTCGCCAAGTTATCAAGTCACTCCATGCTGTTCGGATCAGGGTGCTGATCTTGGGCAGCACATCGGGGGTCTTGATATGCGCCTCGCCTGCTCAGAAGATTTTTTCCCGATCACTTGTTGCACTCAGGGACTTCGTCGACACTTCACAAGATCAACAAGGATAAAAATTTTGACCCTGACACCACGTGACTGCGTCACCTACTATCAGGCTCGGGGACTAAGTGGATACACTTCACCAAAGAGAAGCTCTTTTTTAAATTTTTTCTGAGCTCCTTACATCCGTCTGGTCAAGCAACTCCGAAGATCTGCACCTCCCGACGAATGCAAGGCGCTCGGGGACCAGCTGTGGGGATATAAACCCCCAGTACCACAAGTCAAGACGTGGGCCGCACCATCAAAGCTGGCCCGGCCCAGAAGATAAAGACGTGCGGCGCAAAGCAGTGCACCGCACGGTTATTGTACCAACTTGATTAGTTTACTCGTAACCTTGTCCTTTCAGACTATATAAGGAGGGGCCGGGATAGATCCCACAACTCAGGCAACTCAACTCATAATAATACAAGACAGCAACACACAGGACGTAGGGTATTACGCCTCGCGGCGGCCCGAACCTGTATAAATCTCGTGTCTTGCGCTAACTGCGCAACTCTTACTCGTTTCAGGCGCACCTTCACCGGTCATCTACTACCTTGGTCATACCCCTCGGTAGACTATCGCCGGTATTCCGTCGATAGGAATGCAGGCTGAGTGGAGTCAAGGTAAGGCTTTAGCAAGAGTTCAAGAGTTTTGCGGAAAAGCATTACTAGTCCTATTTCAATATTTTATTTCCATAATAATACTAATCATTTACCATATCTCCGAACCTTTCCAAATATCCACATTATTCTTTCAAATTCATTCAAAAACATCCTAGTTCCGAACCACTATTCGCTGAATGGTCGAAGGATCAAGTCTCCATAACCGAGGAGCAACGACGATTCGAATCGATTAATACCCAGCTGGGGATCCCTATCCACACCGGGTATGTAGCACTTAAGTTTGCATACGCCAACCCCGCCTACCATGACTTTTCATACCCTGGAACCGGTCCTGTGCCACCCAAGAGCACAGTACTCCTCTCGTCTCCAGGCACGACGGCCACGAGGGTACACGCTACTCTCGCCATCTCTCCGCTGCTAGTGCGTGGTTGTCGGTTTCAGCAGTAGAGCAACCGGAGTCAGAGGCTTCCCGTAGTATGTGGCTAGTTGCAAAGTCTCGATCCAGCAGGCCTACAATGAACATTCCCTAAGCCTTTTTCCAACGGCGACAGTGCATTGGGACTCTAACCCAAATACCCCTGTCCCTACCGTTTTTCAAATCCCGTTTCCATCGGTGACAATTGTTGGGACTCTAACCCAATGCCACGATCCCCGAGCAGGAAAACCCTTCCTCGTTGATGACAATGAACTAGCTAGGAACACTGCCAACCAACAAGGACATAACCAGTCCCATAAAGTGATTCCTGTGCTTTAGATCATCACAATTTAAAATAGCATTTTTGCAAAACTAACCATTAGGAATGACTAAGCATTTTTTAATACTTTTAATAAATCAGGTTCTCAAGTATAGTCAGGTATTTAAGGATGGTAATGCATCAATTGGTTGTCACCCAACTCCTATTAACCTAATGCAATTCATTAACTCAAGTGATAAATATTTTTAAAACATCAAGGAGAGGGGCAAATGCACCAGGGCTTGCCTTGGATGGGGTAGAGTGTCAGATCCGTGTCGGTGCCACAAATATCAAAGCCTTGAACAATTTTCTGAGCAGTCTCCTCAGAAGCACCCTCAGACTTTATCTCCAGATTCTCGGTCACTACACGTTTGCAATCATGAATGTATTAATGCGATGCACATGAAATGACAGATAAAATTCAATAATAAATACTGCACACACGTGATCAAGACCCTACCATAGGCTAGCCAAGATTATTCTAATTCATAATGCCCTAGGTCATAAAAGTGATTGACCTAGAATCACAATCAATCCAAAAATCACACCATTCAATAATTATTTCATTTCCTAGCCCTTTTATTAATCACTTAAACCAACATATAATTTAATAAATTTCTAAACTATTTCCATTTGATGCCAAATTTCACCAACAGATAGCTCTAGGCCTAAAACAGTACCACATAAATTTTTATGATTTTTGGCATACAGGGAATTTATTAAAAATCATCAAAATTCCATTTATCAATTAATGTGCTGATTTTTAGTTACTACAGAAATTGTTCAAAACCCATTTTTAATATTTTTAAAAAATACTACATACTCCAGAGAGCACACACAATTATTTTCATAATTTTTAGAATAGTAAATTAATTCACACGAAATTAGGAAAGTGAGGTACTGTTCCTAGGAAATATAAATGGAGAAATCCCTTGGAAATTCCCAGGAAAAAGAAAAAGGAAACTGGCCCGAACCGGCCCACCTAGGCATGGCACGGCCCAACAAGCCCGCGCCCGCCCGCAGCTCCTGCTCTCTCCCTCCGGGTCACTGACGGGCAGGTCCCACCCATCAGTCCCGTCTTCTCCCTCTCGCCGCCTTCTTCCCGAGCACCGCGCGCGCACATCCGACGCGCCGGTCCACCGCCGACGGCCCCTCCGGTGAGGGAGGCGCCTCCGGCCGACAACCACATCCAAGCACAGCATAGCTACGGACCCTAACGAACCAACACCCGCCGGAGACGAACTTTCCACCTACTCCGGCGGCTCGGCGGCGGCGGCTTGACGAGCCCCGGCCACAAAGAGCCGACATCCACGAAATTGAAGGAAAAGAAATGTCCAGAGGCTCACCGAGACTCTACGGGCTAGAGGTTTGGACGAAAGGGACGGTGTAGGGGCACGGGAAGACGACGACGGCAGACACTGCGACGTTCCCGACGATGAGCTTCACGTTCCGAGGATCCTAGAGAGCCAAAGAGCAAACCAACTTGCACATGAGGAACTGTGAGCAATATTCATGCAGAAACACACAGTACGACGTTCTGGAGCTCACCCGAGACACCACTTCACGCCGGCCAGAACCGCGGCGGCGCTCCGCCAAACCCAAGGATGACGACCGCGTTCCGGGGCTAACAGGGCTCTACGGCTTGGAAGAAGCGGTGCAATCGACGCGCAAAGAAGTCACCGGGCTGCCTAGGACATGGAGACGGTGGTGGTGGACGACGCATGGCCTATTTTGGCTCGGGAACGAAAACATGCCAGCGGCCGAGCGGAGGGGAAACGGGAAAGGAGTGGCGCTCGCCGCCTTTAAAGGCCAGGGAAAGGATGGGATAAGCACGAGCGAGGTCCGGGGCCCCCCAGAGACGCTACACGGCACGCTCTGGTCCTTGGCCGGCCGGACAGAGCCGGCGCCGGCCGCGGCACGCGCGGTACGAGGGGGGAAGATGAACAGGGGGACCCCCCCTGCTACAGTAGTAGTGTTTGTAGGTCAAAAGCTATTTGGTGCCAATTTGATCCGATTTCAACCGAATCTGAGGAAGTGGTGAATACAAAAGTTGTAGAGAATTTTGTGTAAATCCTTTTTGCTTTTGACATAAAATTCAAATTCGGCAAAAATTTCAAACTACAGCAAAGGGGGTAAAAGTAGGATTTGAATTTCAAACTGAAATTTTAAAATTACTTTTGATTTTTCTCAACAACTTGAAAGATGGTCAATATGAAAGTTGTTCTACTTAGTGAGCTTGACAACTTCTATTAAGGGAGTTTTGGAAGATTCTCAATATTTTTGAAATTGAAGTTTCAAATTTAAATATCAACATACTAATTTGAGTTTAATTTGAATTTCTATAATATAACTTCAAAATATCCAAAAATAAAAGTTGTTCCATTTTAAAAGTTCTACAACTTTCATTAAGACATTTTTCTCAAATTCATAGTAGATTTTGAATTAGGGTTTTAGGTCAACTTTAGGGCTTAATTTGATTCCTTAATTAATTTTTTAATCTTGACTTTTAATTAAGGGCCTAATTACACAATCCACAACACATGAAATCAAGCACTCTGGTGACCCTAAGCACAATCATATGCAGATGCTTAAATCTAAACATGATGACAAGGCAGGTTAATTAAGTGGTAATACCAGGGGTATTACAGCCTTTCCCCCTAAAAGAAATCTCGTCCCGAGATTTGATACAAAATAAAACAAGACTCAACAAAGTAATGGAAAGGAAAATGTTTTAAGAAAACTAAACCGACCTAATACAAACTAACTAGGGAACTTTATATGCTACTCCATTAGATAATTTCAGCTACACGGTAGCGAAAAACTCAGGGAAATTCTCAGCGAGATAGTCTTCAGATTCCCATGTGGCTTCTTCTTCAGAATGCTCACTCCACTAGATCTTGTACCATCTGGTTGTCGTCCTTCGCGTGACACGATCCTTTATATCCAAAACCCGAACTGGATATTCAACATAAGTCAAATCCGGCTCTAGCTCTACTCCTTCAACATCGACAACTTGGTCAGGTACTTGCAGACATTTCTTGAGTTGTGACACATAGAATACATTGTGTACGGCTGAGAGGTGATCGGGCAATTGCAGCTTGTAAGCCACCTTTCCATAACGTCCCAAAACTTGGAATGGTCCGATGTAACGAGGGGCTAATTTCCCTTTGAACCCAAAACGACTGACACCTTTCATTGGTGATACCTTCAGGTAAACATAATCTCCCACTTTGAATGCCAAAGGGCGACGCCTTTTATCGGCATAACTTTTCTGTCAAGACTGTGCTACCTTTAAATTCTCTTGGATCTGCCTAACCTTTTCTTCAGCTTCATTGACCAAGTCCACGCAATAAAACCACCTTTCTCCAGGTTCAGACCAATTCAATGATGTACGGCACCTACGACCATAAACTGCCTCAAACGGAGCCATCTTGATACTTTCTTGATAGCGGTTGTTGTATGAAAATTCTGCCAATGCTAAACACTCGTCCCACTTGTCAGGGTAATTGAGTGCACAAGCCCTCAACATATCTTCCAGTACTTGATTGACTCTTTCTGTCTGTCCGTCAGTCTGTGGGTGATATGCGGTACTATGTAGGAGGTTCGTTCCCAATGAATTGTGAAAAGACTTCCAGAAGTTTGAGATGAACTGTGTGCCTCTATCAGAAACAATAGTCTTGGGTACCCCATGAAGCTTCATAACATTTTTGATGTATAGGTCAGCATAGGTAGCGGCAAGATAAAGGGTCTTGACTAGCATAAAATGAGCCTGTTTAGTGAGACGATCCACAATAACCCAGATGGAGTCAAAACCTCTTGTGGTCTTGGGTAAACCTGTGATGAAGTCCATACTAATATCTTCCCACTTCTAAGCAGGAACAGGCAATGACTGCAGCTCTCCTCCAGGCTTCATGTGAACAGCCTTCACTTTCTGACAAGTGTCACATCTCGCAACATACCGAGCAATCTCTATCTTCATCTTTGTCCACCAGAACTTTTGCCTCAAATCCTGATACATCTTGTTGCTGCCAGGATGGATAGAAAACCTTGTCAAATGCGCTTCGTCAAGGATCTTTTGTCGCAACTCCGGCACCTTTGGAACTACCAGATGATCCTTGAACCACACGACACCATCATCATCAATCTTGAAGCAATCTGCCTTGCCAGCTTGAACCTTTTCCTTGATGTGCTTGATTCCTTTACTTTCCCGCTGAGCGGCAATAACCTCATCTCGGATGGGTGTTTCAATACTAATATTGGTCAGGCTGCCTTGTGGAACTATCTCTATTCCTAATTTTTCCAACTCATAGCACAAGGATAGATCATACGGCTTGACTGTCAAACAATTGCAGTGCACCTTCCGACTGAGTGCATCGGCGACCACATTCGCCTTGCCTGGGTGATAATGCACTTCAATATCATAATCCTTGATTAGCTCGAGCCATCTTCGCTGTCTCATGTTCAACTCTTCTTGAGTGAAGATGTATTTCAGGCTCTTGTGATCTGTGTATACATTGCAGGTACTGCCCAGCAAATAGTGACGCCATATCTTCAAGGCATGTACCACGGCTGCTAACTCTAGGTCATGAGTAGGGTAGTTCTCTTCATATCGCTTGAGCTGTCGTGAAGCATAAGCAATGACTCTACCCTCTTGCATCAAGACGCATCCCAATCCTATGGCAGACGCATCGCAGTACACATCAAATGGCTTTTCAATGTCTGGTTGAGCTAGTACTGGTGCAGTAGTCAACAACTTTTTCAGAGTTTGAAATGCCTTCTCACATTCTGGTGACCAGACAAATTTGACTTGATTTTTCAACATGTTGGTAATGGGCTTGGCTATTCTTGAGAAATCCAGAATAAAACGACGGTAATACCCTGCCATGCCCTTAAAACTGCGGACTTGATGAACTGTGGTTGGTGGCTTCCAATTCAAGATCTCTTCTACCTTGCTCGGGTCCACGGATACACGTTCAGCTGACAAAATATGACCGAGAAAAGGAACTCGATCTAGCCAAAACTCACATTTGCTAAACTTGGCATATAGTTGGTGTTCTCTCAAATGGGTTAGGACAATACAAAGGTGGTTGGCATGTTCATCAGGAGTTTTGAAATAAACAAGGATGTCATCGATGAACATGACCACAAATTTGTCGAGTTCGGGCATGAAGACTGAGTTCATTAGATACATGAAATAGGCAGGGGCATTGGTTAGGCCAAAAGACATAACCAGATACTCATAAAGGCCGTATCTGGTGGTGAATGCTGTTTTGGGGATGTCTTCGGGGCGGATCTTTATTAGGTGATAACCAGACCTAAGGTCAATCTTGGAAAAGACCTTGGCCCCCGCTAATTGGTCAAAGAGTAGATCAATGCGAGGTAAAGGATATTTATTTTTAATGGTGACCTCGTTGAGTGGGCGATAATCGACACAGAGTCTGAGTGACTTGTCCTTCTTTTTCACAAATATAGCAGGACAACTCAGGGAGATGAACTAGGTCTGATGAAACCCTTACCAAGCAGATCTTGCAGTTGAACTTTAAGCTCGGCTAATTCCTTGGGAGGCATCCTATAGGCTCTACGGGATATAGGTAAAGTTCCCGGCTTCAACTCAATAGCGAACTCCATGTCACGGTCAGGTGGCAGACTAGGTAGATCATCAGGAAATACATCCGGAAACTCACAGACTACCAGAATATTTTGGATTTCTTGGACTGAGGTGGCACACAGTCTCTGCACAGACTTTTCAACCATTCTCACGGGTAGTGGTAGCTGGATAAGAAGCTGAGATTGACTACCAGGTATGCTGACTTTTATGGTCCTATTCAGCACATCGATCAGAGCCTTGTGCTGATACATCCAGTTCATACCTAATATGACATCTATGTCCTGATCCTTGAGCACTATCATAGTGGTTGGGAATATATGCCCGCCCAACTCGATAGGTACTCGATGCACTACCTCCTTAGTATTTATACGCCCTCCGGGCGAATGTATAAGGAAGTTTTCCTTTATTTTCCCAATTAGAATCTCATGCTTGACAACAAATGTACGATTGATGAATGAATGTGATGCACCAGAATCAAAAAGTGTAATAGCAGGGTGACTGGCGACAGGAAATCTACCCATCATGACGGGCTCTCCTACAGGGATGTCATCCACATGAGTATAATAGACATGTCCTGCTTTCTTGACAATTTTGACCTTCTGAGCCTGGTGTTGCTGGCCATGGTGCTGATTCTGATGCTGCTGCTGCTACTGTCCAGGACTTTTCTAGACATTTTGATTGTATTTCTTGGGATATGGACAGTCACGAGCCCAATGTCCCATCTTGCCACTGTTGTAGCAAGGATGATTGTAGGTGGTCTGAGGTGTATTGATACGAACGCCTGGGGCATTCGGCTGAGTGGTGTTCTGTTGGTTTGAGGTATGAGAGGTAGCCGCGGTGCGTACCACGACTTGCTGCTGCGGGTAAGCTGGACGGTTGTGGTGAGTAGGATGATAGATGATCTTCTGGCGTTTTTGACCACCAGAAAAGCCTGATTTCTTTTTCTTCTTCTCATCTTGATGTTTACGATCACTTTCTTCGTAAGCAATGGCACTGTTGACGGCTTCGTGATATGAGCAATTAAGGTTGTTGGATAGGTTGCGCTGGATCTTAATGTTTACGCCCCTGACAAAGCAATCTTTCTTCTTTTGGTCGATGTTGGTATGTTCAGGAGCATATTGGGCAAGATGATTGAACTGGTTCACATATTGCATAACAGAAGAATCCTTCTACTGCAGAGCTAAGAACTGATCCAGTTTCATTTTTATTACACCTACAGGGATGTAATGTGCTTGGAAGGCCTTGCGAAACTCTGCCCAAGTAAGCTGATGTCCCTCGGGCTATGAAGACAACAGGTTGGCATACCAGGCACTGGCTGGTCCATGCAGCTGCTGAGCGACGAACAGTGACTTTTGGATATCTGTGCAACGGATCAAGCTGAACTTCTGCTCCATAGTACGGATCCAATCATCGGCCTCCAAGGGTTCATCGGCTTTTGTGAATACTGGAGAACGTGTTTTAGTGAAGTCCACATAGGTAGTTTTCTCATCTTCGCGGCGGCCTCGACGCCCGCCACGATTCTCCCGGTTTTGGGCCGTAGCATTGGCTACATTAGCCAGGGCTGTGATGGCATCGGCTAAGGTTGGTGGAATGGGTGGCGGGTTGGGAGCAGCTCCTTCATCGGAAGTACCGGCACCAATCAAGCGGATGTTGACCATCTGTTTTTAGGACAACCAACTTAGGACTTACATTGCATAATTAAAACATGATAGCATTACAACTTAAAACATTAAACATAACAAGGTTCAACACGCATGAACATAACAAGTTCCACCCCAGACTAAGGTTCTAGGCACGACGATTACAGCACTTGGGTAGCAGAAGACTAAAATCACTAGTCCTAAGACTAGCCTAGTCGATGACGACAATCTCCTCCTCGTCGTCCTCCTCAACGACCACGTCCTCCATTGGGTCAACTGCCTCAAAGTAACCGTCCTCAGTAGCCTCACTGTCATAATACTCCTCATCTGGTCCCACAACAACACCTTCCTCGGGCTCCTCCTCACGTGGAACCAGAATCGGGTTAAGCTAATCATTCAGCCTATGCACCTCCTCGTGCAGCATACCATTAGTTCCACTCAAGGTTCTCCACATACCCCTCCAGCTCCTCGACCCTCTCATGGGCCATGCCCTCCTGCTCCAAGGCCTGATCCCTCTGCTGAGTCAGGCGGTCGATCTCCCGACGTAGATCCCTATTGGTCCTCACATCCCGGTAGTGGTCAGCCCAGGCCACGCGAAAGTCCTCCCGCATGAGACTCATCTCCCTGTGCAGCTCCTTGATCTCCTTCTTCAACTCTTTACGACTGCGGCAGGGAGGGTGGCTGCCAGACGCCTCCTCACCATCGCGCGGTGCCAACTGGTGGTGCGGAACTCTACGGGGTCCAGTCTTCTTGCGTGCAGTCAACTTACAACGTGCCAGCTGGAAAGGTAAGTTTGAATTAGTGAGGTTATAATAGGCTAACAAGAATAGGTGTGATAAATCCTAACCCATAAACCCACTTTTAAGGAGGAAGTTATTAACATGTGCGATTATCATGATGCATACACGTACTTACGAATTTTAAATCATGCAATATAAATCAAAGCATAAATAATTTAAATATAGGGCTAATGTTAATAATGTTGTTCCACCTGCTACCATAACCATAATAAGATATGATAAATTACAGAACAAGATAAGAACTACCGAGTAAGATAAGAATGTAAGCAGTTTGGACACAAAATAACAGTTTAAGTTTTTATGATCCAAAACATTTTGAAGTTTTCGAAAAATAATCCGCAATGATTTAGCAATGTAATGCTCTAATACCAGCTGTAATAGAACCGCTTAAATCACATGGCCCACAGGCACTGTCATCGCCACTAATGGCCTCTGACAGCCGGGTCCGTGTTCCAGATGACCTAGGCGGCCCTTCCGGGCTACATAAGCACCCGTTATCTCCGACAGGTTCCCATTGCGAAGCCATTATAGGATTACAACATTTCATAACAAAATACATCAGAGCAAAAGTGTGGAAGATTAAATAATACTTAATATTACGAACTGGTGTTCAAATAGAAATTAGTTGCAGTTATTACAGACCATAATTTAAAGAAGTAGCAGTAGCGGTAGAACAATAATACAAAACGATAGATAAGTAGTACACGAACCCTGCCCACGGGTTCAACTTTTATTCTTCCTCGCTCTCCTGGACGATAGTGACACAACACGGAGCAAGATAAACTTCAGGCTCCTGCTGACTACCTACAACAGGGTTAACAAACCCTGAGTAAATGGGGTACTCCGCAAGACTTACCCAACAAAAGGTGTAAAATGAGACTCAGGAATGCAGGCTGAGTGGAGTCAAGGTAAGGCTTTAGCAAGAGTTCAAGAGTTTTGCGGAAAAGCATTACTAGTCCTATTTCAATATTTTATTTCCATAATAATACTAATCATTTACCATATCTCCGAACCTTTCCAAATATCCACATTATTTTTTCAAATTTATTCCAAAAAAACATCCTAGTTCCGAACCACCATTCGCTGAATGGTCGAAGGATCAAGTCTCCATAACCGAGGAGCAACGACGATTCGAATCGATTAATACCTAGCTGGGGATCCCTATCCACATTGCGTATGTAGCACTTAAGCTTGCATATGCCAACCCCGCCTACCACGGCTTTTCATACCCCGGAACCGGTCCTGCGCCATCCGAGAGCACAGTACTCCTCTCGTCTCCAGGCACGACGGCCACGAGGGTACACGCTACTCTCGCCATCTCTCCACTCCTAGTGCATGGTTGTCGGTTCCAGCAGTAGAGGCATCGGAGTCAGTGGCTTCCCGTAGTATGTGGCTAGTTGCAAAGTCTCGATCCAGTAGGCCTACAATGAACGGTCCCTAAGCCTTGTTCCGACGGCGACATTGCATTGGGACTCTAACCCAAATACCCCTGTCCCTTCGGTTTTTCATATCCCGTTTCCGTCGGTGACAATTGTTGGGACTCTAACCCAATGCCACAATCACCGAGCAGGAAAACCCATCCTCGTTGATGACAATGAACTAGCTAGGAACACTGCCAACCAACAAGGACATAACCAGTCCCATAAAGTGATTCTTGTGCTTTAGATCATCACAATTTAAAATAGCATTTTTGCAAAACTAACCATAAGGCATGACTAAGCATTTTTCAATACTTTTAATAAATCAGGTTCTCAAGTATAGTCAGGTATTCAAGGATGGTAATGCATCAATTGGTTGTCACCCAACTCCTATTAACCTAATGCAATTAATTAACTCAAGTGATAAATATTTTTAAAACAACAAGGAGAGGGGCAAATGCACTGGGGCTTGCCTTGGATGGTGTAGAGTGTCGGATCCGGGTCGGTGCCACAAATATCAAAGCCTTGCATAATTTTCTGAGCAGTCTCCTCAGAAGCACCCTCAGACTTTATCTCCGGATTCTCAGTCACTACACGTTTGCAATCATGAATGTATGAATGCGATGCACATGAAATAACAGATAAAATCCAATAACAAATAACGCACACACGTGATCAAGACCCTACCATAGGGTAGCCAAAATTATTCTAATTCGTAATGCCCTAGGTCATAAAAGTGATTGACCTAGAATCACAATCAATCCAAAAATCACACCATTCAATAATTATTTCATTTCCTAGCCCTTTTATTAATCACTTAAACCAACATATAATTTAATAAATATTTCAACTATTTTCATTTGATGCCAGATTGCACCTACAGATAGCTCTAGGACTAAAATAGTACCACATAAATTTTTATGATTTTTGGACTTACAGGGAATTTATAAAAAATCATCAAAATTCCATTTATCAATTAATGTGCTGATTTTTAGTTACTATAGAAAGTGTTCATAACCCATTTTTAATATTTTTAAAAAATACTACATACTCCAGAGAGCACACACAATTATTTTCATAATTTTTAGACTAGTAAATTAATTCACACGAAATTAGGAAAGTGAAGTACTGTTCCTAGGAAATATAAATGGAGAAATCCCTTGGAAATTGCTAGAAAAAAGAAAAAGGAAACTGGGCCGAACCGGCCCACCTAGGCACGGCACGGCCCAACCAGCCCGCGCCCACCCGCAGCTCCCGCTCTCTCCCTCCGGGTCACTGACGGGCATGTCCCACCCGTCAGTCCTGTCTTCTCCCTCTCGCCACCTTCTTCCCGAGCACCGCGCGCGCGCATCCGACGCGCAGGTCCACCGCCGGCGGCCCCTCTGGTGAGGGAGGCACCTCCGGCCGACAACCACATCCAAGCACAGCACAGCTACGGACCCTAACGAACCAACACCCGCCGAAGACGACCTCTCCACCTACTCTGGCGGCTCGGCGGCGGCGGCTTGACGAGCCCCGGCCACGATGAGCCAACATCCACGAAATTGAAGGAAAAGAAATGTCCAGAGGCACACCAAGACTCTACGGGCTAGAGGTTTGGACGAAAGGGATTGTGCAGGGGCACGGCAAGACGACGACGGCGGACACAGCGACGTTCCCGACGATGAGCTTCACGTTCCGAGGATCCTAGAGAGCCAAAGAGCAAACCAACTCACACATGAGGAACTGTGAGTAGTATTCATGCGGAAACACACAGTACGACGTTCTAGAGCTCATCCGAGACACCACTTCACGCTCGCCAGAACCGCGGCGGCGCTCCGCTGAACCCGAGGACGACAACCGCGTTTCGGGGCTAACAGGGCTCTACGGCTTGGAGGAAGCGGCGCAATCGACGTGCAAAGAAGTCAGCAGGCTGCCTAGGAGATGGAAGGGGTCATGGTGGACAGAGCACGGCCAATTTTGGTTCGGGAACGAAAACACGCCGGTGGCCGAGCGGAGGGAAAACGGGAAATGAGTGGCGCTCACCGCCTTTAAAGGCCAGGGAAAGGATGGGATAAGCACGAGCGAGGTCCGGGGCCCCCAGAGACGCTCGACATGGCGCGCTTTGGCCCCTGGCCGGCCGGACGGAGCCGGCGCCGGCCGCGGCACGCGCGGTACGGGGGGGGAAGATGAACAAGGGGACCCTCCGTAGCTATAGTGGTAGGGTTTGTAGGTCAAAAGCTATTTGGTGCCAATTTGATCTAATTTCAACCAAATCTGAGGAAGTGGTGAATATAAAAGTTGTAGAGAATTTTGTGTAGATCATTTTTTCTTTTGACTTGAAATTCAAATTCGGCCAAAATTTCAAACTACAGCAAAGGGGGTAAAAGTAGGGTTTGATTTTCAAACTGAAATTTTAAAATTACTTTTGATTTTTCTCAACAACTTGAAAAATGGTCAACATGAAAGTTGTTCTACTCAGTGAGCTTGACAACTTCTATTAAGGGAGTTTTGGTAGATTCTCAATATTTTTGAAATTGAAGTTTCAAATTTAAATATCAACATACTAATTTGAGTTTAATTTGAATTTCTATAATATAACTTCAAAATCTCCAAAAATAAAAGTTGTTCCATTTTAAAAGTTCTACAACTTTCATTAAGATATTTTCCTCAGATTTATAGTAGATTTTGAGTTAGGGTTTTAGGTCAACTTTAGGGCTTAATTTGATTCCTTAATTAATTTTTTAATCTTGACTTTTAATTAAGGGCCTAATTACACACAATCCACAACACATGAAATCAAGCACTCTAGTGACCCTAAGCACAATCATATGCAAATGCTTAAATCTAAACATGATGACATGGCAGGTTAATTAAGTGGTAATACCAGGGGCATTACAATGTCGTTGATGAGTTGATCCATTTCCGACCATTGGTTCCGGCGACCGCTCGCCCGTGTGGATGGACGGGGAGTGCGTACTCTTAGAGTGTGCTGTTGAGGCCGTTCTGTGGACCCTGAAATGTCCATAGAACTTGCCTCATCGCCTTCTTCGTCGTCTCCTCCTGCTGCTCGTGAGGTGCCGCTTTGCTCAAATTGAGCGGCTTGTGACATGCTCCTTGTCACCCTTCTTGTTCCTGCAATATTTTGGCTTTTTGCCTCTCAGTCCCAATTTATGTTTAGTGTACGCAGTGCATACAACCGACGCCTCTCACATGGGAGAGAGATTTCGGCTGTATGGCCTGGATAAACCATTTTAAGATCACCATTTTCATCTCTTTTTAGGACTTGAGCACTTATGAAGAAATCTTCTGTTATAATGTCTCTAGGAGAAGCAATATATTCAAAGTAGTGTTTTCCATTTAGCAAGTCCATTGTTTTAGCAATGCGAGTGATAAAAGAGGAGAAGAATATAGGCTCGCTTCTATGGAAAATACCAAACCAAAAGCGGACTAAAATTTTAGCAGGTGAAACTTTTATTTTCTTGGTCATGGCATAAAGCAGTCTTAGTTCATCATTAAGAAGGATTTGCACATTGGAGCCAAGAAGAAGAGTTATGGCCATCCATTAGCGGAGCAAGGGCAAAGTGGGATTATGGATTTCATCAGTTTTAGGATCAGAGCAATCATTGGATCCAGTTATGGCTTTCCAGAAATCAGCTTTATCAAATTTTCTTGTGGCATTAACTAGATCTAGATGACAGTTGTTATCAAAGCTAAGTGCCATACTAAAAACTCTCCAAGTCAAATTATACTCTTGATTGAACATGCAAAAGTAGATATTATCATCAGTGACTTGTAAAGAGCATAGAAATTCCATGGCGAGCTTTTCAATTCCAAGTTCTTCCACTTCCCAAAAGCTTCCCCACACAATTGTATTGAAAATAGTATTAAACTCTGCGGTCATATCTGTGTTGTCCAAAAGGACAGAGTTGATGGTGCAGGTATGTTCATAACCGCGGTGTCGGATGGAGAGGTACTTTGGTACTCTTCTTGGTCCAGCATGAGGCCGCTCTCGGGGTCGAGCGTCCTCTCGGGAGGCACTCCAAAGCTTTGTCTCGGTGGAGCTTCTCTTCCTCCATCTTTGTCATGGCAGGGTCGTCGGGAGGAACTCCCTATGACACCCTTGGCCTTCTTGAATGCGGAGGAGAACTTCTTCATCTTCCTGCAGCAATGAGACAACACAAGAACACACTAGGACAACAAGGATTAGCGTTAGCTGTCCCAATGTTAGTAGTCCTTGCGGGGTATGGTTACCTCTACAAACCGCTCTTATGGATAAGAGTACTGCACAAACAAGTTGTTGAGAGCAAAGATGAGAGTAATACAAGCTTCTACTACTACAACATTTTTTGGGTTTTTGTTTTGAGTGGCTAACTACAACTAAACTTGAGAAAAAAAACTAGCTCAAATGGAGAGAAGAAGAGAGATTGTGTGCTCGAGATGATTCAGCTGGTTTCGGTGTGGGATTGAGCACACAATGCAAGGTTATTTATAGGGGGTGAAGGGCTGGTGACCAGGCCACAAGGGCCAGGTCGGCCGACCCCACCTGCACAGGTTCAGAGCTGCTTTCACCTTTAGACAGGAATCTATTTGAATTCAAACATAATTTTGCAGACAGGACTTTAAACATGGGTCGGTCGACCCATGTTTGGTCCCCTTTTTAGCTTTAAACAGTGTGTTTCACTTTGTCCAGTAAAGTAAAGATTAGTGATGGACCAAAAGTGGAGAAGTTTTCAAAGATTCGCTTGTCTAGTGTTTTGTGAAAGAGAAAGCTGTATGACAAAAGTGGGGACATGCTTTAAAATGATTCCCTTAGACCATGGGAGCACTAATGCATGCCAAAGTGTCCACTTTTCAGAATTTGGATGGTGGTGGATGTTGGATTCTCATTACAGCATGTGAAAGTGGTCATGACCAAAAGTTGTCGACCAAATTCAAAATTAACTGGTGATTAAAGTTGAGACAGTGATCAGGACACCAGAGCAACATCACCAGAGGTGAGTAGGCCCCATGGTGGGGTCGGCTGACCCCACCTTGGGTGGTCCCACCACCTCAGGCATGAGCACTACAGTTCTTTTCAAGTTTATTTATCTAAGTTCTTTATTTTGTCGAAATA
Organism: Eremochloa ophiuroides; assembly: GCA_038502445.1. NCBI lineage: Eukaryota > Viridiplantae > Streptophyta > Magnoliopsida > Poales > Poaceae > Eremochloa > Eremochloa ophiuroides. Next base: position 573,348 of record JAHLJS010000057.1, on the reverse strand, counting down.
AAATATTGCAAAGTTTAAATATGAAATCCAATGCAAAAATGCAAGAATTGAAATGCGAAAAGTAAATATGAGATAAATACTGATTTAGCTTACCAGCAAGGGCTCCATGTTTTAGGTCCGTAGAGCAGGACCTCTCCTTTTCGGGTTCATTCTTTCGGTGCTTCGGTCGGTCCCGGAGATGGGGATCGTGATGATCGCACCTCTTTCTTCCGCCATTCCTTGTTGGCTGATGCTTGTGATTCAGCAGAGTCACCCTTATTCACCACCTTGGCTTTACTTCCTAGTTCGGCCTTTTTGGCCTTCGGCGGTTGATTCTTTCGGCGGGGTGCATATTGTGGCTTGTTTGTCCACAGGTTCTTTCTTGCCTGTTGCATAGATTTATAACCATTGAAAGGACATTTGATTCTATTACGTGGGAGTTGGAAGTGGATTGGGCCGGATCCCACGTAAATGATGGTGTTCACGGTGTTCAAGAATGGCCTTCTCAGGATGACGGGGAATTCGTCATCGGCCCGCATGTCGAGAATAATGAAGTCGGCGGGGATGTATTCGTTTTGAACTTTGACAAGGATATCCCTTGCCAATCCCTTGGACATGATGTTGAGTCCAGATCCAAGGTCGCAAAAGGCATTGTTGAAGGTGTATGGCCTGATCTCGCAGGTGATGGTAGGATGGCCAGGGTCACTCTTCTTGGCCATGAATGGTGGGTCAAGAAGGCAACCCAGATTTGGCCTGACCGGAGGCTTACCAAACCTCGTGGAAATGAACTTGACACCTTCAATTGGTTCCTCAGGTTTCCCTGGGATCTTACCTTGTTCGAAGGATGGGCAGCTGCTGCTATTTGAGCTAATTGTGTTTCTAGCATTTTATTAAAGCTCAATTGATTTTTCATAGCAGTGTTGTAGCTATCCATTTTCTCACTAAGATTTTCAAGAATCGTATCATTAGCCATTATTTTCTTATTTATGCTATCATTGATTTTAGATTGGCCTAAGACAAGATCTTTAAGAGAATGTTGGGTACCATAAGAATTATTAAAATTATTGTTATAACCATTACCTTGATTACCATGGTCGAAGGGGGCGAGTCCCATCCTCCTTGTTGCTGGGGTCAATGCCCATTGTTGTTGTTGTTGTTGTTGATGATGAAGCTCACCTCCTCCTTCATTTCGGGACAATTGTTGCCCGAGTGATCTTCTCCTCCACATACCTCGCACCATGGATCAGCTTCAATTGCCCATGCGGTGGCAGTGGTTCGAATGGCATCTTGTTCCTTTTTGGAACCTTCCTCAATCTTTTTCATCAAGAGGTACATTTTTGCTGAGAGCATGTCCACCTCATGAACGGTGTGCATACCCCTTTTCTTGGGCTGGAGACGCTCCTCATTCCATCCTTGGTTGATAACCATCTTTTCAATGAGGTCTTTAGCATCCTTGACATTGTGTTGCAGGAATGCTCCTCCCGCGGCAGCATCAAGGTGACTACGGGCTAATCCAGTCAGCCCATGGTAGAAACCTTGGATTAGGAGCCATTCTTCAATTCCATGACGAGGACAAGCACGAATGTACTCCTGGAGACATTCCCATGCTTCGGGAATCATCTCATCTGCTTGCTATTGGAAGCTTGAGATCTTTCCACGAAGAGCATTGGTTTTGCCCATTGGGAAGAATTTCTTGAGAAATGCGTTGGCGCACTTCTCCCAAGTGGTAGCTTCATTCTTGTTGGCATAGAACCATTGCTTCGCCTTCCCAAGCAGTGAGAATGAGAATAGGTGAAGACGGATCGCGTCTGCCGAGACATTTTTGATAGTGAAGGTACCACACACCTCCAAGAAATGCTGGAGATGGGCATTAGCATCTTCATGTGGCTTCCCACAGAACGGGTTGGCTTGCACCATGTTGATAAGTGCTAGCTTGAGCTCAAAGGTAGCATCCCCCAAGTTGAGCTACAAACCAGTGGCAATGTTGCCAGCCGACGGTGCAGAGAACTCAGAGATAATATTTTAGGCCATAGCTTCCTTGATTAATAGTGCAGAGCCGCTTTCCTCGAATGGATTCAGGTTTGAGATGAACCTTTAAGGTGGAACTTGACGGCGTCTAGTTCTCCTCAACAATTGCTCAGGATCTTCAATAAAATTTGACGGCAATTGGAAACCGGTCATACACTGTCTAGCTTCACAATAACAAGAAACACAGACAGGGGTAAGCCCCTAACACTAATCGATAACTAAATTGATAGTAGACTCCGGATTCAATTTTTATTAATATTCCTAGACTGATGCTTTCCTTAGTAACGGCACCAAAAATGCTTGTTGACACTCCTTAGCGCAACTACCAGAGACAGGGTGTTAGGCTATCCCCGGCAATGGTGCCAGAAATTTTTGTTGACACTTCTTAACGCAATCACCAGAGACAGGGTGTTAGGCTATCTTTGATAACAGTGCCAGAAGTGCCTGGGGGTATTTCCTATGTCTTGGATAATTCCGCAAGCGCACAGAATATACCACCGTAGCACTTCACCCGGGAGTATTCCAAGGTATCGTTATTTATTTTATCCCAAGGGAAAGCGGTTGCTTGGAATAATTAATAAAAGAGAGAGATCCTTAAGTCTATAGCAACTTAGTATCAACTAGCGATAGGGGGTAAATCGATAAATAGAGGAAAGGGTAATGACACAAAGACACGACAAGGTTTAGGATAACTAAGGATAACTAGTAGAGTATATCTAGGTGGGAGGACAACGAGTGAGTATAAGACTCCTATGACTCTTACTTTACTCTAGTGAACTATCTTATCAAATGGATGAATTACACTAAGACAACTACCTTACTTCCGGTGTGTAGGGTTAGTGCGAAACAATAGAGGATATAACCTCTACTCGACGCACCTACTCTCTTATGGAAGCCTACCTTTTAAGAACTTGCCTAAAACACGTGGAGGGATACCAAGACTACACAGGGCTGTCACCACCTGCTAGCACCCACTAACAATTCATGCGACAAGCGACATTCATGGGTAAGATCTAGCCTAAGCACCACGCTTACACTAATTCTCACTACTCTAGCTGGGTACCAAACAGCTAAAGCACCCTATGATAGGCAATGAACTACACACATGAGCTGGTTACAGGTTCACAATCTAGTATAACTCAACTATAAGGTAAGACAAAACACAACAATACTATAATGCATAGTAAAGCACTAAGTAAAGACTTAGTAAAGTAAAGTAAAGATAATATATTGATAAAGGTAAAGTCTTACAAAAGAAAAGGTACAAGAACTATACCAGACTCTCCAGCAGACGACTCCGAAGACCCCAAGCGTAGCTCGACTCGACTCGAACTCCCACACTAGACTAATACTACTACTAAAGAGTGGAACTCTAGCTTCTCTTGTCTCTTGTGTATCTTGTGTGTCTTGAAGAGGGTGATGGAAGCCTCTATTTATAGGGGAGGATGGAGTGGTGCCACGTCAGCGATCCGTGTGCCTTTCCTCCTTGGCCCTTGGATGAACCGACCATGAACCGCCTTAGAATGGACGGCGTTGGTGAATCCAGCACGTGGGGTGCATGCAGGAAGGCGGTGGAGGCGAACCGACATGGCTGGGCACCAGGGGGAGGTCGGCCGACCCCCTATGACAGGTGGGCCTGACCAGGTGTGGTCCCCACTGTAACACCCCAGGTGTTAGTCACGAGCTAACCAGTGAGTGTGTACCTAATCAAGTTATTTCAATCAATGATCCTAATCACTATTTCATATTCATCTCCATCTACCTTGATCATTGGAGAAGTTGAATGAAGATTTAAATTGGATAGTCACATGAGATGACAAGCCCTCTGCTTGATTGGATTGCAGGACTACGTGAACATGAGCATGCAAAGCCAACCAAACCTTGCAACATTGACCAAACAACTCTATTTGAACTCTACAACAAAAGTCATGAAGGACTCATGTTGAGCAAATGCCAAGAAAATACCTTTATTGGCCTAAACATCTACTTTGAGCTCTCTAATTACATTAGTTTGACCAAAGTGGAAATATTATTTTGGAGCAAGATATGAAGTTTGACCCAAAATAAAAGTTACAGATATTTTGGAGTACAACAAATGTTATTTAGGGACCAAGTCATGATTCAACCTCTAAGTGCCCCAAAAAGTGGACACAAGACAGAAGAAAAATCTGATTACAGGACTTGATTAAATTCAAAGTCTGAAAATGGTGTTGATTTCATGGCCTTTCCATGTTCTCCAAATTTCGTTAAGCAACTTGAGTTGGACCAAATATAAAAGTTGTCACAAACTCTTTGGAGCACAACATATTCAAATTTGAGGTCAATCCGACTTCGTTTGACAAGAGTTGCCACTCGATCTTTGATCGTAATTAGCTTGCTGACAGCATCAAATTTAGAGCTAATTATCTCCTAATTGGGTGATCAAACTGCTGAGCACCCTTAATCAAAGATGGAGATCATTTGGAGGGCTCCAACTTTGCTATAGGCGCTCAGAACCGAATGTACTCCGGAATATGCCGTTTTAGTGTTCGAATCAGAGCAGAACGACATCCGCCACGTGCTCGTCGTAATGCCTCAAAGGTGGACACACGGCCGACGCTCTCTGTCCGCGCCCACACCATTGTCACCCTCCCATCTCTCTCCTGCCGGCACTGCTGCCTGAAAGGGGACGAGCACCAAGGCGCTCCACTCCATCCTCTCGCCCCTCTGCTCATTTCCTCACTCTTCCATTCACCTTTCTCGCCCTCTCGCTCGCCTTCTACCGTTCTGCGCGCGAGCAGAGAGCTCGCCCGCCATTGCCGGCCATGCGGAGCTCGAGCTCGCCGTCGTTCTCGTCCCATGGCAAAAATCGACTGCGCCATCGCTTTCCTCGCCTCGCACTGCCTCCTATGAGCCCTTTACTTGGAGCTCCCCGTCACCGGAGCCTCACGGCCGGTGGAGCCGTCGCCGGCGGCCCGCCTGCTATTGTGGTCAGGCCGCCACGAGCTGCGCCGTGCCAAGCCACGGGCACCGGTAGGTGCGCCGGGGGTCAGGCTAGCTCCGGCCCCGCGCTGTCGCCGTTGGCCGCCTTCTCGCCGGAGTTTGGCTGAGCCGGCCGAGCGCCTTCCCCGCGCGCGTCGGGAGGAAGACGAAGAGCAGCAGGCCGACTCCCTCACTCTCCCTTTGTGTGTATGACAGGTGGGGTCCAGCAGTCAGCGGGTCCCGCGTGTCAGCATCGCTGGAGAGTTTGCCGGGTGCATGGACCGTGTGGATCTAGCGGAATCATGAATTTGGTTTTCATTTCAGATTTCGTGTTAGATCTTGTAAATTCAATATCTCGAGTTTGGAGCGTGCAAAAATGATGAGGCTTGTGTTGTTGGGTTCGTGGTAAAGTTTTCTACATGTTAGTATAGTTGGTTGTATCATGCATGACTATATTTATGCTGTAGAAATTCATTATTGAAATGTGGTTTAGAAGTTCATTTAAATTATCCCGATCCACATTTTGAGAAATATATGTCCAAAAATCATGATTCCAATTTTGTTAGTCTTCTAATGACATGAACTAGCTCATAAAAATATAAAACATATAGGTTGTTTACTATTTTATTGGTGTTTCACATTTATCTTTTTAAATAGGAAATAATTGGTTGAATTGCTTGTTATTTTTGTATCTGAAGTTATATTGCTCCAAATGATATGAAAATTTATTTGTAGACTCTTGGTATGTTGTGTGATGTCTGGTTAAATATTTGGGATTTATGGCACAAGTATGACTGAGTTATTGATTTATCTTGTTTTATGCCTAATAAGTAGTTTTAAATGTGTAATAATTATTATATAGGTGTAAAAATGGAAAATGGTGCTCCTCTACCTTTGTGTGATATTGTGTTAGCCTGAGAATCAATAATATGGTCATGTTGTTTCAGAAAATGTTAAGTTTCATATTTAATTTGCTCTCCAATGCTTTATTGCATTATAAATTTGTTTATTTTGTAATAATTAAATTATGGAACCTGAGCATGTAAGATTTGAACCTTGGTCATGATTTGTAATCACCTAGCTCTCATAAAAGTTTGGGACTCATTTGAGATGTTTACCATATAACTTAAATAATTAAATAATGGGTTTTTATGTAATAATGAGTGAATAATTAAAGACAAATGAATGCATATATGTTTCTTGTGATTCCTTAATATGTTTTGGTCTGAGATGAGTCTTGTATGACCATGTAATCATGTTTGGAGCTATCTAAATAGCTCATTCCTATGTGTGCTTAGCTGATAAATAAGGGAAAATCATGTTTTGCTTATATGCTGAAAATGGCTACAGGCATAGTCCCTGTTGTTGTGGTGTTTTCTCCATGAAAATGATGTTGCATGTAAATGTGTTCTATATAAAAGTTGTAGCCAACTTCTATATCTAGCTTGTCCTAAAATTTCTTGGTCATAGGCCTGATAGTTTAGGAGTTATGGCTTTTGGACGACTGCTGTCAGGTTTTGCCAATTTTCTGTCTAGATCTGATTGATTGCATTATTTGACTGAGTTATGCTTTGAATCACCTCCTGGTGATAAGAAAGAAGTTGTAGTAGATTTCATTGGATTTCCAAATTGTCTAGAATCATCCCTTTTGATGGTCTAAATCTCAAGTTATGATTGTTTGAGTTGGGAGGACAGAATCTGTCCAAGTCTGGACAGAGCTGTCTTCTTTGTGTTGTTTGACCTTTATATGAATTAAATCATCTGAAGAGGATCATACCAAAGTTGTAGACAATTTCAATAGCTTTCCAGAAAGGCTTAGATCGCCCTGGTTGGATGTACATAGCTTCAGTTATGGTTAAATCTTGTGCTTACTGTCTGCTGCCCATAAACCGCTTGTGTGGGATTATGATTGCTTTGATTTTGCTTTGCTTGGTGTGATTGTTAGCTTATGGTTCAGTGATAGTAGATTAACCTGCCTTGTATTACTTCCTCTTATTCATACATGTGCATTTTGCATCTCATTTAGGTACGCTAGATGATGAACACGTGGAGTGAAGGACATGATGATGGAACTAACCACAAGACGGTGTGGTGGACTAATCACGAAGGTGGAAGGACTAACCGAGTGCTTGGATGGGAAATGCTCGTCGAACAAGTGTCATCTAACAAACACTAACTTAGTGCTGAACCCCAGGCAAGCCCCGGAGCATCCCTAAGCCTCCACCTATCTCTTTTTATAAATGCACCGGTCTTTATTAAATCGTATGTTTGTGCATTTAAGTATAGGAGTTGGTTTGAAACCGTTGCTGCATATCTACCTTGTCTACTATATATGTGAACCTGATACTACTACTAGACAGGTGACCGATCTTATGCTTAGCCCTGCTTAGACCGGTAGAAGTCGGGTGATTTCCTGTCATCCGCGAGAAAGTCGGGTGATTTCCTGTCATCCGCGAGTGTAGGTGGTGACTGACGAGATCCACATGGTTGGCTATATGTGTCACCATGCCACAATGAAATAATGAGAGAATCAAGGCTAGGTAGCGGGAAGCTGCATGACATGGGTCATGTTGACTTCGGTGCTGCTTGCGGCCGACTAGGACTGAGGCCACCAGACATCAGTTGAGATTGAAGGACGTCGTCACATAGCTGGCCAGATAAGTCGTTCTGACCGCGAAGCCGAGTATTTCTTTCTGAGCCGGGAATTGGTGCGACTAGGCAGACATATTCTGGAGGTAGGAAGGATGTGCGGAGACACCATCTTACCAAGGGCAGGTCAGGGACCTGATGCATCCTGGAAGTGGGTTGGTCTCTGAGAATATGGTCCCCGCTAAGCCCGCGACATATTGTGTCTCAGAAGGATTTAACGGTGGCCCAAGAAGCCAGTGGCTCGGCTGACAGGGTTTGTGATTGGCATATTTGCCAGCTGGTACAATCGATTCGAATCACCATCTCTCCTGGTTAGTGAGAAACTGAACTAATCTTCTGGTGAGGTAGAGGTTAACAACTTGAACGTGATTATTGGTGAGATGAGGTTGATATCTGTGGATATCGGAAATCATATGGTTTTATTGATTGCTATAATATCAAGTGATTGTTTAGTATAGCTGCAAACCTTAGCTTAATAGCTTAACTGAAATCGAAGCTGAATCACATCTAAAACTTATAAGTTGAGGAACTATTGTAGTAATGCTTTTTCTGCAAAAATGATGCTATCTCCTGAACTCCACCAAATAAGCCTTGCATATCCTTGAGAGTCTTTTTATTTACTTCCTATCGGGTAAGTCTAGCTGAGTACAATTGAGTACTCAGGGTTTTATTCCCAATGTTGCAGGAGGAATGCTTGGTTGAGTAAAGAGTTACTTCTATCCTTCGGGAGAGGAAGACTAGACCTTGGGCAAGGTCATGTTATCTGTCTCATCTATGTTGCTGTGACTGGTCGGTACTTGGCACTGTATTATGAAATTAAGCTTATGTAAAATGATTTCGTTTCCGCTATTGAGCTTTTATGTAAAAGTTTATCTTGTACTCTGATGTATTTGAAATATGTGCGAATCTATGTATCATGTGTATGTGTACTGCTGAGTTTCTGCGATCCTTGGGGTATGTACTGTGTAAAAGTTTGAAATCCTTCGAGATTTCACGGACTACCGGGTTTATATTGGCTCAAGTGTGGCTTGATAGCTGGGAAAACAGCTGTCGCTGTACTTGTGCTCGTATAAATTGGTCGGTTCTGTTACACCCACCGGTCATGGAGTGTCCCCTTGTGCTAGTTCTGTCTTGATGGTGTTGTTTCACGCCTTGATCCTTGTGCTTTGATTCTCCACCGTTGAATGGAAACACATGTTGATCTGTTGGTTGAAATGAGCTAGGTGGAGTGTCACACGGATCATGCCACATCACCAGAGCCAGGTGAGCCCCATGGTGGGTTCAGCCGACCCACACATGGGCCCACACTGAGCTCTCCTCTCTTCTACGTGCTTCCTTGTGTCATTTCTTGAAGTGTGATGATCTGGGGCCTCCATATGTGGGTCGGCCAAACCACATATGTGAGCTCCAGCTGCTGCATTTTGTCCTGTTTTGATCTTCCCTGCATTCACAAGCTAAGAGAACAAATGGAACTAGTTATTGATAAAATATGTTCATGACATGCTTATTCTTCCTTCAATCCAAGGCATGTTGACGGTGCTTGAATGTGGATTTTCATGGTATATCCACCATCAACAGTGGCATTGTTGAATACTCAATATGCTTTGGAACCAATGTCACAACGTCTTTGGAACTTCCCTAGGTGTTACTGCTTCTTGTAGATGTAGCATTTGCAACCAAACACCCGGAAGTAGGATACATCCGGTCTCTTGCCGGTGAGTAGCTCATAGGGTTCTTCTTTAGCAACCGGTGAGGGAATAGGTGGTTGGATGCACAGCATGCGATGTTGATTGCCTCCGCCCAAAACCTCTCCGGTGTTTTGTACTCATCAAGCATAGTCCTTGCAAGAGTGATCAATGTCCGGTTCTTTCTTTCCACAACTCCATTTTGTTGAGGGGTAAAGGTGGATGAGACTTCATGCTTGATCCCAACTTCATCACAATATACTTCAATGTTTGTGTTGTCAAATTCTTTCCCATTGTCGCTTCTAATCTTCTTGATCTTCACATCAAATTTATTTTGTGTGCTCTTGGCAAACTTCCTGAAAGATGTGGCAACTTCATTGTCATCCTTCTTGGAAACAACCACTTCTTCACTTGTAAATAGGCATTGGAAGCTAAGATCACACAATTGACCAACGGATAGCAAGTTGAAGCTCAAAGAAGCAACTAGAAGCACATTTGAAATAGAATGATCATTTGAGATGGCCACTTTGCCAAGCCCTTGCACTTTGCTCTTGGAATTGTCACCAAATGTAATCTTTCCTTGTTCTTCCACATGCTCCATAAGTGAGGTGAACATACGAGCATCACTGGTCATATGTTGAGTGCATCCACTATCAATTACCCAATGAGAGCCTGTTGATGGTGGACATACCATAAAAATCCACACTCAAACACCGTCAACAGGACTCGATTTCGATGGAAGATCAACATAACAAGAAATATTTTATCAATAACTAGTTCCACTTGTGCTCTTATCTTGTGAATGCAGGGAAGATCAAAACAGAGTAGAAATGAACACTTGGAGCTCAATTAAGTGGGTTGGCCGAACCACTTGTATGGGCACCAAGCCATCACAATTCAACAAATAACTCAAGAAAGCACATGGAAGAGAGTGGAGCACCTGGAGGGCCCACATGCAAGTCGGCCAACCCACATGTGGGGCCCACCAAGGCTCTGCTAACATGGCATGATCCTTGTGACACTCCACTCAGCTCAATTCTACCATTGGATCAAAGTTGTGTTTCCAATCAACGGTGGAAGATCAAGGCACATGGATCAAGGCATGAAACAACACAATCAAGACTGAACGAGCACAAGGGGACACTCTATGACTGGTGGGGACCACACCTGGCCAGGCCCACCTGTCATAGGGGGTCAGCCGACCCCCCTGGTGCCCAGGCAGGTTGGTTGGCCTCCACCGCCTTCCTGCATGCCTTCCACGTGATGGAATCACCAATGCTGTCCATTTTGAGGCGGTATTGAGGCGGTTCATCCAAGGGTGGAGAGGCAAGGAGCACACGGATCACTGACGTGGCGCCTCTCCATCCTCCCCTATAAATAGAGGCTGCCATCACACTCTTCAAGACACACAAGATACACAAGAGACAAGAGAAACTAGAGTTCCACTCTTTAGTAGTAGTATTAGTCTAGTGTGGGAGTTAGAGTGGAGTCGAGCCACGCTCGGGGTCTTTGGAGTCGTCTGCTGGAGAGTCTGGTATAGCTCTTGTACCTTTCCTTCTGCAAGACTTTACCGTTGTCAATATATTATCATTACTTTACTTTAATAAGTTTTTACTTAGTGCTTTACTATTCATTATAGTATTATTGTGTCTTGTCTTACCTTATAGTTGATTTATACTACATAGTGATCCTGTAACCAGCTCAGGTGTGTAGTTCATTGCCTGTCATAGGGTGCTTTAGCTGTTTGGTATCCAGCTAGACTAGTGAGAATTAGTGTAATCGTGGTGCTTAGGCTAGATCTTACCCTTGAATGCCGCATGTCGCACGGATTGTTAGTGGGTGCTAGCAGGTGGTGAGAGCCCTGTCTAGTCTTAGTATCCCTCCATGTGTTTTAGGCAAGTTCTTAAAAGGTAGGCACCCATAAGAGAGTAGGCACTTCGGGTAGAGGTTATATCCTCTATTGTCTCGCACTACCCCCTTCACACCGGAAGTAAGGTAGCTGTCTTAGTGCAATTCATCCATTTGATAAGATAGTTCACAGGAGTACAGTAAGTGTCATAGGAGTCTTATACTCACTCATTGTCCTCCCACCTAGCTATACTCTACTAGGTATCCTTAGTTATCCTAAAACCTTGTCGTGTCTTTGTGTCATTACCCTTTCCTCTATTTATCGATTTACCCCCCTATCGCTAGTTGATACTAAGTTGTTATAGACTTAAGGATCTCTCTCTTTTATTAATTATTCTTAGCAACCGCTTTCCCTTGGGATAAAATAAATAACGATAACTTGGAATACTCCAGGGTGAAGTGCTACAGCGGTATATTCTGTGCGTTTGCGGAATTATCCAATAGACATAAGAAATACCCTCTGGGAACTTCTGGCGCCGTTATCAAAGATAGCCTAACACCCTGTCTCTGGTGGTTGCGCTAAGAAGTGTCAACAAGCATTTCTGGCGCCATTGCCGGGGAAAGCATCAGTCTAGGAATATTAATAAAAATTTAATCTAGAGTTTACTATCAATTTAGTTATCGATTAGTGTTAGGGGCTTACCCCTGTCTGTGTTTCTCGTTATCGTGAAGCTAGACACTGCATGAGCGGTTTCCAATTGCCGTCAAATTTTGTTGAAAATCCTGAGCAATTGTTGAGGAGAACTAGACGCCGTCAAGTTCCACCTAAAGGTTCATCTCAAACCTGAATCCGTTCGAGGAAAGAGGCTCCGCACTATAAATCAAGAATGCTATGGCCCAAAAGACCATCTCTGAGTTCTCTACACCGTCGGCTGACAACATTGCCATCGATCCGCAGCTCAACTTGGGGGATGCTACCTTTGAGCACATCAACATGGTGCAAGCCAACCCGTTCTGTGGGAAGCCGCATGAAGAAGCTAATACCCATCTCTAACACTTTTGGAGGTGTGTGGTACCTTCACTATCAAGAATGTCTCGGCAGACGCCATCCGTCTTCGCCTGTTCCCATTCTCACTGCTTGGGAAGGCGAAGCAATGGTTCTATGCCAACAAGAACAAAGCTACCACTTGGGAGAAGTGTGCAAATGCATTCCTCAAGAAATTCTTCCCGATGGGCAAAACCAGCGCTCTTCGTGGAAAGATCTCAAGCTTCCAACAGCAAGCTGATGAGACGATTCCCAAAGCATGGGAACATCTCCAGGAGTACATTCGACCTTGTCCTCATCATAGGATTGAAGAATGGCTCCTAATCCAAGGTTTCTACCATGGGCTGACTGGATTAGCCCGTAGTCACCTTGATGCTGCCGCGGGAGGAGCATTCCTGCAACACAATGTCAAGGATGCTTAAGACCTCATTGAACAGATGGTTATCAACCAAGGATGGAATGAGGAGCGTCTCCAGCCCAAGAAAAGGGGTATGTACACCGTTCATGAGGTGGACATGCTCTCAGCAAAAATGGACCTCTTGATGAAAAAGATTGAGGAAGGTTCCAAAAAGGAACAAGAGGCCATTCGAACCACTGCCACTGCACAGGCAATTGAAGCTGATCCATGGTGCGAGGTATGTGGAGAAGAAGGTCACTCGGGCAACAATTGTCCCGAAATGAAGGAGGAGGTGAGCTTCACCACCACCAACAACAACAACAACAACAATGGGTATCGGCCCCAGCAACAAGGAGGATGGGACTCACGCCCCTTCTACCATGGTTATCAAGGTAATGGTTATAGCAATAATTTTAATAATTCTTATGGTACCCAACCTTCTCTTAAAGATCTTGTCTTAGACCAATTTAAAATGAATAATAGCATAAATAAGAAAATAATGGCTAATGATAAGATTCTTGAAAATCTTAGTGAGAAAATGGATAGCTTCAACACTGCTATGAAAAATCAATTGAGCTTTAATAAAATGCTAGAAACATAATTAGCTCAAATAGCAGCAGCTGTCCCATCCTTCGAACAAGGTAAGATCCTAGGGAAACCTGAGGAACCAATTGAGGGTGTCAAGTTAATTTCCACAAGATTTGGTAAGCCTCCGGTCAGGCCAAATCCGGGCTGCCTTCTTGATCCGCCATTCATGGCCAAGAAGAGTGACCCTGGCCACCCAACCATCACCTGTGAGATTGGGCCACACACCTTCAACAATGCCTTCTGCGACCTTGGATCTGGAGTCAACATCATGTCCAAGGTAATATATGAAAATGTGCTAGGGGGACCCTTGTACCATACTTTTGTCAAATTGCAGATGGCCGATCAATCCATATGGTTCCCCGAGGAATTGGCAAGGGACATCATTGTCAAAGTTCAAGACGAGTACATCCCCGCCGACTTCATCATTCTTGATATGGGGGCCAATGACGAAGTCCCCGTCATCCTGGGAAGGCCGTTCCTCAACACCGTGAATGCCATCATCTACGTGGGATCTGGCTAAGTCCACTTTCAACTCCCAGGTAAGAGAATTAAATGTCCTTTCAATGGTTATAAATCTATGCAACAGGCAAGGAAGAACCTGTGGATAAACAAGCCACAATATGCACTCCGCCGAAAGAATCAACCGCCGAAGGCCAAAAAGGCCGAACTGGTAAGTAAAGTGGAGGTGGTAAACAAGGTTGACTCCGCTGAGTCGCAAGCATCAACCAAGACGGAATGGCGGAAGAAAGAGGTGCAATCATCACGGTCCCCGTCTCCAGGACTGACCGAAGCACCCGAAGAATGAACCCTAAAAAGAGAGGTCCTGCTCTATGGACGCAAAACATGGAGCCCTTGCTGGTAAGGTAAATCAATATTTATCTCATATTTACTTTTTGCATTTCAATTCTTGCATTTTTGCATTGCATTCTTCATATTTAAATTTTGCAATAATTTTTTTCGACAGAATGAAACACTTAAATAAATAAAACTTAAAAAGTACTGTAGTGCTCACGCCTGAGGTGGTGGGACCACCCAAGGTGGGGTCGGCTGACCCCACCATGGGGCCCATCCACCTCTTGTGGTGTTGACCTGGTGTATTAATGCATCTCCTGAATTTTGAACACCATCTACTTTTTTGAATTTGGTCTACCACCTTTAGTCATGATCACTTTCACATGCTCTAAGGAAAATCCAACACTCACCAGCATCCAAATTCTGAAAAGTGGACACTTTGGCATGCATTAGTATTTCCATGGTCCATGGGAATCACTTTAAAGCATGTCCCCACTTTTGTCATACATCTTTCTCTTTCACAAAGCACTAGACAAGGGAATCTCTGAGAACTTCATCACTTTTGGTCCACTACTCATCTGTACTTTGCTGGACAAAGTGAAACACACTGTTTAAAGCTAAAAAGAGGACCAAATATGGGTCGGCCGACCCATGTTTAAACTCCTATCTACAAATCCGTGTTCGAATTCAAATAGATTCCCTGTCCAAAGGTGAAAGCAGCTCTGTCACTGCCATAGTAGGGTCGGCCGACCTGGCCCTAGTGGCTTGGTCACCAGCTCTTCTCCGCCTATATATACCCTTGCATTGTGTGCTCAACTCCACACCCAAATTAGCTGAATCATCTCGAGCACACAATCTCTCTTCTTCTCTCCATTTGAGCAAGTTGTTTCTCAAGTTTAGTAGTAGTTAGCCACTCAAAACAAAAACCTAAAAATATTGTAGTAGTAGAAGTTTGTCTTGGCTCTCAAGAGCAGTTTTGTGGAGGTGACCATACCCCGCAAGGACTACTAACATTGGGACAACTAATGCTAACGCTAACGCTAATCCTTGTTGTCCTGGTGTGTTCTTGTGTTGTCTCATTGCTACAGGAAGATGAAGAAGTTCTCCTCCGCGTTCAAGAAGGCCGAGGGTGTCGTAGGGAGTTCCTCCCGATGACCCCGTCATGACGAAGATGATGGAAGAGAAGCTCCACCAAGACAAGGCCACGAGGTGATAGATGTGCCTCCTGAGAGAACGTTTGATCCTGAGAGCGGCCTCACGTTGAACCAAGAAGAGTACTAAAGGTACCTCTCCATCCGACACCACGGGTTTGAACATACCGGCATCATGGACCCTGTCCTTTTGGACAGCACAGGTGTGACCGCAAAATTTAATACGGTGTTTAATACAATTGGGTGGGGAAGCTTTTGGGAAGTGCCTGAACTTGGTATTAAAATGCTCACCATGGAATTCCAATGCTCTTTACAAGTCACTGATAAAAATGTTTACATTCGAATGTTTAATTATACTTGGGGAGTTCTTAGTGTGGCACTTGGTTTTGGGAGCACCTGTCAACTAGATTTAATTAGTGCCACAAGAAAATTTGATAAAGCTGCATTTTGGAAAGCCATAACTGGATCCAATGATTGCTATGATCCTAAAACTGATGAAATTCATAATCCCACTTTACGCTTTATCCGCTATTGGATGGCTGTAACCCTTTTTCCTGGATCCAATGTGCAAGTTCTTTATAATGATGAGCTAAGATTACTTTATGCCACAACCAAGAAAATAAAAGTTTCACCTGCTAAGTTCTTAGTCCACTTTTGGCTTGGTATTTTCCAAAGAAGTGAGCCTATATTCTTTACTTCTTATCTCACCCGCATAGCTGAAACAATGGACCTGCTAAATGGAAAATATTACTTTGAATATATTGCTTCCCCTCGAGACATCATAACTGAAGATTTCTTCATAAGTGCTCAAGTCCTAAAAAGAGACCAAAATGGTGATCTTAAAATGATTTATCCAGGCCATACAGCCGAAATCTCTCTCCCATGCGAGAGGCGTCGACTGTATGCGCTGCGAACACTAACTATAAATTGGGACCGAGAGGCAAGAAGCCAAAATATTGCAGGTACAGGCATGGTGACTAGAAGCATGTCACAAGCCGCTCAATTTGAGCAAGGAGGCACATCACGAGCTGCAGGGGGATATGAAGAAGAAGACGATGAGACAAGTTCCATGGACATTTCAGGGTCCATGGAAAGGCCTCAACAGCACACTCCAAGAGTGCGCACTCCCCGTCCGTCCACACGGGCGAGGGGTCGTCGGAACCAAGGATCGGAAATGGATCAACTCATCAACGACATGGGCGATATGCATGTTGAACAAGATGCAACTCTGAATATGGCACAACAAAGTGCCCAATTATTGCAAGCCATACAAGATGAAGAAGCACAACGCTAGACGGGATGGTTCCAATACTATCCGCCACCACAATGAGCAAAAGTCAAGCTTGGGGGAGATCCTTTCCCCCACCAAGGTAAGTCCTCTATCCCATTTTATTGCATTATTTTCAATTATATTATCTTTACTTTAAAAAAAATCCCATATGTCTCATGAATGTTTATCTTCCTCGTGGAAATGATGAATAGTTGCTCTGTTAATATTTTTTTAATACCTAGTTTACAACTTAGTATTTCTTTGAGTATGGATCACTTGGCTCATTTAATTCATCATGAACCTGAAAACTTTATGGATGCTAAGTGCTAGAACTAAGTCTAAGTTGTTGTGAGATATGATATAGTGAAACAAGAGCTGCTATAATATTGTTCTAAGCATGCATGATTACTGGAGATTAATTTCTTAAACAATCAAAACCTTATTGCTCCTCAATGGTAATAAATTCCTACCACAACCATATATGCTACACATGTCTAAAACCTTCCACATAAGCTATTTGCTTTGTATTGAGTTTTGTCAAGTCTTGTTGACCCTTATTGAGAGTCTTATCATGCTCCCAAGATCAAGATCACGTACACACCATATATACATGCTGCTTCTACACTGGAAGTACACAACTACATGCCTTTCATTTCCACCAAATAAATGTTCCATGTGTTAAAGTTGCAAAATATCTCTCTTAGACAATATGGTACAAGAGACAAAAGGCTATGCAAAATGAAAAGAAAGAAATACGGACACAAGAAAGTCCATAGAAAAGAAAATATATGAGCAAATCTAAGCTCATGAATAAAAGAGAGGAAAAATGATAGCCATGTCTCTAAAAATTTATTAGAGAGAGATACAATTTCAAATAGAGGAGCATTATAGTCCACTATGTTCCACACACTTGCACATCTTGATCTAAGGGCATGACACTTCTCTCTTTGGATCCAAGCTTTGACTCTACAACACATGTAAAGTAAGTATGCTATACTCTTTCATTCCTACCTTAAGCTCCACATACGCCATTTTTTTTAGAAGTAGGATGATAAAGAAGGCAACATTTATTTTGTGCCCTGGTAAGGAATCATACACCATTTGAGCGACATGAGAGAACCATATGAGGAACATTAAGTTTTCTTTTGCAAAACATTACTAAAACCTCTAGTATGAAACTTGCAAAGAATGAGAAAATTAGTGCTCAAGTTAACTGTTCTATCTCTCAACTACCTAAGGCAAAGGAAAAGCCATAAGCCCCATAAAGAACTAAGCTAAAATGGGTGAATTTTTATAGCCAAATTTTCCATTCAAAAGAGAAGTATTTTGTTGTGCACTTGGTATTGTTGAAATATGAACATTGTAGAAACTCCTGATCCACCGGCACTAAGTTTAATTATTTGCTCAGGATGAGCAAAGGTTAAGCTTGGGGGATCTTGTTGACGGTGGATATACCATCAAATCCACACTCAAACACAATCAACAGGACTCGGTTTCGATGGAAGATCAACATAACACGAAAATATTTTATCAATAACTAGTTTCACTTGTGCTCTTAGCTTGTGAATGCAGGGAAGATCAAAACATAGTAGAAATGAACACTTGGAGCTCAATTAAGTGGGTCGGCCGAACCACTTGTATGGGCACCAAGCCATCACAATTCAACAAATAACTCAAGAAAGCACATGGAAGAGAGTGGAGCACCTGGAGCGCCCACATGCAGGTCGGCCGACCCACATGTGGGGCCCACTAGGGCTCTGCTGACACGGCATGATCCGTGTGACACTTCACTCAGCTCAATTCTACCACTGGATCAAAGTTGTGTTTCCAATCAACGGTGGAACATCAAGGCACATGGATCAAGGCGTGAAACAACACAATCAAGACAGAACCAGCACAAGGGGACACTCCATGATAGGTGGGGACCACACCTGGCTGGGCCCACCTATCATAGGGGGTCGGTCGACCCCCATGGTGCCCAGCCAGGTCGGTTAGCCTCAACCGCCTTCCTGCATGCCTTCCACGCGATGGAATCACCAATGCCGTCCATTTTGAGGCGGTATTGAGGCGGTTCATCCAAGGGTGGAGAGGCAAGGAGCACACGGATCACTGACGTGGCGCCTCTCCATCCTCCCCTATAAATAGAGGCTGCCATCACCCTCTTCACGACACACAAGATACACAAGAGACAAGAGAAACTAGAGTTCCACTCTTTAGTAGTAGTATTAGTCTGGTGTGTGAGTTAGAGTCGAGTCGAGCTACGCTCGGGGTCTCCTGAGTTGTCTGCTGGAGAGTCTGGTATTGCTCTAGTACCTTTCCTTCTGTAAGGCTTTACCTTTATCAATATATTATCTTTACTTTACTTTACTAAGTCTTTACTTAGTGCTTTACTATTCATTGTAGTATTGTTGTGTCTTGTCTTACCTTATAGTTGATTTATACTAGATAGTGATCCTGTAACCAGCTCACGTGTGTAGTTCATTACCTGTCATAGGGTGCTTTAGCTATTTGGTACCTTGGTAGAGTAGTGAGAATTAGTGTAAGCATGGTGCTTAGGCTAGATCTTACCCTTGAATGCCGCTTGTCGCACAGATTGTTAGTGGGTGCTAGTAGGTGGTGACAGCCATGTCTAGTCTTGATATCCCTCCATGTGTTTTAGGCAAGTTCTTAAAAGATAGGCTCCCATAAGAGAGTAGGCGCTTCAGGTAGAGGTTATATCCTCTATTGTCTCGCACTACCCCCTACACACCGGAAGTAAGGTAGCTGTCTTAGTGTAATTCATCCATTTGATAAGATAGTTCACAAGAGTAAAGTAAGTGTCATAAGAGTATTATACTCACTCATTGTCCTCCCACCTAGCTGTACTCTACTAGTTATGCTTAGTTATCCTAAAACCTTGTCATGTCTTTGTGTCATTACTCTTTCCTCTATTTATCGATTTACCCCCCTATCGCTAGTTGATACTAAGTTGTTATAGACTTAAGGATCTCTCTCTTTTATTAATTATTCCTAGCAACCGCTTTCCCTTGGGATAAAATAAATAACAATAACTTGGAATACTACCGGGTGAAGTGCTATAGCGGTATATTCTGTGCGCTTGCGGAATTATCCAATAGACATAAGAAATACCCTCAGGGCACTTCTGGTGCCGTTATCAAAGATAGCCTAACACCCTATCTCTGGTGGTTGCGCTAAGAAGTGTCAACAGAGCCACCGGTCTTGTAGTTCACCTACACACAACAAATCAAGCTTGATGTTTAGGAACCCATACTTGAGAAGGGCTCCGGACTTTCTCAACCAAAGCTTTTGCCACCCACAATTGCCTAGGCCTATTCTTGTTAGGGGGACCTAGGAACATCACTTTGACCTTGCCCTTAGAATCCTTTCTAAGCATGTAGTGAGAATCAAATGCAAAGGGCCTAGCATGCTTGGGCAAAGGTTGTAGTGGTGGTGTCTTGCACTCATGAGCAAAGTGACCTTATTTTCCACATTCAAAGCATCTCTTTGGATTGGGCTTGGGTCTTGGGCTTGTTCTTTGCTTTGTTGAGACGATTTTGGGCTCTAATGGTATGGACCCAATCCCACTTCTATCAAATTTCATCACAGTGTTCATGAGGAGATCACTTTAAAGATATTGGCCTCTTGTGAATCTTTGCAAGCCAACGGTGAGATGACTCTTTTCTTGCTTCAACTTCTTGTCTTCCAATAGGCTTGCAAGTTGACACTTCTCACTCTTGAGGATCTTGTTTTCTTCTCTTAGCACTTCAACCTCATCATCTTCTTGCACCATCTCAATGACAATGGTGTTGGTGGTTGATTGCTTCTCAAGCTCTTTCTTCAAGTTCTCATTCTTAATCTTGAGCTTCAAATAATCATCATGGCAATCGGCCACCACCACTTCCTTGCCCTTGCTACTAGCACCTTGCTTAATGATCTCATCAATCAAGTCATCACATGATGTAGCTATGTCACACTTGACAACAAGGTTACGAGCATCATGTGTTTCATTGGAAAGCAAGTCATAAGCCATAGCAAGGTTGTCATGATTCACTTTTACTTGAGTATAGTCCTCTTTAAGCTTGTTATAACTAGTGGTGAGCTCAATGTGCATCCTCTCAAGTTTATCGTGTTTTTCTTTGAGCTCCTTTATGTTGGATTTGAGCTCCTTGAGCTTGGATGACACATTTAGGTTATCCTCTCTAAGCTCATCACTAGCTTTAGTGAATTATTCATTCTTAGCTAAGAGGTTGCCATTCTCAAGTTTTAGCTTTTTATTTTTACTTGTTAGCTTTCTTATCACTTTGGTGTAATCATTGAGCAAGCTAGCAAGTTCATCATATGTTGGTGAATCATACTCATTGTCACTATCACTACCCTCATCATCACTTTGTACCTTCTTGTCCTTAGCCCTGAGGCAAAGGTGTGTTGGAGATGAGGGTGGTGATGGCGGTGAAGGAAGTGAAGTCCCAATCACAAGAGCGGCCACCTTTTCTTTCTCATCATCACTTTGTTCACCGGAGGAGCCACTAGAAGATTTAATGTCAGTGAGCCAATCACCAACAATGTAAGCTTTGCCATTCTTCTTGTTCTTGTGAAATTGCTTCTTCTTGAACTCTTTCTTTTTGAATGGCTTGGCCTTCTTCTTCTCATCATCACTTTCATCACTTGAGTCTTACCTCTTGCCCTTATTCTTGTTCTTCAACTTGTCTTTCTTGGGCTTAGGGCATTGATGAGCAAGATGCCCAAGCTCTCCACAATTGTAGCAATCCATCTCACAGATGGGCTTTCTTTTGCTACTTGTGAAGAACTTCTTCTTGTTGGAATCAAACTTGATTCTCTTGTTGAGCTTCTTGAGCATCTTGGTGGTCTTCCTCACCATGAGAGCAATCTCCACATCATCTTCATCATCGTCACTTGTGGAATCAAGAGAAGTGTACTTGACTTGAGATTTGCCTTTCTTGTCTGCCTTGATTGCCAAGTCCTTCTTCTCTTCTTTCTTGGATGATGAGCCAACTTGGGGAGTGATCTTCATGTACATCTCATGAGCATTGACTTTTTCCAAGATTTGAGTGAGAGTTGCATTGAAGAGATCCCCTTGATGAAGCACGGTCACAATGTGACCATACTTGTCAATAGGGAGAGCATTGAGGATCCTCCTTGCAACTTCGGCCGGGGTAATTTGAGTGAGCCCAAGGCCATTGACTTCCTCTACAATGATATTCAATCGAGAATACATGTCATTAGCATTTTCATTGGGAAGCATTTTGAAAGAATTGAGCTTATCTATGATAAGGTAATAACGTTTCTCACGCTCATTATTTGTTCCCTCATGGAGCGCACAAATATCCGACCATAGTGCATGGGCATTTTTGTGGTTCCTCATACGGTTGAACACCTCTTTGCTAAGGCCTCTAAAGATGATGTTGCGAGCCTTAGCATTCCACTTTTCGTGCTCTTCCTCAATGGGTGTGAGGGTTGCGTTGGCTTTGGGAGTAGGGTACCCTTGTGTGGCGGCTTTGTGAACACCAAGGTCCACCGCCTCAAGGTATGCCTCCATACGAATTTTCTAATAGGGAAAATCGTTACTGTCAAATACGGGAGGGGGACCATCGTGACCAACGGACATCCTTCTGTTGGCGGTTAAGCCAAATTAGTGATCACAAGTCTCCGATACCAATTGAAAGGATAAAGGATGCCCAAGAGGGGGGTGAATTGGGCAACTAGTAAATTTTTCGAAATACAATTCAACCTATCGCCATTTGCCCAATCTCACCCCACAAGTGCCTGTGTCAATACAAGCCTAAAACAAGTTATGCAACATAGAGCCAAGTCCTATCACAAGTATACTACTCTAGGAAAGTAGAGAACACAAAGAAAATGCGGGAATGTAAATAAGTTAGAAAGACAAAGCCGGCTTTTCCCGAGGTATTGGAGAGTCGGCACCCCCCACTAGTCCTCGTTGGAGCACCCACACAAGGGTGTAGCTCCCCCTTGATCTTCGCAAAGACCAAGTGCTCTCTACGGGCTAATCCTTTGCCTCTTCGACGCAGTGGATCGCCCACAACCGCTCACAAGCTTGGCTTGGGCCAGCCACAAGCTCTCCAAGTGGTCACCAAGCCTCCGATCGCCACCGAACCATCTAGATGATGCCGATCACCAAGAGTAACAAGCCTAGACTCTCACTTGACAAAGAACAAGGCCAAAGAGGGTGATGGATGCACACAAGTCACTCTTGATCTCTCTAGGGAAGAAGCTCACAAGCAAGTGGGAATCACTCAACCTCCCTAGGGCTCTTGCACTAACACCAAGTCACAAGGGTTGCTTCAGTTGAACAAATGAGCAACAGAACTAGAATGAAGCCAATGGTGAAGTATAAATACCCCCAAGCCTCACACTAGCCGTTTGAGCAAAAATCAGCTTTCTGCGAACCGTCGGACCGAGTAAATAGTGACACCGTCGGACCATCCCGCGCTGGTCCGACTCTCACACACGTACTGCTGGCAACACTGTGTTACAGGGGGGGGTCGGACGCATGACAATGGTCCGACGCACACCGTCGAACCAGCGTCCGACGCCACTGTGCTCTCGGGTGAGCACTGCACAGTTGCTCTCAACGGCGAAACCACGCAGAATTAGTCCGACGCCCTTCGTCGGACTCGGTCCGACGCTCACAGACGCTCTCTGGACCTCTCTGGAAGTGTTGGACTCTAAGAACCATTGGTCTGATGCTCGCGTCCTCACAGTCCGACGCTCGCCTGTGAACACCCTGGCACCGTCGGACGCAGGGAAATGGTCCGACAGCCATTTGTAACACCTCCGGTATTACGGTTAATTAAAACTGCCATGTCAACATATTTAATTTAATTGCCTACATGTGATTGTGCTTAGGGCTTCTAGAGTGACTTGATTGTGTTTATGATTGATTGTGCAATTAAACCTTTCATTGGAAATTAAATTAAATTAAAAGGGAAAATCAACTTAAGCCCTAATTCGGTCCCAAAACCTAATTTAAGAACTATAAGGAATCTAATGAAAGTGTCTTAATAAAAGTTGTAGATCTCTTAAAATGAAACAACTTTATTATTGGAGATTTTGAATTTATATAGTAAAAATTTGAATTAAATTCAAAACAGCAACTTGAAATTTGAATTTGAAATTTCATTTCAAAAATTAGGAAGTATCTGACAAAACACACTTAACAAAAGTTGTAGAGCTCAACAATTAGAACAACTTTTCTTTTTACATATTTTCAAGTTATTAATAAGAATTGGGAGAATTTTACAGGATTGCAAAATGAAATTCAAATTCTAATTTGCCCCCTTTTCAATAGATTCAAATCTGAGCAGAATTTGGATGTGGTTCAAAAAGCAAAATTATTCTACACAAAAGTTGCTACAACTTTTATTTTGGGTGCTCCTACTGTAGCTACATGGTTTAGGGAACAATTTGCATTCATAGGGTTTGACCCCTCACTGTCTACAGTACACGGGCCTCTACACAGGGGTAGGGCACGCTCGCACGCGAGGGCCGCGCCGCGCACCGGCGTCGTCCGGCCAGGGCAGTGCCTTGTCGCTGTCGAGCAGCGAGCGCTGGGGGCCCCGGGTGCTGCTCGCCCTTATCCCCTCCTCCCCGGCCGCTTAAAGGCGACGACCACCTTTCTTTATCCTTCCTCACTCTCTCTCGGTCGCTGGTGGACACACCTCAGTTGCCGGCCAAATTGCCACTCACCCATCCACCTCCACCCTCTCCATCGTGCAGCCATCTAATTCAGTCCATTGCGCAGCTCCCGAGCCATTTGGGTTGGCCTGTTGTTGCCGGAGTCAGCCCCTCGCCGCATTCTTCTTCCTCTGCTCCGACCGAGCGCCGCCGTGGGCAAGCTCGACGCGGCTAGCTCATCTTGGTGAGTCCCTCCCCGTTTTGACCTGTGTTTTGTGCTCCATGTTGTACGGTAATGCTCATGCTCGTGTTGGTTTCTTGTTTGGGGTCTAGGGTAACTCGAAACAGGACCTCGCCGTGGTGTTCGCATTGTCTCATCCGCCACCATCGCCGTCCTCACCTCTCTGCACCGTCGCGGAACCAACCATCTAGCCAAACCAAGCCGTGGTGAGCCCCTGAATCCTTAACACGCTTGACCTTGGTCTCTACTGTCTTGAGCTCACCGGCGTGAGGCACGCCGTCGGGGCCGAGCCGCCGCGGTCGCGGCTGGGTACACCCCAAACCCTAAAGGAGGTCGACACGTAGCTCGTTTAGTCCGCGGGAGAGTCCTGAGTTCAGTGGTGCCCTTGGTTGGGCCAACCGGCTCGCCAGTGGCGAGCTGGGGGCCAGTCAAGCGCCAGCGGCTTGCCGGTTAGAGCCAGTGTGAAGGGGAGGGGTGTCGGGTTAGGAGGAGGAAAGGTCCAGGGTGTTTTGTGTAATGTCAGACTCATGTGAATAGTCTCTTTTGGACTGTGGGTTAAGTACAAACACTTCAGGGGTCTCTTTGGCAAAACTGCCAGTGCGCGTGTGCGGGGGGGCCGAGTGGGCCGTTTCCCTCGCTGTTGGGCCGACCTGGGCCAAAATAGGATTTCCTTTTTATTACGATTTTCAGAGAGCTTTTCTATTTGTATTTTATGTGAATAGTGCTCTATTTTGTGATTTCTATATGAATTAAATTACTGCTCTAAAAATCATAAAATTTTTTGTGGATGCTCTTTGTGTTATGTATTATTTAATAAAAATATTAAGTATATGATTTGAACACTTTCTGTGAAATCTAAAAATCTATAGATTAATTGTTAAATGTAACTTAGAGCAATTTTATTTAATTCCCTGTTAATCCAAAAATCATGAAACTTATTTTGCCACTGTTTTAGGTCAAGAGCTATCTGTTGGTAAAGTTTGGCATCAAATGGAAATAGTTTAATTATTTATTAATTAAATGCTTGATTAATTGATTGATAAAATAAGTAGAAAACCTTAATCACTTAGGGTTGGTGTGAATTTTGGATTGATTGTGGTCTTAGGTCAAACACCCTTATGACCTAGGGCATTTATGAAACAATTACTTTTGAATAGGTTGTGGATGATAGTAGTGTCTAAAGATTGTTTTATTTATTATTTCATGTTCCCGTATTATTGCATCGCATTCATGCATTCATCATTGCATACGTGTAATGACCAGAGATCAGGAGGTGAAGACTGAGGTGACTGCTGAGGAGCCTACTCCGGAGTTGGTGCAAGGGTTTGACATTTGTGGCACCGATCCTGATCCTACTCTTTTTGCAATCT
This sequence comes from Eremochloa ophiuroides, assembly GCA_038502445.1. Classification (NCBI taxonomy): domain Eukaryota; kingdom Viridiplantae; phylum Streptophyta; class Magnoliopsida; order Poales; family Poaceae; genus Eremochloa; species Eremochloa ophiuroides. The sequence continues at coordinate 547,688 of JAHLJS010000057.1, read as the reverse complement.
AAGGCAAGCCCCCGGTGCATTAGCCCCTCCTTGTTATTTATAAATGTTTATCACTTGAGTTAATCTATTGCATTAGGTTAAAAGGAGTTGAGTGATAACCTATTGATGCATTACCTTTCCTTAACCACTTATTATACCCTGAGAACCTGATTTATTTAAAGCATTGAAAAAGGCTTAGTCATGCTTAATTATTAGACTTGCAGAAATGCTATTTTAAACTATGATGATATGCAAAGAGTGAATCATTAAAGGAAATGGTATTGTCCTCGTCGTTGGCAGTGTACTTGGCCAGTCCATTGTCATCAACGGGGATGGGTTTTCCGTTGGTGGTCGTATGTTTGGTTAAGAGTCCCAACTTATAGTCGCCAGCGGAAAAGGGATGTGAAAACCCGGTGGTCACCAGTGTACTTGGGTTAGAGTCCCAATGCATGGCTTCCAACAGAAAAGTATTAGGGATCGTTCGTTGTCGACCTGCTATGATCGAGACTTTGCAACTAGCCACATACTCCGGGAAGCCCTATCTCCGGTGGCTCTATTGCTTGAACCGACAACCACGCACTGGGAGTGGAGAGATGGCGAGAGTAGCGTGTACCCTCGTGGCCGGCATGCCTAGAGACGAGAGGAGTACTGTGCTCTCGGGTGGCGTAGGACCAGTTCAGGGATAGAAAAGCCGTGGTAGACGGGGTTGGTATATGCAAGCTTAGGTGCTACATATGCAGTGTGGTTAGGGATCCCCAGCTGGGTACTTAATCGATTCGAATCGTCGTTGCTCCTCGGTTATGGAGACTTGATCCACTGACTTACATCAAAAAGTGGTTCGGAACTAGGTTGTTTTTGAGAATGAATAAGTAATTGGATTTGAAGGATATATGTGAAAGAACTAAGGACTATTGATATTGACTATAATAATATTGAGTAAAATTTTGAAAGCAGGATTAGTAATGCTTTTTCCGCAAAATACTTGACTCTTGCTAAAGCCTTACCTTGACTCCCCTTAACCTGCATTCCTGAGTCTCATTCCTTTTTCTTAGTCGGGTAAGTCTTGCGGAGTACCCCAGTACTCAGGGTTTGTTAACCCTAGTTGCAGGAAGTCAGCAGCCAGAGGTCTGTCTCGCTCCCTGCTATGTGACCATCGTCCAGGAAGGTAGTGAGGAAGAGTGAGGTTGAACCCATGGGCAGGGTTCGTGTTATCACCTATCTTAGTATGTTGTATTGTTGTTCTACTGCTATTGCTACTACTTTTAATTATGGTTTGTAATAACTGCACTAGAATTCTATTTGGACAACTGGTTTGTAATCTAAGTACTATTTAATCTTCCGCACTTTTACTCTGATGTATTTTATAATAAAATATTGTAATCCTATAATGGATTCGCAATGGGATCCTGTCGGAGAATACGGGTGCTTATGTAGCCCGGCAGAGCCTTCTAGATCATCTGGGACACAGGCCCGGCTGTCAGAGGTCATTACTGACAATGACAGGTGCCGGTGGGCCATGTGATTTAGGCAGTTCTGTTGTAGCTGGTATCAGAGCGTTCCATTGCTAAATCATTACGGTATTACTTTGTAAAACTTCAAAATGTTTTGGATCATAAAAATCTAAATTGGTATTATGGTCCAAATTGCTTGCTCTTATCTTGTTCCGTATTATATTTATGGCAGCAAGTGGAACAACATGTTTACTAGCCCTATGTTAAAAATTACTGTGCATTTAATTACCTTACATTGGTTTAAAATTCATAAGTACCATTCATGCATCATGATTAATTCACATGTTAATTAACTTCCTCCTTAAAAGTGGGTATATGGGTTAGGATCTATCAAACCTATTCTTGCTAGCCTATTATAACTTTGCTAATTCAAACTTACCTTCTCCAGCTGGCACGCCGTAAGCTCACCGCTCGCAAGATGACTGGTCCCAAGGTAGTGCCGCACCACCAGCTGGCGCTACGTGACGGAGAGGCGTCTGGTAGCCGTCCCCGCCACAGCCGAAAGGAGCTCAAGGAAGAAATCAAGCTGCTCACGAAGGACTTCAAGGTGGCACGTCGTGACCACTACAGGGATGTGCGCATGGTCGCCGAGCTGCAGCGTGAGGTGGACCGCCTGACTCGCGAGAAGGAGGAGGCTTGGGCATGTGAGGACGTGGCCCGGGCAAGGGTCCATGTAACAACCCTAAAAATCCACACAATCTAAAAATCCCAACCAATTAAAATTTTTCATTTATTTATTGTGAAAACCCATTTTTCTTGTGCAAGCATATAGGTTTCATTATGAAATTGGTAAATAAAGGAGTGTAGTTTGCATTTTAATTCCAATCACATAGAATAATAACTTATGCATCACATTTGGGATTTATTGCAATTTATGTTTGTATTTACTCAATAAATTAAAATGGGCAATATATGTATATATACACTAAACTGAAATCAGAAAAGGAGAAAGAGAGTTCGGCCAGCCAGTCAGCCCGAGCCAGCCCGACCTTCCTCTCCTCATCTCACCGCGCGCGGCCCACGTCGCGGCTCGGCAGCGCACGCGCGCGACCGGCACACACGCGCTCGCGCTCGCACTCGCTGCCAACCCGGCCCCGCCTGTCAGCCACTCTCGCCCCCACTGTTCTTCTTCCTCACGAAGGCGACGCGCCTGCCGGGGGTGTCGCGCGAATGGCGTGACCTCGGTCCCACAGCCGACAGCATGGCAGAGCCCTAGACCCCGCTGTTCCCCCTCCTGTCCCCTCCTTTCTTGGCCGCCAAGCGAACCCGCGCCATCCGGAGCCCTAGATCCACTCGAGCCACGGCCCTTCGATCGGCCGAGCGCAATCGGGACCGTTCGCCATTGGAGACTGGCCAAGCTCGCCTATAAATTGGAGCACCCCGAAGCCTTACCCTCATTTCCCCTCGCCGCCACCGCAGCACAGACCGGCACACCGCACAAACCGAGAGAGAGAGCGTAGGAGAAGGGCGGAGCAGAGGAGGAGAAGCTGCCGGAGCGCCGCCGCCGCGGAGCACGCCGGAGCCGGACACGGAGGAGAAGCCCGAGCTGCGGACGAGGAGCGGCACGGCACTGCGATCGCTCTGCACGGCTCTGACTCGCCACTGCACCGCCATCCTAGCTTCACCGACACCACGGTGAGCCACCGCACGCCATGTCCGAACCTTGCCCTGCTTTTGCCATGGCGTTCCACCCTCGGGACGCGCAGGCACGAGCCTATACCGGCTCGGGAAGATCACCTGCACCATGCACTCACTCGACCAGCCAAAACCCCCGGATTACAAGCTTGCTAGACCGAGAACGCAGCACGACGCGTTCTCGGCGGAGCGCGCTCACCACCGACGCGTTCCGACGCCGAATCACCCGTTCCGAGCAATCCGACTAGCACCCGTACAGGTTAGAACGTCGTGGAGCACCGCCACGACCCCCATGAGCTAGCTACGCGGATCTAAGCGCTGGAGGAAGCCTGAATCGCCTTGGCCGCGTGCGCCGCGACCTTACCCGAGCGCCGCCGCGAGCCGTAGCCAAAAGAAGGTCATGCCATGGCTAAGTTCGCCACCAGAGTGTTGTATGCCTCTCTGGCCTCACCAATTTGACAAGACCGCATTCGATTGAACCAATATTTGGTCGTAGCCGCGATGCCGCTTTCCGCCGTCGCGACGACATCGCCGCCGACAGGTTCCGCCTCGCCTAAGATCCGTTCCGAGTACCCCCGGTCGCCTCGCGCTGCGGAGAAAGGCCGCCGAGGTTCGCCAAGTCTGCCTCGGCACCGCCGCTAGAAAGCCGAGCCCTGTCTTGCCGAAATATGGCCATCGCCGCCCTGTCACCGACCGCCACACCGGAGAGACACCGCCGCCTTGAACAGACGCCCTGGAACCTTGCTAGCACCGAATTTCCGATTCGCCCGAGCCTCCGTGGGAGACCTCGGGAGAACGGCACCCTCGGGCACCCAAATTTCCGATTCGCCCGAGCCTCCGCGGGAGACCTCGGGAGAACGGCACCCTCGGGCACCCAAATTTCCGATTCGCCCGAGCCTCCGCAGGAGACCTCGGGAGAACGGCACCCTCGGGCACCCAAATTTCCGATTCGCCCGAGCCTCCGCAGGAGACCTCGGGAGAACGGCACCCTCGGGCACCCAAATTTCCGATTCGCCCGAGCCTCCGCGGGAGACCTCGGGAGAACGGCACCCTCGGGCGCACCAAATCTCCGATTCGCCCGAGCCTCCCCGGGAGAGCTCGGGAGAACGGCACCCTCGGCGCCGCGAATTTCCGATTCGCCCGAGCCCGCCGAGGTACGCCGAACTATGCCGAGCTACGCCGAGATACCCCCAACCACAGCCGAGCTACCACCGACCACCGCCGAGCCACGCCGAGCTACGCCAACTCCGGCAACTCTCTGGGAACCAGCATCGAACACCTGGACGACCATCGGGTCTGTGTTCTGTTGAGGCGCCACATGCCGCACTACTGGACCCGCGCGCCACATCCCGAGCTGCCCCTGATTAACCGACTAGTTTTCCCATTTTCAGAAAATAGGATAATCTTTGGAAATTCATAACTTATTCATACGATGACCAAAAATTGCGCACCATATATCAAAATTCTCAGGAAAATGAGATCTACAATCTAAGACTATGTTTGTGTGCATTTGGCTCTTTGTTTTATTGGATTTTTCTGAAATACTCTATAGGAGTCGCTGACGCGACTATTTCGTGTTCGATTTCAGAGCCGGAGGAGGATCTGACTAAGGAAGACGACCACGAGTACTTCCAAGAGCTAGGAGACGACTACGAAGGTGCCACGTCCCACCAAATCCTTAGATCCTATTACGCATTGCAAATGACATTGTTGCTATTGCTTTATGATTATGTATGGATTGGTTGCATGGTAGTATATTTGAATTCCCTGCCTTGATAAGACTTTACCCTGCTATCCGCTGTTAGGTTAGCTGCTGCTTATTTTACTGTTACTCTTCCACTACTTACTACTTGCTATATGCTATGTGGTGGAATTGGGACGGTGTATATCTGATTATAACTACTGGGAGAGAGTGCTGCGTGCGTCTTGGGTGCGTGGTAAGGGTTGATGTCGACCAAGTGGGATGTGAGACGAGCCCATGGGGCAAGTCGTGCCGGGGGTGCAACCTGGGCATCCCCAAGCGAGATACCTGTGGCGGGTAAAGTTGTTGAGGAGGTTCCGGGTGGGATAGCCTTGGTGGTTTGAAGCCCGTGAACGGAGGTGCTGTGATGGCACGGGGAGAGTATCCCCTAAGTGGAGATGCCTGCTTGGTCAAACCTAGGATGGACTAGTTTCAGGTTCATGGGAATCCTTTTCTACTCACTCGCTTCTGATGGGCGGGAGACGGCTGGACTACTTGGTAGGACGGTGCCACTACTGCTAGGTTGAAAGGTGATAAGGGTGGGCGGAGACGGTCGATGGGTTCCCGTTCCGTCCTAGATGCACAGTACCACTGGATGGGCCCGGTACTGTGTCTCCCAGTCTCAGCATAACGGTGTAGGATCCGGAATATCCCAGGGCTGAGTGGTAGGGTGGCATCGACCTAGGCAAGCAAGCACCCGGAATTCTGCCTAGGTGTTTGCGCAACACCTATGATGGCTAATCTTGTGGGTAGTGAAACCTCTGCAGAGTGTATGGTTGATCGATCGATACATATGCCAACCTGTTGGCTATGGACCTTTCCTGTGAAGCTTCTACTAGTGTAGTGAGTGTTCTCTTCTCCCCCTGGATAACATTTTTCCGGCAGTGTACCCGTTGTGGTAGTGTGCCGCTGAGATAGGCCCGAGAGGGAGTTGGGCCTGTCGAATGAGAGTGAGGTGTGGGTAAGTGAGGTGTGGTGATGGGAAAAGGGATGATGGTGTTAACTGGTGATAAAACTTGACTAATTAAACATTGATTACAGCTGCATAGGAAAACCTCAGCCTATAGGTCTGCTTGTATAGCCTTGCATCCACTTTCCACAAAGCAAATGCTGCATAGGTGGGCTCCGTGGCCAGTACAAATCGTACTGATAAATTTGCTGTCAGGTGACGAGAATGAGTACGACTTCGAGGGAGATGACGACGAGGAATAGGGTCACGTGCTACACTCAAGTTGGCCGTGAAGGATGAATCGCTTCCGCATCTTCTAAAGCTTCTCTGATTGTTGATTCCGCCAGTGTGGCGATGTAATAAATGTTTATGTAAGACTTAATTATCGTTGTATGGATCCTGGTGTCAACTGAGATATGGGTAATTTCATGGATTGTCCCAAGCAATCTGTTGAATTACAATTCGAGCCTGTGGATTTCCCTTCGTGGAAATCGAGGTCGTTTCAGTTGGTATCGGAGCCATACTTGACTGTAGGACGAGACCCATAGGAATTGGACGTTAGAATAGGAAGCCAGACTCTCTTTCGGTTATATTACCGACCTTGCATTCACTTTTTATGCAATGGCTTATCTAATACAAGGACCTGCTAATCCGTTTCTTGAAAATTTGCAGATGACCAGCCTTGGACCACCACTTCGTCCACTGCACGACGGCACTATTGAGATTCCGATCAAATGGCCATTGACCTTATGCACCAGTAGCTTATGGGACCCTGCGTGGCCCTTAGACTAGTGATACCATGAGTTATCCTGTCATTTGGCTATCTGCGCATAGCACGATCTTCTTAGCAGCTAGGAACATCCTTTATGTAATAATAACCATGTGATGAGTGACATTTGGATCTTATGCTTCTTATGGATTTTTATGCTTCTTTGGTTGAGTGTAGGATAGCATGAAAAATGTTTTAATTCATTTAAATCGTTGAAAACATCTAACTCCTACTTAAACAACTACAAGATTATTACTGCACTGAGCACGTACCTAATAATTTCAGATGTCGATGAGACGTTCTGCGCGCTTGGAGAACCGCCAGCCCTCCCCCGCGCCTGCGCCAGGACGTGGGCGTGGTCGCAACCGTGGACGCCCAGCTGGCAGACGTGCTGGAGTTAACCTGGAAGAAGAGCTGCGCCGGGCAGAGGATGCACCGCCAGTGATCAATCCGCCACCACAAGGCGAGAACGTGCCTCCGCCACCGCCACCGCCGCCGCCACCGACGTTGGCGGAAGTGATGGCTCAGCAGACCCAGCTGCTGAATGCCATAGCTGCTGGGATGAACAGGCACCACGGGCCACCCCAGAATGACTTCCAAAGGAAACTGGAGGGTTTCCTGAAGCTGAGGCCACCTACCTTCGACGGGACCGACAGCGATCCTCTCGCTGCCGATGATTGGCTTAAGAAGATGGAGAAGAAGCTGGACCTGACCACTTGCTCCGACGAGGAGTGTGTTGGGATTGCTAGCCACCAGCTGACCGGTGCTGCACGGGCATGGTGGGACAACTACACCAGCGCTCACGAAGACCCAGCCCGCATTGACTGGGATGAGTTCACCGAGGCTTTCCGTGACCACCACATTCCTGAGGGAGTCATGGAGGCCAAGGAGAACGAGTTTCGCAACATCTCCCAGGGAGCTAACCGGATCCACGAGTACACCACCCGTTTCAACTGCTTGCTCCGCTACGCACCTGCATCTTGCGTGAGTTCCGAGAAGGAAAAGATGTACTACTACAGGAAGGGACTTCAGACCAAGATCAGGTTGGCTCTGTCAGGGAACAAGAGCTACACTCTGCGTGAGCTAATTGACCGCTGTATTGAGATTGAGAAGGATCGCATGGAAGCACGACTGGAATTCGAGGCCCAGAACAAGGGAAAGAAGCGCCGCTCTGAGGGACCCGCTCGCACTGCTCCACCTCAGAGACAGCGAACAGGTGCACCTCCGTCTTTTCGGACTCGCCAGGGACCCTTTTCGGGAACGAGCCGTGGTGGTACCAACAGCAGCAACTATCACCGCCCCGCTCAGACCTACCCTGCGCCGACTCGAGCTGTGCAGAACACACCCGCCCCCGCTGCCAACACGCCAAGGACAAGCAATTGGAAGGCTCCTGCGATAGCTACAGCAGGCAGTGCGCCCTTCACTTGCTTCGGATGCGGAAAGCCTGGACACCGTGTGGCTGTGTGCCCCGACCTCAACCGCGCACCAGCAGCTGCACAGGGCACACCGAACCGGGGATCTGCTACCCGAGGAAGACTGAACCATATGACCGCTGAGGAAGCTGAAGCTGCACCTGATGCTGTGTACGGTACGTTCCTAGTTCAGGGTAACATGGCTACAGTTCTGTTCGATTCGGGAGCTACATGTTCATACATTTCATCTGCATATGCACGTAAGCATAACATACCTGTAACCCCGAGAGCAAACCCCATCCTAACTAGCTCGCCCTTAGGAACCTTCAGAAGCATTCACATATGTAGGGGAGTGATAATCACAATCGAGGGACTTGACTTTCGAGCTGACCTAACCCTACTACCCTCCAATAGCTTAGATGTCATCTTAGGCATGGACTGGCTAACCAAACACCGGGGAGTGATATCTTGTTCACCTAGATATGTTCAGGTAACCCACCCTTGGGGAACAGCTGTCCGATGTGTACCCCAAACCGAGAGAGTCCAAGCCCTCCTATGTGCCCTGGAGACTAAAGCAGATAGGACAGAGCTGACATTCAGAGATGTGCCAGTAGTCTGTGAGTTCAATGACGTATTTCCAGAGGAGTTGCCAGGAATGCCACCAGATAGAGATGTGGAGTTTGTTATAGAGCTGATGCCAGGGACTGCACCGATTGCCAAAAGACCCTACAGAATGTCGGCTGATGAGTTGAAGGAACTCAAGAAGCAGCTGGGAGAATTACTGGAGAAGGGTTTCATTAGGCCAAGTGCTTCGCCCTGGGGATCTCCCGTTTTGTTTGTCAAGAAGAAGGATGGCACGATGAGGATGTGCATTGACTACCGGAATCTGAATGCGGTTACAGTCAAGAACAAGTACCCATTGCCCCGCATCGATGATCTGTTAGATCAACTGAGCAATGCCAAGTACTTCTCAAAGATCGATCTCCGATCAGGGTATCATCAGATGAAGATCAGGGAAGAAGATATCCCGAAGACTGCATTTGTCACTAGATATGGACAATATGAGTGCACAGTAGTCTCATTTGGACTCACTAATGCTCCGGCATACTTCATGAACATGATGAACAAGGTCTTCATGAATGAGCTAGACAAGTTTGTGGTGGTATTCATTGATGATATATTGGTTTATTCAGCCACAAAAGAGGAACATGAACATCATCTGAGGACCGTATTGGAGAGGTTGTCTCGCAACCAGCTATACGCCAAATTCTCCAAGTGCGAATTCTGGCTTGAGGAAGTTGCTTTCCTTGGACACGTACTGTCAGGAGAAGGAGTCGCAGTAGACCCAGCCAAAATTGAAGCTGTGAAAGAGTGGGAACAACCCTGTAATGTGTCAGAAATCAGAAGCTTTTTGGGACTTGCAGGATACTATCGCAGATTTATTGAGAACTTCTCCAAGATTGCAAGACCCATGACCAACTTGCTGAAGAAAGAGAACAAGTTTATATGGACTCCTGAATGTGAGAAGAGTTTTCAGACCTTGAAGGAGAAGCTCACTACTACACCTGTACTAGCCCTGCCCGATATTCACAAGGATTTTGTTGTATATTGTGATGCCTCTCGGCAAGGTTTGGGCTGTGTACTAATGCAAGAAGGAAGGGTGATAGCTTATGCCTCAAGACAGTTGAAGGAGCATGAGCAGCGATACCCGACTCATGACCTAGAACTTGCAGCCGTGGTACATGCACTCAAGATTTGGAGACACTATCTGATAAGCAACAAGTGTGACATCTACACTGACCACAAGAGCCTGAAGTACTTCTTCACACAGGAAGATCTGAATATGAGGCAACGCAGATGGCTGGAACTCATCAAGGACTATGATCTTGAGATCCATTATCACCCAGGAAAGGCTAATGTTGTCGCTGATGCACTTAGCCGCAAAAGCTACTGCCATACCCTCATCCCCAACTCTATGCCACCTGAGCTTAGGAGAGAGTTCGACGCATTCCAGCTCGAGGTAGTCTCCTATGGCATGCTAAATGAGCTTCGCGTCGAGTACAATCTCACCTCACGAATCCGTGAAGCGCAAAAGAACTGTCCTGAGATAGACTATATCCGTGGTTTGATGAAGCTGGGAAGAGGCCCTGAATACCGAGAAGATGAGCAGGGAACTGTATGGTACAAAGATAGAATCTGTGTACCGACGGATTCAGCGATACGAGAAGAGATTCTGTCAGAAGGCCATGACTCCAAATATTGCATTCACCCAGGGTCAGCCAAGATGTACCATGATCTAAGGAAGCATTTCTGGTGGGAGAATATGAAGACAGACATTGCAGGGCATGTAGCCCGATGTGATACATGCAATAGAATCAAGACCGAACATCAGAGACCAGCAGGGTTGCTACAACCAGTTGAGATACCAGAATGGAAGTGGGAGTGCATATCCATGGACTTCATAATAGGACTGCCCCGATCCGAGCATGGGTATGATTCTATATGGGTAATAGTGGACCGTCTAACCAAAGTTGCACATTTTATACCGGTCAAAAGGAAGTATAGAGTTGAAAAGCTAGCAGATCTATACGTATCAAACATTTTGAAGTTACATGGGGCGCCTCTGAGTATTATATCTGACCGAGGCTCACAGTTCGTATCACAGTTCTGGAAATCCTTGCACAAGTCCATCGGAACCAAGCTCGACTATAGCACCGCATACCACCCGCAAACGGATGGGCAAACAGAAAGAGTGAACCAGATTCTCGAGGACATGTTACGTGCTTGCGTATTGAGGTACAAGGAAGGATGGGAGAGCTGTCTACCCCACGCCGAGTTCTCATACAACAACAGTTATCAAACAAGCCTCAAGATGTCACCGTTTGAAGCATTGTATGGGAGACCCTGTAGGACCCCACTAATGTGGTCAGAACCAGGTGAGAGGACATTCTTCGGTCCTGCTAAGATTGTGGAAGCAGAAGAAGGTGTTGCCCAAGTAAGAGAGAATTTGAGGATTGCACAAAGTAGGCAAAAGAGCTATGCAGATAGAAGACGTAGAAAGCTTGAGTTCGAGGTTGGGGATTATGTCTACCTCAAGGTATCTCCACTTCGTGGCACTGTCAGATTCCACGTAAAAGGGAAATTGGCACCAAGATATGTTGGGCCATACAAGATCTGTAAAAGGGTTGGAAAGCTTGCTTACAAGCTGGAACTACCGGAGGAATTATCTGGAGTACACCCCGTGTTCCATGTCTCGCAATTAAGGAAGTGTTTGAAGCTTCCCGAGGAGCAAGTTCCTACGGATGCATTGGACCTGCAAGACACACTTGAATACAAGGAACATCCGATCAAGATCTTGGCACGGGATACCAAAGAGACGCGAAACAAAACCATTCCGATGTGCAAGGTACAGTGGAGCAATCACACTGAAAGGGAAGCTACGTGGGAGAAAGAATCGGACTTGCGGATTATGTTTCCTTATCTCTTCGATGGGTACGTTAACTCTGAATCTCGAGGTCGAGATCCTAATGAGGGGGGAGGACTGTAACAACCCTAAAAATCCACACAATCTAAAAATCCCAACCAATTAAAATTTTTCATTTATTTATTGTGAAAACCCATTTTTCTTGTGCAAGCATATAGGTTTCATTATGAAATTGGTAAATAAAGGAGTGTAGTTTGCATTTTAATTCCAATCACATAGAATAATAACTTATGCATCACATTTGGGATTTATTGCAATTTATGTTTGTATTTACTCAATAAATTAAAATGGGCAATATATGTATATATACACTAAACTGAAATCAGAAAAGGAGAAAGAGAGTTCGGCCAGCCAGTCAGCCCGAGCCAGCCCGACCTTCCTCTCCTCATCTCACCGCGCGCGGCCCACGTCGCGGCTCGGCAGCGCACGCGCGCGACCGGCACACACGCGCTCGCGCTCGCACTCGCTGCCAACCCGGCCCCGCCTGTCAGCCACTCTCGCCCCCACTGTTCTTCTTCCTCACGAAGGCGACGCGCCTGCCGGGGGTGTCGCGCGAATGGCGTGACCCCGGTCCCACAGCCGACAGCATGGCAGAGCCCTGGACCCCGCTGTTCCCCCTCCTGTCCCCTCCTTTCTTGGCCGCCAAGCGAACCCGCGCCATCAGGAGCCCTAGATCCACTCGAGCCACGGCCCTTCGATCGGCCGAGCGCAATCGGGACCGTTCGCCATTGGAGACTGGCCAAGCTCGCCTATAAATTGGAGCACCCCGAAGCCTTACCCTCATTTCCCCTCGCCGCCACCGCAGCACAGACCGGCACACCGCACAAACCGAGAGAGAGAGCGTAGGAGAAGGGCGGAGCAGAGGAGGAGAAGCTGCCGGAGCGCCGCCGCCGCGGAGCACGCCGGAGCCGGACACGGAGGAGAAGCCCGAGCTGCGGACGAGGAGCGGCACGGCACTGCGATCGCTCTGCACGGCTCCGACTCGCCACTGCACCGCCATCCTAGCTTCACCGACACCACGGTGAGCCACCGCACGCCATGTCCGAACCTTGCCCTGCTTTTGCCATGGCGTTCCACCCTCGGGACGCGCAGGCACGAGCCTATACCGGCTCGGGAAGATCACCTGCACCATGCACTCACTCGACCAGCCAAAACCCCCGGATTACAAGCTTGCTAGACCGAGAACGCAGCACGACGCGTTCTCGGCGGAGCGCGCTCACCACCGACGCGTTCCGACGCCGAATCACCCGTTCCGAGCAATCCGACTAGCACCCGTACAGGTTAGAACGTCGTGGAGCACCGCCACGACCCCCATGAGCTAGCTACGCGGATCTAAGCGCTAGAGGAAGCCTGAATCGCCTTGGCCGCGTGCGCCGCGACCTTACCGGAGCGCCGCCGCGAGCCGTAGCCAAAAGAAGGTCATGCCATGGCTAAGTTCGCCACCAGAGTGTTGTATGCCTCTCTGGCCTCACCAATTTGACAAGACCGCATTCGATTGAACCAATACTTGGTCGTAGCCGCGATGCCGCTTTCCGCCGTCGCGACGACATCGCCGCCGACAGGTTCCGCCTCGCCTAAGATCCGTTCCGAGTACCCCCGGTCGCCTCGCGCTGCGGAGAAAGGCCGCCGAGGTTCGCCAAGTCTGCCTCGGCACCGCCGCTAGAAAGCCGAGCCCTGTCTTGCCGAAATATGGCCATCGCCGCCCTGTCACCGACCGCCACACCGGAGAGACACCGCCGCCTTGAACAGACGCCCTGGAACCTTGCTAGCACCGAATTTCCGATTCGCCCGAGCCTCCGTGGGAGACCTCGGGAGAACGGCACCCTCGGGCACCCAAATTTCCGATTCGCCCGAGCCTCCGCGGGAGACCTCGGGAGAACGGCACCCTCGGGCACCCAAATTTCCGATTCGCCCGAGCCTCCGCAGGAGACCTCGGGAGAACGGCACCCTCGGGCACCCAAATTTCCGATTCGCCCGAGCCTCCGCAGGAGACCTCGGGAGAACGGCACCCTCGGGCACCCAAATTTCCGATTCGCCCGAGCCTCCGCGGGAGACCTCGGGAGAACGGCACCCTCGGGCGCACCAAATCTCCGATTCGCCCGAGCCTCCCCGGGAGAGCTCGGGAGAACGGCACCCTCGGCGCCGCGAATTTCCGATTCACCCGAGCCCGCCGAGGTACGCCGAACTATGCCGAGCTCCGCCGAGATACCCCCAACCACAGCCGAGCTACCACCGACCACCGCCGAGCCACGCCGAGCTACGCCAACTCCGGCAACTCTCTGGGAACCAGCATCGAACACCTGGACGACCATCGGGTCTGTGTTCTGTTGAGGCGCCACATGCCGCACTACTGGACCCGCGCGCCACATCCCGAGCTGCCCCTGATTAACCGACTAGTTTTCCCATTTTCAGAAAATAGGATAATCTTTGGAAATTCATAACTTATTCATACGATGACCAAAAATTGCGCACCATATATCAAAATTCTCAGGAAAATGAGATCTACAATCTAAGACTATGTTTGTGTGCATTTGGCTCTTTGTTTTATTGGATTTTTCTGAAATACTCTATAGGAGTCGCTGACGCGACTATTTCGTGTTCGATTTCAGAGCCGGAGGAGGATCTGACTAAGGAAGACGACCATGAGTACTTCCAAGAGCTAGGAGACGACTACGAAGGTGCCACGTCCCACCAAATCCTTAGATCCTATTACGCATTGCAAATGACATTGTTGCTATTGCTTTATGATTATGTATGGATTGGTTGCATGGTAGTATATTTGAATTCCCTGCCTTGATAAGACTTTACCCTGCTATCCGCTGTTAGGTTAGCTGCTGCTTATTTTACTGTTACTCTTCCACTACTTACTACTTGCTATATGCTATGTGGTGGAATTGGGACGGTGTATATCTGATTATAACTACTGGGAGAGAGTGCTGCGTGCGTCTTGGGTGCGTGGTAAGGGTTGATGTCGACCAAGTGGGATGTGAGACGAGCCCATGGGGCAAGTCGTGCCGGGGGTGCAACCTGGGCATCCCCAAGCGAGATACCTGTGGCGGGTAAAGTTGTTGAGGAGGTTCCGGGTGGGATAGCCTTGGTGGTTTGAAGCCCGTGAACGGAGGTGCTGTGATGGCACGGGGAGAGTATCCCCTAAGTGGAGATGCCTGCTTGGTCAAACCTAGGATGGACTAGTTTCAGGTTCATGGGAATCCTTTTCTACTCACTCGCTTCTGATGGGCGGGAGACGGCTGGACTACTTGGTAGGACGGTGCCACTACTGCTAGGTTGAAAGGTGATAAGGGTGGGCGGAGACGGTCGATGGGTTCCCGTTCCGTCCTAGATGCACAGTACCACTGGATGGGCCCGGTACTGTGTCTCCCAGTCTCAGCATAACGGTGTAGGATCCGGAATATCCCAGGGCTGAGTGGTAGGGTGGCATCGACCTAGGCAAGCAAGCACCCGGAATTCTGCCTAGGTGTTTGCGCAACACCTATGATGGCTAATCTTGTGGGTAGTGAAACCTCTGCAGAGTGTATGGTTGATCGATCGATACATATGCCAACCTGTTGGCTATGGACCTTTCCTGTGAAGCTTCTACTAGTGTAGTGAGTGTTCTCTTCTCCCCCTGGATAACATTTTTCCGGCAGTGTACCCGTTGTGGTAGTGTGCCGCTGAGATAGGCCCGAGAGGGAGTTGGGCCTGTCGAATGAGAGTGAGGTGTGGGTAAGTGAGGTGTGGTGATGGGAAAAGGGATGATGGTGTTAACTGGTGATAAAACTTGACTAATTAAACATTGATTACAGCTGCATAGGAAAACCTCAGCCTATAGGTCTGCTTGTATAGCCTTGCATCCACTTTCCACAAAGCAAATGCTGCATAGGTGGGCTCCGTGGCCAGTACAAATCGTACTGATAAATTTGCTGTCAGGTGACGAGAATGAGTACGACTTCGAGGGAGATGACGACGAGGAATAGGGTCACGTGCTACACTCAAGTTGGCCGTGAAGGATGAATCGCTTCCGCATCTTCTAAAGCTTCTCTGATTGTTGATTCCGCCAGTGTGGCGATGTAATAAATGTTTATGTAAGACTTAATTATCGTTGTATGGATCCTGGTGTCAACTGAGATATGGGTAATTTCATGGATTGTCCCAAGCAATCTGTTGAATTACAATTCGAGCCTGTGGATTTCCCTTCGTGGAAATCGAGGTCGTTTCAATCCACGAGTTGGAGATTTACATGGAGCAGATCGAGGACTACAATGATGCTCTGCACGAGGAGGTGCACAGGCTCAACAATGAGCTCAACCCTGTCCTTGGTCCTCGTGAGGAGGAGCCTAAGTTTGGCGTGGTCGAGGGACCTGGGCAGGAGGAAGGTGAGGAGCAGGTTGTTGAGAATGACCTTGAGGAGGCAGTTGATCCCATGGAGGATGTGATCGTGGAGGATGACGACGAGCAGGACGTGATCGTGATCGACGATGACTAGACTAGTCTTAGGACTAGGGATGTCAACCTATCGTTATCCTTTGTGTTGTAATGTTGGTGTGCCAAGAACCTTAGCTTTGGGTTTGGGAACTTTGTTTAAGTCCTAATCTTGTCTTAAAGTATCGTTTAAGTGTTGTAATGTTTAAGTGTGTACTGCTACTATGCTTCATTCAAGTAATGCTAGTCTTAAGTTTGGTTTGTTATTAAATAGATGCCTGTCAATACCCGTGCGTCCGGTGCTGGTACCTCTGAGGATGGAGCTGCTCCCAACCCACTGTCTATTCCACTAACTTTAGCTGATGCTATTGCAGCATTGGCTAATGCCGCCAATGCGATGGCGCAAAACAGGGACAACCGTGGTAGGCGTCATGGCCGCCGCGGTGATGATGAGACAACCTACGTGGACTTCATGGATACCCGTCCACCTATGTTCACCAAGGCTGATGAGCCCCTGGAGGCTGACGACTGGCTCTGTACCATGCAGCAGAAGTTTAGCTTGATTCACTGCACTGAGATCCAGAAGCCACTGTTTGCAGCGCAGCAACTGCGAGGTTCTGCAAGTGCTTGGTATGCAAACCTTCTGTCTGCACAGCCTGATGGTCATCAACTCACCTGGGCAGAATTCCATGAGGCTTTCCGTGCTCATTACATCCCTGCGGGTGTGATGAAGATGAAGCCGGACCAATTTCTAGCCCTGCAGCAAAAAGTGTCCACTGTCATGCAGTATGTTGGTCAGTTCAATCACCTGGCACAGTATGCCCCCGAGCAGACCAACACCGACCAGAAAAAGAAGGATTGCTTTATGAGGGGTCTGAACTACAAGATTCAGAGAAGCCTATCCAACAACCTCCACTGCACCTATCACGAGGCTGTCAACATTGCCATTGCCTTTAAAGAGAGTGATCGTAAGCACCAAGAGGAAAAGAAGAAGAAGAAGTCTAGATCTTCTGGTGGCCCGAAGCGTCAGAAAATCATTTACCATCCCACTCACCACTCTCGTCCACCATACCCTCATTAGTAGGTCGTTGTTCGCACTGCTGCTACCTCCCACACCTCCAACCAACAAAACACCACTCAGCCGAATGCCCCTGGCGTTCGTGTTACTACCCCACAGGTCAACTACAACCATCCTTGCTACAACTGTGGTAAGATGGGGCACTAGGCTCGCGACTGTCCATTCCCGAAGCAGTATAATCAGAATGCACGGAAGGGTCCTGGTGGTCAGCAGCAGCAGGCTCAGCATCGTGGTCATCAGTAGCATGCCCACAAAGGAAAGGTGGTCAAGAAGGCAGGTCAGGTCTACTACACCCAAGTTGGTGAGATTCCCGAGGGTGAACCCGTCATGATGGGTAGGTTCCCTGTTGCAAGTCACCCTGCTATTATGCTTTTCTGGTGCATCTCATTCATTCATCAATCACACATTTATCGTCAAGCATGAGATACCAACTGGGGAAATAAAGGAAAATTTCCTAATACATTCGCCCAGGGGGCATATAAGTACTAAGGAGGTAGTGCAACGAGTACCTATAGAATTGGGCGGGCATATATTCCCTACCACCATGATAGTACTCAAAGATCAGGAAATAGATGTGATATTAGGCATGAATTGGATGTATCAGCATAAGGCCCTCATTGACGTGCTGAATAGAACCATCAGGGTAAACTTGACTAATAGTCAAACTCAACTTCTCATCCAACTTCCAATACCTCAAAGAGCAGTTGGTAGGATATGTGCAACCGTAGTCAAAGAAGTGCAGGATATTCCGGTACTCTGTGAATTTCCGGACGTGTTCCCCGATGATTTGCCTGGTTTGCCACCTGATCGTGATGTGGAGTTTGCTATTGAGTTGAAGCCTGGAACAGCACCTATATCTCGTAGAGCCTATAGGATGTCTCCCAAAGAACTGGCAGAGCTTAAGGTTCAGTTGCAAGATTTGCTGGATAAGGGTTTCATTAGACCTAGCTCGTCTCCGTGGGGTTGTCCTACGATCTTTGTGAGGAAGAAGGATAAATCCCTCCGACTCTGTGTTGATTACCGTCCACTCAATGAGGTCACCATCAAAAACAAATACCCTTTACCTCGTATTGACCTACTCTTTGACCAACTAGCTGGAGCCAAGGTGTTTTCAAAAATTGACCTTAGATCTGGTTACCACCAAATAAAAATCCGTCCCGAAGACATTCCAAAAACAGCCTTCACCACCAGATATGGCCTATATAAATACTTAGTTATGTCTTTCGGCCTAACCAATGCCCCTGCCTATTTCATGTACCTCATAAACTCCGTCTTTATGCCGGAGCTCGACAAATTCGTGGTTGTATTCATTGATGACATCCTTGTCTACTCCAAAACCCTGAAGAACATGCCAACCACCTCTGTGTCGTCCTGACTCGTCTAAGAGAACATCAACACTATGCCAAGTTTAGCAAGTGTGAGTTTTGGTTCGACAGAGTCCCATTCCTCGGGCATATTTTGTCGGCTAAAGGCATATCCATTGATCCGAGTAAGGTGGAGGAAATTTTGAATTGGAAGCCACCAACCACGGTACATCAAGTCCAAAATTTCATGGGGATGGCGGGATACTACCGTCGATTTATTCCGGATTTCTCTAGGATATCCAAGCCCATCACCAGCTTGTTGAAGAATTAGGTCAAGTTTGTCTGGTCACTGTTGGTATAAATTAACTACACTCTATTAAATAAGAGTGTATTCAGATTATCCGCAAGCGCACAGATAATATACCGCTGTCACATTTCACCCGGAGGTTTTAAATATCGTATCCACAAGGAACAGTAGGTGATAACGATCAAGCCAATGAACTTAACCCTACAATTAGGCTAGATAATATTAAGAAAGTGGAAATAGCTATTGATTTCTAATTCCAACTACCGGTAAACTTTGAATAATATCATTCTAACTAGGCAGTGACATGAATAAGAAGCGAAATCAGAGTTCCCTCCTACTAGACACTTATACACATATCGATCCTATCAACTGAAAGTGGACTATAAAAGGACTCAACGCAGCTGGCACCTACGCGATCTACCACTATCCAGCCAATCAGGGGACATTCACAAGTAAATATAGCCTAGGCATCACGCCTACACTACGAAATACTACTTCAATCAAGCAATTAGCAAGATCAAAGTACTCAATATGAGTTGCAAACTGTAACACCCCTGGTGTTACGGTTAATTAAAACCTGCCATGCCATCATCCTAAGTTGCAAATCATCCCGCATCAAACCTGATCGCTGTGCACTAATTAAAACAATTTTTATTTCCACATGTGACTGTACTTAGGTATCTTTGAGTGACTTTATGATTTAAATTTTTTTTTGTGTGTATGCCTTTAAAAAAAGAAAATTTAAAAGGAATCAATTAAAAACCCGAATCGGACCCAAAAACCTAATTTGAGAACTAAAGGGAATTAGGTGTTGGGCCTTAAACAAAAGTTGTAAATCTTTAAAAGTTGAGCAACTTCTAATTTGGGCAATTTTGAAGTTAGTAAAAATAATTTCAAATAAAACCTTAATCTAGGTTTTAAAGTTTAAACTTGAAATACAAATTCAAAAACTAGTAGGAATTTGATGATGGTCTTTTAATAAAAGTTTTAGCCCTTTCAATATGGAACAACTTTCATGTTTGGAGATTTTGAAGTTTACCACTGAAAATTTAAATTAAACCCCAATTAGTGTTTGTTATTCAAATTTAAAATGACCTTTCAAAAACTATCAAGAATTTGGGCAAGATCCTATAATGAAAGTTGTTAGGATTTTCAAGTTGAACAACTGTTGTATTTGGAGATTTTGAACTTATGCATTGAGACATCAAATTAAAACCTAATGAGTGTTTTAAATTTTAAATTTAAAATGTTATTTCAAAAACTATGAAGAATCTGCCAAAACCCATTTACTGAAAGTTATAGGCCTTGTCAAATAAAACAACTTTTATTCTTGAAGAATCTCAAGTTGCTGAGAGAAATTTTGAGAATTTAAATGAATTGTAAATGGATTTCAAATCGACCTTTTACCCCCTTTTAAATTACTCAAAACTTATTCAAAATTTCAAACTTCTTCCAAAACAAAAGTTGTTCAGTTTGAATTTGCCTACCATTCTTATTTTGGGAAATTTTTGACTTTACATGTAAAATAAAAAGTAATTTTGAAAGATGTAAAAGGGGGAATAGTACAAGCTACAGTAACTGGCCCCTTCTTCTCTGCTGCGTGCAGGCACGAGTGCCGTGTCGCACGCCGGCGACTGCCCGGGGCCGGCCGAGCCCTGTCGACAGCGCGATGAGGTTGTGGGGGCCCCAGTCGCATCCTGTGCTCACCATCGTCCTATATAATTGCCCCAGCGTCGTCATTTCTTTCTCCTTCATGGTCGTCACCGGCGAGATGGCCGGCACCGGTAGGAAGTTGCCGTGCCTGCTCCCTCTTGCGTCCAATTGATTGCACCATCAAGTTCGCCGTGAAGTCGTGCTCCTCCCAAATCCCTTGGCGTCTTGGTTGTCGCTTGAAGCGCCCCGGCAGTGGCTTTCTTCCTCTGAGCCGGTCAGAACGCCGCCGTAGTGAACTCCACTATGGACAGCCGGCTACGGTCTTTCTCCTTCTTTTGTTTCTGATGTTTGTGATTCCCGCCCGTGTCTAGAAGTTCACCAAGGAGATAGTTGGTCTTTTGCTGCGCAGGGTGCGCCGGAACGCCATCGGAGTCACCGGAATACGCCCTGCGGCTGTCCTCTATGCCGACGAGCCGCCTCTGTCCTGCCTACGCTCCAACCCGCGCATCAAGAGAATCTAGGTGAGACCTCCGAACATTCCCCGGACTCTAGCTGCATCAATCGAGCACCGAAACGACCGGACCACGGCCGCGCCATCGTGCACCGAACTGCCGAGCCGCCATGGGCGAGCTCAAGCTCGATAGGAACCCCAAATTGCCCAACCAGATTGCTAGATTGATGCGCGTGGTGTAGAGGAGTGCAGCGATGCCCTTACCCTCGCCGGAGGGGGTCACCGGCAACAGGCTCCGCAGCCGCGCCGTCGTCTGCCCCAGCCGATGTCTGTGAAAGGGTGAGGGAGCACTGTGAGGCACTGAGCTGTCTCTGGGCCGAGTGGACCGACCTGTTAATACTGGGTCAAAATGGTGTGGATTTGTTTTTATTATTTTCTGAATGAATGAATAGTATCACACCTTGTGAATTTTGTATAAAAATAATTACTGCTCTAAAAATTATGAAAATAATTGTGTGCCCTCACTGTGCAATAAAGTGTAATGGAAAAATATGAAATATGGATTTTGAGCATTTTCTTTATTTAATAAAAATATGTATTTTAATTTATAAATGGCACTTCCATAATTTTTGTAGGCCATAATGTTTATCCAAAAATCATGAAATTTAATTTGGTACTGTTTTAGGATAAGTACTATCTATGGTAAAATTTTGAGCTCAAATGGAAATAATTTAATTATTTCTTATTTATTACTTGATTAATTGATTAATTAAGAAAAGGTTATTAGGATTAAATTTTAATAATTTGTTAAATCTTTTAAGGTTTGGTTAAACCCCTTGTAGCACCTGAACCCTGCTGTTCCAAGTTTTGATGATCATTTACTTTGCAAGTATAAAATGAATTATTTTATGTAGTAATTAAATGCTAAAACAAAAATCCTAATTGATAAATTGATTAATAAAAATGAGTAAAAGCCCTAATTCCCTTTTGTGTGGTATGACTTTTGGATTGTGTGTGAACCTTGGGTGAACTACCCTAATGATCCTGGGTACTTTAGATAGAGTTCCTCGTGGCTAAATTTTGTAGTAGTTGTAAAGCTATGCAGCGGCTTTATACGTCTATTAAAAAGGAATACAAAGTAATAATCGGTAGTTGCTAGGTTAATTGGCTTGCAACTTTATCGTGAGGGAAAGTTGCACTCAACTTTCAAATTAAGATTGCTTTCTACTGATCAGTGATTTTGTGCATCTCCTGCATCGTGGCATACATATCATCATATTAAGTGTTGCATTATTATTTCGTGTAGTGAACGCGCGTTGATTATTATTTGAAGCGTGTCCCGAGTAAGGTCTTCACTCGGTGGACGTGGATCCTTCTCGGTGATTGACTTCAGAGTTCTGTCTACTTCAAGCAACAGGCAAGCCCCGGTGAATTCAGCCCCTACCTTGTGATTTATAAATCTTTATAACTTGAGTTAATTATTGCATTAGGTTGATAGGAGTTTATTGTCGCCTATCTCGATGCATTACTTACCTTGATATATCATCCCTGGAAACCTATTTTAAAATGAGAACATTGAAAATGCTTAGCCCTGCTTAAATAATTTAGATTTGCATAAATGCTATTTTTGAGCTATTGTGATACATTATTTAAACATACTACGGGAAGCCTTTGACTCCGGTGGCTCTACTGCTGGAACCGACAACCACGCACTGGGATCGAGAGATGGCGAGGGGAGACGAGAGGAGTACTGTGCTCTCGAGTGGCGCAGGACCCGTTCCGGGGTATGAAAAGCCATGGTAGGCAGGGTTGGCATATGCAAGCTTAAGTGCTACATATGCAGTGTAGATAGGGATCCCCAGCTGGGTACTAATCGATTCGAATCGCCGTTGCTCATCGGTTATGGAGACTTGATCCTTCGACCATTCAGCGAAAAATGGTTCAGAACTAGGATGTTTTGAGAATGATTAAATAATTGGAATTGAAGGATATATGAGAAAGAACTGAGAACTATCGATATTGATTATAATAATATTGAGTAAAATACTGAAAGTAGGATTAGTAATGCTTTTCTGCAAAATTCTTTGACTCTTGCTAAAGCCTTACCTTGACTCCCCTCAGCCTGCATTCCGGAGTCTCATTCCTTTTTCTTAGTTGGGTAAGTCTTGTGGAGTACCCCATTTACTCAGGGTTTGTTAACCCCCTGTTGTAGGTGACTTAGGTGTACAGCTCTGTGTGGGACCGTGCCGGTCCACGGATCGTGCATGGATGAAAAAGTATATGATGTAACCCTTGGGCAGGGTGTCTAGTTGTAAGATGCTGCTCCACTACAAAACTCTGGTTTGGGATAATGTAATCTAAATTTGTAAATTATATTTCTGTAATACTTCTGCACTCTTTACTCTGATTCAAATTATTTGTGTAACTGTTGTAATACCGCAATGTTTGCAATGAGATCCTCGGGAAGTTAGGGTATCCTAGGGAACCCGGCAGGCCACATAAGTCAAGGGGAACTCATGCAGACTAGTCAAAGGTCCTTAGGGACGATGATGGGGCACGTGGGCCCTATGATTAAGGCGGTTCTGTCACACAAACTTAAGAATGAATAAGAACAAATGCTTACTTGAATTGGAAGTTGAATACAAAAGTACCTCAGAACGCAGTTCCGGGCGAGGAAGCTGAATCCAGACGAATACAGCTACGAAGAAGCGCCGACAGGCCGGAACTCCTCTAGAACTCTACTCCTCTACTCTATCTCTCTACTTCTCTAGACAAGACTAGATCTAGAAGAACTAGTCTCTCCTAATTGCTACATCTAACCCTAACTGGAGATATTGAATTGAAGCTCAGGAATAGGGAAGCCTCCAGGGGGGTCTGCCCCTTTATTTATAGTCTGGTGGGATGAATACGCGCCATTGGATCAAACCGACTTGAAACAAGGGCCGAGATGCATCGTGGGAGGCGGTGGAAGAAGACTCTAGAAGGCAGGGGCTGAAACCCTAGGGGGCCACCGGCCGGCCCCACCCTAGGGCCGGCCAGCCCTACTTTGTGGGGTCCCGGGCCCAGTTGCTCGAGTGTGTTCCAGACTCTTCCAGGGTCTTCGTGATGATGTTTCCTTGGCGGTTAAGTTTCGTGTCTTTTATGCTCTTTAATCACTCTTTTACGCTTTTCTAGAATAACCCCTGAAAAATACAGAACATGCAAAACTCGTGGAAATTGTCAGTTAAAACCCTAGACTAGTGTGTATTCATGTGTCCTTTCATGTCTAAAGTTCTAATAAAAGTTGACGTTACCCACCGTCAACAACTCCCCCAAGCTTACCTTTTGCCAGTCCCTTGGCAAACAACCTAAGCCTAATTGCTAGTATTTTTGGATCAGGAGTTGCTACAATGCTTTCATGCTTCCAAGTACACGTGCTTTCAAACAGAAATTCTTCTCCGGATTAGACAAAACTGCTCTAACTTACAAACTTACCCATTGTACCTTTTAACTATGGAGCTTCTCAGCTTTTGCATAAGTCTTGAGCAATCGAAAGATAGAACAATCAAGTCAAGCACTATGTCTCAAATTCTTCACAGTACCAATATTTCTGAGTTTTGCAAGTTTTCAAAATAAAACTCAGAGCTTAATTGTATGACACCCTCAAGTCTCTTAATATATGTGGTATTTATGGATCTCACTGAGGCATTAATAATGTTATTATGCCTTCCTACAACTAAGGATTATAGTGGAGCTTATAGGAGTGGCAATAAAAAGGATGAGCATACTTGCAATTCATATATTATAATGTCAAATAATGGATCCACAGAGAGTCAAGTCATACAATGAAACCAAGATGTGCATGTGTATGGAATATGATGGTGGATGGGTGTATATAAGGTGGCTAATCCTAATTCTGCTTTTGCTCTTTGAAGTTGACTCACTCTCCTTTTTGGAACTTAGAACTTTCGCGGGAAAACATGGGCTATCTTTATTTCCTTTTTCTCTTTTTTCTTTCTCTCTCTTTTTTTTATAGGGAGGCAGGCATCTCAGTACCCATTGTTTTAATTGTTGAGATACTTGTCCATCTTTTACTCCGTTTTCCTTTTTTCAATACTTTTGCATAGCCACATGCATCCTTTGAATATAAATAATTGGAGAGATAATGATAAGAACTTAGAGCAATTAAACAGGGGCTGTCCTATAGGGTATATTTTTGGGTGTTTACTCCCAGTGTAGGAGAAAAACATTTTTAAGGTGGATCTGGTTGGAAGTGGAAAATGATTGCGCTTACTCCCAGAGTAGGAGTAATGCATATGTGGGTGGAGTGTGTAAGTGATCTTGATTTTAAAAGCATGACAAGACTCTCATAAGGTATACAACAAAGGTTGACTAAACTCAATGTAAAGCAAGCGGCATAAATGTGCAAAGGTTTTCCTATCTCTAAATGTATCATATATGTCTTTGGTAGGAATTCACACTTTGTCATACAAGAGCTCATCATGTAAGATTTTAAATTTAAAAGAAATCTCCAGAACTTAGTATTGCTAGGAATAAGATAAATAGCTGCTCAACCTTCATGTCAATCACCTAGACTTAGCTCAAGCATATGCCTCCACAAGTTTTAGGATCAGAGTAAATTCTTAAGCCAAAACAGTAGTATCCAAAACTCGGGAGAATTTATGGTTGAAACCTAGGCACTTGAAAGGAATTACGGCAGAGCAACTATTCATCATCTCCAAGATAAAATTTTAAGGTTCTCCAGTTTTTATTTGACTCTAACCTAGACTGACTATAGACACACTCTAAGACCACTCTAATATATAGCTAAGTTTTTATTTGGTTTTCAAATTTTATCTTACTAGCTAACTCACGCGAAAAAAGCGATATGATACAATAATAAAAAGGTGGAAAACTTATACTTAGCTGGATTATATATGGAGGGTGCCCTCCCCCAAGCTGGATGCTTGACAGGGTTTTTGATGTTGCAAATTGAGTGATCCTTCTGGGAGTAAGTGTATCGGCAGTGTAAGGGCGTCAGGTTAACAAGCTCTTTGATCTTGTATTTTCCTGTGACACTCAATTACCAACAAAAATACCAAATCTCATGGAGAGGGGTTAGGTTTAGTACCACTCCATGGTAAGTGATTGATTTTATATTTCCAGCAGAAGTTTCCTAATTGGGTGGACCTTCATGTGCCCACATATTTTTGGGGTTTTTCTAAAAAGTGTGGACCTTCATGTGCCCACGTATTTTTGGTATTTTTAGATATTCCTATGATACTATTGTGAACCTTCATGTGCTCACATATTTTTGGTATTTTATGACTTTATAAAACAGACTCAATAATCGCATAGATATAGTTACCTGATAACTAGGGGATGCTCCTCCCCCAAGCTAGATGTTTGCAATACTTGATGTTGATGATCTTTAGAGTGGGCTTGCCAGCAACAGTCCTACTGGACTCCACTGATGGACTCACTCCTCAGTCATAGTGCCATTCATGCAGAATTATACTCCAACAAGAAAACCAAAACTCGAGGCTCAAATTTAATAAGAGGTTAGCAATCAGCCAATAAGTAATTGATTATTCTTTTGAGTTGATTTTAAATTGATAGGTTCTAGCAGGATTCTTTTTAGAATTTTCTCATTTTCTTATGCAGAAAAGTAAATATGTATGCATGATGTATATTTTATTTTTATGCCACCACTGAAAATATTTATTCTCATGGGGCTTAGGATTTTCATAATGCAAGAAAGTAAATACAGATGCTATTATCATTTTTTTATGCCACCACAGTAAATACTCCTACAGGGTCACCATAAGTTTATTCGTGGGGTTTTAATATTTTGTGATGCAGTAAATAAGACAATAAAGATTTTTCTTTTTCGTTTTGATATGCATAAAGATGAATATGCTAAAGTGAAATTACTAATGTAGATAGAAATACTAATTAATTAGATAACTACCATATTACCTTATGGCAAGGGTGCGGAATTTAAAGTCTACCGACAGGACTTTTTCTTCACTCTTGTGTAGCTTTCCATCTTGGAGATGGAGGTCTTGATGGTTGCACCCCTTGTAATGGTGATGTCACTTTTGTTCTTTTCTTGGCTAGCAAGTTAGAGTACAACATTAATAGTTGGATCTGGCAGCATCTTGCTCAGCATGCATGTTCACAGAACTTTTACTTGTAGAATTTTGGGAATCAATAAACTTTGGTCGAAGTGTTGTCCTGCTTGCAAAACCAAGGTAGAGATCAAGTGCATAGGCTCTACTGGTGGAAAAATACCAACAGAACCAAATCTATTTCTTTATTTATTCTTCTCTATCCTTAGGCATATTGAACAAGAAGAAATTAGTGTTGCATAATTTGTTTACTTATGACATGAGTGGTAAGATCAGAAGACTAAGCATTTATGTTGCATTTAAGTTCATATGGCAGAAAAGATTTAAATTGTTTAACCAATGGAAGGGTTGTCCATCTCTACATAATATATAAGTTTTCACATGAATATGATTATCATCTTCCAAAGATAGAATACAATGTTTAGCACATTTGGTTAAGACTGAGATCAAAAGAATGGCGCCATGAACAATCTTAAAGGAAAAAGCATGTTGAGTTAATTAGGTTAATCAATTAAAGCTATCACTCTAGCATGTTTGCATCTTCATTTATGTGCATACCAATATCAAGAGGAAAATAGTAACCACTTACTTTAAGATATTACCTTCATTATTAGAGCATGATCGCACTAAGTGATGGAAGGTAGATGACTTGTGGTCCTTTCCTTCTCGTGCATCTTGAGTTGTTCATGAGCATCTTGTCTCATTTGTTTTTTATCCTCTTTACCATCTTTTGCTTCTTTGATCTTATGATATCTTGTCACTCCATTCATTATTATGCCTGCAACAGATTAGTGGACAACACATACCCGAAGGAATGTACAATTTTGGAACATAGGTTGTTTGTCCAGAATTTTATCATGTTCCATCTATGCTATTAATAAGATAGGATTGATATTATGTTAGCATAGATTATGTTCTACACCGACATGGCTTGAGTCCAAGTAACTTGCAGCAGAAGATAAAGTGAATGAATAATTAATACTCACAGTTCTTCCATTCATGATGAATAAGCTGTGTCTTCCTCTACAAAGTTATTGAAGTTCAGCATGTGCTCTGTCTCATCTCTGATTCGAATTCACCTCATGACTTATCCAGATTAATTGTGAAAGTTTCCTGCAGGGGTTAGTCCAACAAAATATCCAATGTCTACTACAGTAATTTCTAGTTCAATAACCAAACCAAACTCCATGTTTAATTTTAGTTAAGGAAGGCTAGTTAACCTGAACACCACGCTCAATTTAAAAACCTTTAAAAATACCTATACCGTCGTACATAGTACGTCCAAACCAAAACTTACTATGGCAGACAAAGGTGAAATGAAAGCACTTATAGATATTTATTTATTTAGAGATGAAAAAGCGAACAATTGAACATGGATTAGAAAGGTAGAGACAACCAATATTAGCAACATAAGATTTTCTAAGTAAGCACATTCCCCCAAGCTGGAATTTTTCAAAGCAAAGTTAAGCTTGGATGGATATAATTTAATATTACATAATGATTGTTTGGATATACCTTGCATTGTCACTCTCCTACTTCAAACCTGACACGGTTAGTAACAAAAATACCCGAGGGAATATTTTCATAATTATAATCCTATGCTCAATTCACAAGGACATTATAGTAAAATTAAAGGTGCAAACTCAATTCATTTTTTCAAGCGTGGTTATTTTAGGACACAAAGTTATTCTTGGAAAACCTTCTAATTATTGTGCTTTAAGTTCATGGGGTGGTTTCCTCTAGAACACCAGTCTTTGTGCACCTATATCAAGATTACAACGAGATCTACAATATTTATGATAAACATATGCATCTACAACCTCCCTTTCGAAAAATTTATGAACAGGTCGAATGAGGGGGTTGAAGATCTCGTGTGCGATAATGTTAAGAGACCAATTGATCTAGGAGATTTCTCATATGAGCATGGATTCGATGAGATGTTAATGAAATAATTCCCATGCTCATCGATATGATCTCCCTCTTCAAACTCCAAGGGTGTTTCTTCATAGATGTTTATAGGCAACAAGTTTGTCTCTATTATTTCATGTCTATGACATTCATTGGATATTTTATTTTCTAGGATTTTCCAAGGATTGGTGTCTCTAATTTTGGTCTCGTCTAAGGCTTTCTCTAAGCTTGGATGAGTTATGTTTACTACAGAAATTGATTTAAGCTCACCATTTGAATCTAGACCAAGTTTAGATGCTAGTACTAAGGCTTCGTCCTCTTCCATCCATTTTTTGACAATAGTGTATGTGTTTCTAGTATATTCTATGCGTTCCTGCCATTGTCGCAGCTCTTCTTAGTCATTGCAATAATCTTCATGACTCCTATTCTTGGGATGTCTTAATGGGATCTTAGGGTCATTATGAGATTTAGGAGAGAGAGCAGAAGAAGGATCATCAGGGTCAAGGATGGGTTTGGATATGGTTTCATATGAGACATTTAATGTGGGCATAGAAGGAGAGAAGATAGGATTGATTCCTAAGTGGCTTGGCTCTCCTTCTATGGCATCACTAGATATGCCATCCTTACATTCTTCCCAATGTCTTACAGGGGGCAAAGGAAGTTGACGATATTTTTTCCATGATGCTCTTTCGAGAAGATCTGATGTACATTGATTTACGAGCATCTTAGCTAATTGGAGGTCTAAATCATCAAAGTGGGGTTTCGATGGTTTAGAATTGACAGCTAAATCTTGGGATTGGAGTGGTTGTGTTTTAGCTACCAAAACTTCCTCTTCTAATTCAGGAGATGATTCCTTCTCTTCCTCGGGGGGCTCGGAATTAGGTTGAGCAACCTTGTCAATCATGGCTCTTGCTTTACTTATAGGCAAATAAGGAAAGGCTCCTCCAAAGGATAAATCAAGGGATTGCCTAGAATTCTTGGTAAGACCCAAATAAAAATGTTGAATAAGTACGGGGTTCAAAAAACCAAGGTCAGGGCCAGATGTAACAAATTCATTAAAACGATCCCATGATGTACTAAGAGATTCTTGTTCTAGTTGCCTAAAAGTTAGAACATCTTTTCGAAGGTTAACTACTCTATGGATGGGAAAGAAATATAAACAAAATTCAGAGCATAAAGTTTCCCAATCCCCTTGCATACTTCCTACGGCTCAATTATACCAACGCTTAGCTCTACCGGTCAAAGAGAACGGGAAAAGCTTCCACCTTAAAGTTTTATCAGACATGCCAGCAATGTGCAAGCATGCACAGGTCTGCTTGAATTCTCGTAGGTGTAAGTATGGATTTTCGTTGCTTTCTCTCGAGAAGGGTTTATCCCGAATCATATTAATTAGACATGGGCCCAGCTCATAGCCAGGTGTTATGATAGGCTCTACAGATTTTGGTGATAGGAGTGGAATTTAAAGCATCCATAAGGATAAACATAAAATGATGAAAAGGTAGGGATAAAATAGAAAAGATAAAAGTATAATACAGGATTAAGCTAAACTCAGTCAAAATCAGCAAACCATTCCCTGGCAACGGTGCCAGAAATGCTTGTTGGTATAAATTAACTGCACTTTATTAAATAAGACTGTATTCAGATTATCCGCAAGCGCACAGATAATATACCGCTGTCACATTTCACCCGGAGGTTTTAAATATCGTATCCACAAGGAACAGTAGGTGATAATGACCAAGCCAATGAACTTAACCCTACAATTAGGCTAGATAATATTAAGAAAGAGGAAATAGCTATTGATTTCTAGTTCCAACTACCAGTAAACTTCGAATAATATCGCTCTAACTGGGCAACGACAGAATAAGAGGCGAAATTAGAGTTCTCTCCTACTAGACACTTATACACCTATCGATCCTATCAACGGGAAGTGGACTACAAAGGACTCAACGCAGCTGTCACCTACGCGATCTACCACTATCCGGCCAATCAGGGGACATTCACAAGTAAACCTAGCCTAGGCACCACGCCTACACTACGAAATACTACTTCAATCAAGCAATTACCAAGATCAAAGTACTCGATATGAGTTGCAAACTTAAGAACGAATAAGAACAAATGCTTACTTGAATTAGAAGTTGAATACAAAAGTACCTCAGAACGCAGTTCCGGGCGAGGAAGCTGAATCCAGATGAATATAGCTACGAAGAAGCGCCGACAGGCCGGAACTCCTCCAGAACTCTACTCCTCTACTCTATCTCTCTACTTCTCTAGACAAGACTAGATCTAGAAGAATTAGTCTCTCCTAATTGCTACATCTAACCCTAACTAGAGATATTGAATTGAAGCTCGGGAATAGGGATTCCTCCAGGGTGGTCTGCCCCTTTATTTATAGCCCGGTGGGATGAATACGCGCCGTTGGAGCAAACCGACTTGAAACAAGGGCCGAGATGCATCGTGGGAGGCGGTAGAAGAAGACTCCAGAAGGCGGGGGCCGAAACCCTAGGGGAGGCGCCGGTCGGCCCCACTTTGTGGGGTCCCGGGCCCCGGTTGCTCGGGTGTGTTCCAGACTCTTCCATGGTCTTCGTGATGATGTTTCTTTGGCGGTTAAGTTTTGTGTCTTTTATGCTCTTTAATCCCTCTTTTACGCTTTTCTGAAATAGCCCCTGAAAAATACAGAACATGCAAAACTCATGGAAATTGTCAGTTAAAACCCTAGACTAGTGTGTATTCATGTGTCTTTTTATGTCTAAAGTTATAATAAAAGTTGACGTTATCCACCATCAACAGTCACCGGAGTGTGCGAAAGCATTTCAGACTTTGAAGAAGTTGTTGACCATGGCACCAGTCTTAGCTCAGCCCGATATTGAAAAGCCATTTGATGCGTACTGCGATGCTTCGGGCATCGGTCTTGGTTGTGTCCTGATGCAAGAGGGTCGAGTTATTGCTTATGCTTCGCAACAGCTCAAGCGTCATGAAGAGAATTATCCCACCCATGACTTGGAGTTGGCAGCTGTGGTACATGCCTTGAAGATCTGGCGTCATTGCCTGCAAGGTAGTACTTGTAATATCTACACGGATCACAAGAGCCTGAAGTACATCTTTACTCAAAAAGAGTTGAACATGAGGCAAAGAAGATGGCTCGAGTTGATAAAGGATTATGATATTGAAGTGCACTACCATCTGGGTAAAGCTAATGTGGTCGCTGATGCAATCAGTCGGAAAGTTCACTGCAATTGTTTGACCGTAAAGCCGTATGACCTATCTTTATGTTATGAGCTGGAAAAGTTAGGCATAGAAATGGTCCCACAAGGCAGTCTAGCTAACATCAGCATTGAAACACCTATCCGGGAGCAAATCATTGCTGCTCAAAAGGGAAGTAAAGTAATCAAGCACATTAAAGAGAAAGTACAAGCTGGAAAGGTGGATTATTTTAGAATTGATGATGAAGGTGTGGTATGGTTCAAGAATCGACTTGTAGTCCCAAAAGTTCCTGAGTTACGTCGCATGATCCTTGATGAAGCACATTTGGCAAGATTCTCCATTCATCCAGGAAGCAACAAGATGTATCAGGACTTGAAACAGAAATTCTGGTGGACTAAGATGAAAATAGAAATTGCTCGGTATGTTGCCAGGTGCGATACCTATCAAAAGGTGAAAGCTGTGCATATGAAGCCTGGGGGAGAACTGCAACCATTGCCTGTTCCTGCGTGGAAATGGGAAGACATTAGTATGGATTTTATTGTAGATTTGCCCAGGACGCCCCGAGGTTTTGATTCAATTTGGATAGTTGTGGACCGTCTCACCAAGCAAGCTCACTTCATGCCCGTGAAGACCTCATATACTGCCGCAACCTATGCGAAGCTATATATGAAAAATCTATTGAAGCTACATGGAGTGCCGAAGACCATTGTCTCCGATCGAGGTACCCAGTTTGTCTCCAATTTTTGGAAGGCTTTTCGCAAGTCATTAGGGACAAAACTTCTGCATAGCACAGCATACCACCCGCAGACTGACGGACAGACCGAAAGGGTCAATCAAGTTCTGGAAGACATGTTGAGGGCTTGTGCACTCAATTACACCAACACCTAGGATGAGTGTTTAGCATTGGCAGAGTTCTCGTATAACAACAGCTATCAAGAAAGCATCAAGATGACTCTGTTTGAAGCAGTGTATGGTCGTAGGTGTCGTACTCTATTGAATTGGTCTGAAACCGGAGAAAGATGGTTTTATGGAGTCGACTTGGTCAATGAAGCCGAATAAAAGGTTCGACTGATACAGGAGAATTTGAAGGTGGCACAGTCACGTCAGAAAAGTTATGCCGATCAGAGGCGTCAACCGTTAGCATTCAACATTG
The DNA here is from genome assembly GCA_038502445.1 of Eremochloa ophiuroides. Classification (NCBI taxonomy): domain Eukaryota; kingdom Viridiplantae; phylum Streptophyta; class Magnoliopsida; order Poales; family Poaceae; genus Eremochloa; species Eremochloa ophiuroides. The sequence goes on along the minus strand of JAHLJS010000057.1, from coordinate 514,624 downwards.
GAGACTATGTCTGCCTGAAGGTGTCACCGATGAAAGGGGTCAACCGCTTCGGAGTTAAAGGCAAATTAGCTCCACGTTACATCGGACGATTTCACATTATGGAATGTGTGGGAAAGGTGGCTTACAGACTGCAATTACCAGAGCACCTCTCTAATGTGCACAATGTGTTCCACGTGTCGCAATTGAAGAAGTGTCTTCAGGTGCCCAATCAAGTTATTGATGTTGAAGGAGTGGAACTCGAACCGGATCTGACATGCACCGAGTATCCGATTCGAGTCTTGGATCGAAAGGATCGCATTACCCGAAGAACTACAACCAGGTGGTAAAAGATCCAATGGAGCCAGCATTCCAAAGATGAAGCCACTTGGGAATCGGAAGACTATCTCGTGGAAAATTTCCCTGAGTTCTTTGCTACTTTGTAGATGTAACACTTTCTAGTCTTGTGATATGTAGACTCTCCTACTCGTTTAATGATCAGGGTTGAATTAGGTTTGCCTGATGTGTTTTCTTTTCCATTATTTAGTCCTAAGTCTTGTCGTGTACCAAATCTCGGGACAAAATTTCTTTTAGGGGGGAAGGCTGTAACACCTCCGGTATTACGGTTAACTAAAACTGCCATGTCATCATATTTAATTTAATTGCCTGCATGTGATTGTGCTTAGGGCTTCTAAAGTGACTTGATTGTGTTTATGATTGATTGTGCAATTAAACCTTTCATTGGAAATTAAATTAAATTAAAAGGGAAAATCAACTTAAGCCCTAATACGGTCCCAAAACCTAATTCATAAACTATAAAGAATCTGATAAAAGTGTCTTAATAAAAGTTCTAGATCTTTTAAAATGGAACAACTTTTATTTTTGGAGATTTTGAAGTTATATAGTAAAAATTTGAATTAAACTCAAAACAGCAACTTGAAATTTGAATTTGAAGCATCATTTCAAAAATTAGGAAGAATCTGATAAAACACCCTTAATGAAAGTTGTAGAGGTCAACAATTAGAACAACTTTTATTTTTACAGAGTTTCAAGTTATTAAGAATAATTAGGAGAATTTTATTGGATTGCAAAATGATATTCAAATTCCAATTTGCCCCCTTTTCAATAGATTCAAATCTGAGCAGAATTTGGATGTGGTTCAAAAAGCAAAATTATTCTACACAAAATTTGCTACAACTTTTATCTTGGGTGCTCCTACTGTAGCTACACGGTTTAGGGAATAATTTGCATTCATAGGGTTTGACCCCTCACTGCCTACAGTACACGGGCCCCTAAACAGGGGCGGGGCACGCTCGCGCGTCGTCTAGCTGGGGCAGTGCCTTGTCGCCGTCGAGCAGCGAGCGCTGGGGGCCCGAGTGCTGCTCGCCCTTATCCCCTCCTCCCCGGCCACTTAAAGGCGACGACCACCTGTCTTTTTCCTTCCCCACTCTCTCTCGGTCGCCGGTGGACACACCTTGGTTGCCAGCCAAATTGCCGCTCACCCATCCACCTCCACCCTCTCCATTGTGCAGTCGTCTAATTCAGTCCATTGCGCACCTCCCGAGCCATTTGGGTTGGCCTGTTGTTGCCAGAGTCAGCCCCTCACCGCATTCTTCTTCCTCTGCTCCGACTGAACGCCGCCGTGGGAAACCTCGACGCAGCTAGCTCGTCTCGGTGAGTCCCCCCCGTTTCGACCTGTGTTTTGTGCTCTATGCTGTACGATGATGCTCATGCTCGTGTTGGTTTCTTGTTTGGGATCTAGGGTAACTCGGAATAGGACATCGCCGTGGTGTTCACGTCGTCTCATCCGCCACCATCGCCGTCCTCACCTCTCTGCGCCGTCGCGGAACCAACCATCTAGCCAAACCAAGCTGTGGTGAGCCCCTGAATCCTTAACACTCTTGACCTTGGTCCCTACTGTCTTGAGCCCACCGGCGTGAGGCACGCCGTCGGGACCGAGCCGTCGCGGTAGGGGCCGAGCCGCCGCGGTCACGGCTGGGTACACTCCAAACCCTAAAAGAGGTCGACTCGTAGCTCGTTTAGTCCGCATGAGAGTTCTGAGTTCACTGGTGCCCTTGGTTGGGCCAACCGGCTCATCGGCGGCGAGCTGGGGGCCGGTCAAGCGCCGGCGGCTTGCCGGTCAGAACCGGTGTGAAGGAGAGGGGTGTCGGGTTAGAAGGAGGAAAGGTCCAGGGGGTTTTGTGTAATGTCATAGACTCATGTGAATAGTCTCCTTTGGACTGCGGGTCAAGTACAAACTCTTCGGGGGTCTCTTTAGCAAAACTGCCAGCGCGCGTGTGCGAGGGGGCCGAGTGGGCCGTTTCCCTCGCTGTTGGGCCGACCTGTGCCAAAATATTATTTCCTTTTTATTAGGATTTTCAGAGAGCTTTTCTATTTGTATTTTATGCGAATAGTGCTCTATTTTGTGATTTCTGTATGAATTAAATTACTGCCCTAAAAATCATGAAAACTTTTGTGGATGCTCTCTGTGTTATGTATTATTTAATAAAAATATTAAGTGCATGATTTGAACACTTTCTGTGGAATCTAAAAATTTGTAGATTAATCGTTAAATGTAACTTAGAGCAATTTTAATGAATTCCCTGTTAATCCAAAAATCATGAAACTTATTTTTCCACTGTTTTAGGTCAAGAACTATCTGTTGATAAAGTTTGGCAATGGAAATAGTTTAATTATTTATTAATTAAATGCTTGATTAATTGATTAATAAAATAAGAAGAAAACCTTAATCACTTAGGGTTGGTGTGAATTTTGGATTGATTGTAGTCCTAGGTCAAACACCCTTATGACTTAGGGCATTTATGAAACAATTACTTTTGAATAGGTTGTGGATGATAGCAGTGTCTGAAGATTGTTTTATTTATTATTTCATGTACCCGTATTATTGCATCGCATTCATGCATTCATCATTGCACACGTGTAGTGACCAGAGATCAGGAGGTGAAGACTGAGGTGACTGCTGAGGAGCCTACTCCGAAGTTGGTGCAAGGGTTTGACATTTGTGGCACCGACCCCGACCCTACTCTTTTTGCAATCCAAGGCAAGCCCCGGTGCATTAGCCCCTCCTTGTTGTTTATAAATGTTTATCACTTGAGTTAATCTATTGCATTAGGTTAATAGGAGTTGAGTGTTAACCTATTGATGCATTACCTTTCCTTAACCAGTTATTATACCCTGAGAACCTGATTTATTTAAAGCATTGAAAAAGGCTTAGCCATGCTTAATTATTAGACTTGCAAAAATACTATTTTAAACTATGATGATATACAAAGAATTAATCATTAAAGGGAATGGTATTGTCCTCGTCGTTGGCAGTGTACTTAGCCAGTCCATTGTCATCAACGGGGATGGGTTTTCCGTTGGTGTTCGTATGTTTGGGTTAGAGTCCCAACATATAGTCTCCAGCGGAAAAGGGATGTGAAAACCAGGTGGTCACTAGGGTACTTGGGTTGGAGTCCCAATGCATGGTTTCCAACGGAAAAGTATTAGGGACCGTTCGTTGTCGGCCTGCTGTGATCGAGACTTTGCAACTAGCCACATACTCTGGGAAGCCCTATCTCCGGTGGCTCTATTGCTTGAACCGACAACTACGCACTGGGAGTGGAGAGATGGCGAGAGTAGCGTGTACCCTTGTAGCCGGCGTGCCTGGAGACGAGAGGAGTACTGTGCTCTCGGGTGGCGCAGGACCGATTCAGGGATAGAAAAGCCGTGGTAGACGGGGTTGTTATATGCAAGCTTAGGTGCTACATATGCAGTGTGTTTAGGGATCCCCAGCTGGGTACTTAATTGATTTGAATCATCGTTGCTCCTCAGTTATGGAGACTTGATCCACTGACTTACATCGAAAAGTAGTTCAGAACTAGGTTGTTTTTTAGAATGAATAAGTAATTAGATTTGAAGGATATATGTGAAAGAACTGAGAACTATTGATATTGACTATAATAATATTGAGTAAAATTTTGAAAGTAGGATTAGTAATGCTTTTTTCCGCAAAATACTTGACTCTTGCTAAAGTCTTACCTTGACTCCCCTCAGCCTGCATTCCTGAGTCTCATTCCTTTTTCTTAGTCGGGTAAGTCTTGCGGAGTACCCTAGTACTCAGGGTTTGTTAACCCCTGTTGCAGGAAGTCAGCAGCCGGAGGTCTGTCTCGCTCCCTGCTGTGTGACGATCGTCCAGGAAGGTAGTGAGGAAGAGTGAAGTTGAACCCGTGGGCAGTGTTCGTGTTATCACCTATCTTAGTATGTTGTATTGTTGTTCTACTGCTACTACTTTTAATTATGATTTGTAATAACTGCACTAGAATTCTATTTGGACAACCGGTTTCTAATCTAAGTACTATTTAATCTTCCGCACTTTTACTCTGATGTATTTTATTATGAAATGTTGTAGTCCTGTAATGGCTTCGCAATGGGATCCTGTCGGAGAATATGGGTGCTTATGTAGGCCGGCAGAGCCTTCTACATCATTTGGGACATGGGCCCGGCTATCAGTGGTCATTAGTGAAAATGACAGGTGCCAGTGGGCCATGTGATTTAGGCGGTTCTGTTACACCATTCCACCCGCGTCTGACGCTCCCTAGTCTGCTGAGAAGCAACCAGGGGCTACCACGTACCCGTCGGACCCTAGCCATTGGTCCGACGACCATACTAGACAGAGTCCGACGCGCTTAAATTGATCAAAACTTCACTGAATCGAAAACTTTCCAAAACAAAGTTTGATCCTCTCTCTCAAGAGTCTCCCTGGGCTATCTAGAGCTATGTTGGACAAGTGTGCATCATATGTACACTCTCTAACTTTGCCCTAAGTCAAGCTACCCATCCAAACCCCTCTTTATAGTACGGTCAAAGTGAAAAACAAAACCTAAGACTACTCCAAGTGTCTCTCAACTCCAAACGACAACTGGAACTAGCCTATCACCGTCTTATCTTCCATCCTTTGAAAACCGAATCGATTTCCATCGCTAGGGGCTTGAACCTGCATGTTATTATGACCTAACCTCTAAGTTATCCTGCAAAACACACGTTAGCCATAATAACTGTCTTGTTATCATTAATCACCGAAACCATTAGGGCCTAGATGAGGATGAAGTTGGTAACCTGTAAAACCAAAAAATCGACATAGAAGTGGAACAAAGTTTGAGATGACCGAAGAAGAATGGCAGAGCCCCTTAGCAAGAAGATGAAGAGCGAAGAGCTTGTAATGCTCGGGCTAGAGGAGAAAGAAGGGGATTATATACGCAGAGACTTTTAGTCCCGGACGGTACCCCCAACTGAGATTGGACTTTTGGTCCCGGTTGGGGGCACCAACCAGAACTAAAAACTGACTTTTAGTCCCAGTTGGTAACTCGGCCTGGGACTAAAAGTCCTCTGCTACAACAACATATGCCAGTAGTCGTTGGGCAGGGGACTTTAGTCTCGGTTTGTATATAGAACCGGGACTAATGATGCCCCAGTTTGGAACAAAAAAAATACCAGGACTAAACCCTAAAACCGATTTGGATCAAAAGTCTATTCTCTACTAGTGTTGATGTAGCAGTTTCAGTCATTGTTTTAGTAGATTGTTACTTGAAAATGATGCTTGTGTTGATGATGTGTTTTTTATAAGACAAGAAAAAAATTATCAATACGGGAGAATGGTACCAAGATACATCTTATAAACCTGTTCGAATGACTTTACTCAAAATTTCAGATGACGTGTTCTTGATATGTAATGAGACATAGTATTTTAGTTAAATGACAAAACATTTATAGTGTATCTCAACGTATTGTGAAATTTGAAGAGATATTTTTTTTCGGATTTTCCTTACCATCTCGTTGATATAGCTGTTTCGTCATTGTTTTAGCAGTTTTTGTTTGAGGATGATGCTTATGCGGATGATGTGTTTTGTTAATCCTGTTGCAACTTACTCGCAAAAAAAAAAAAAAAAAAATCCTGTTGCAACTTAGGGGCATATTAGGGGTAACAACAACTGTTGTAGAAGTGCAGCCAAAAGGACCCTATATGGCTATATATAGATACATTCTGTGATGCCCTATATATAGGTTGACCTTTTTTATTGGCACACAGAATTGTATCAAAATGTTTGCGGCTCCTGTTTACATAGCAGGCGCGAGTTCCTTGGGATACTAGAATAACGGATTGAGTGGAGCGACTCCTCCGATAAGAACGCCTCACCATGAGTTGGTAATACATCTGCGAAAAATTTCTTGCCACTCCTATAAGCGGTCGTGTTCGATTGTCACCTGGGTATAGATCCCTGATTGAAGGCCCTGCCCTTTCTTGTCATCTCGGAAATCTTTCTTGCCTTATATCAATATAGTTTAATAGGTTATATTAGCTGCCATCGGCCGCTTCCTATTTAGCCATACGCACCGTCATTTGAACCAGTACTCATATTTATGCACTCGTCAGTACTCTAGTTCAATCTTCGTTTAGTTCAAGGTATGGGTATTCATCCTTTGGTCCAAACTTGAGTCACAGAATAATGTGAACTGATTAGGCTGTGTATTTTTCTTACCTTTAAACCTGATTAATTTAACTTTTCGCTGGTAGAGGAGTTAGTTTATGTAGAAGCCTCAGGTTTGTTTGGCAACTTAAAACCTTTCATGTCCTCGACAGAATCACCGCAATCGTTACCAAAAGGAGAAATATTTCAAGAAACGGTGGCAACCAATCATTGTTTTAATTGGGCGAGAGGCGTAGTGTCACACCTGATGCTTTCTAGTTCTAATAAGGAATTCAGACTTAATTACCAGAGAAGCATTTTCATATTAGTAAAAAAATACGCGAATCGAAAAACTTATCAAACGCGCCCAGCGCCCTTAACTTTGATGAGCTACCCTTCCAATCATTTTATATATCTCCTGGCTGGTTATCCATCGTTTTCATCCCACGTATATTATAAAACCCTTGTAAAGTAAGCTTTTTTTTATGATCCCTCCTATCCAAACAAACAAATAATTAGAACAAACTTCTATATTTTTGTTTATTTGAAGCTTCATCTTGGTATATGGTAGATCGTTTCTTAAAAAGGTAAAAATCTTATCCATGACATTTGGTCTGTTTACATCAAAATTCCGTCTTGACTGACTGTTATTTGCAACTTACTGTACAATGCTTTGATAGCGCCCAGTACATGGTTGTATGTGTGTGTGGGTGGGGAGGGACAGCTATTTACATGTAGCTAGTTTTCCTGTATATACTTTGACTAATTTTTTTACCTATTTCTTTTGAGCAGTAATTACCACGAAAAGTTAATAGATTGGCTAGTTTGACAGGTGATAGATTTATAGTTCATGCTTATGGTTCCATTGTCTGAAGAATGCCAAAACACTGATGAGATTTTGATACGTGAATATAATACAGACGGTTGGGACAAGAATAGTTTTTCTTATACCCCATGGCAACGTTTGGGAGTTTTTTCTTTTCTAGTTCTATATTGTTTTTTGTGAAATTGGATTGATTATGTAAGATTCTTATAAAGTTACTGTGTTACAAATAGAGCCTAAAAATCCACTTAAAAGGTCCCACAAAATAACTATTCTTGTTGCAATCAAAATAACTATTCTTGTACATAAATTTCTTTCGTCTTAATTGAGCGGTAGAGAGCTCCTGCCTTTATTTAAAAAAAAATCTATTTTATCAGTTTTTAGTTACACTTGTTGCAATCTTGAAAGCAATTCTGCACATTGAGCTGATTTACTTAATCAATTTGTTTTTCCTTCTTGAAATAGGATGCTGCTACAAAGTGGAAGCATCAGAAATGAAGTTGTGGATATTGATGAATTGGCTAGGTATATGCTGAAGAAAATAGATGATCATTTGTCAGTGTCGGAGTGCCATCGCAGGAGAGGGGGTTCATGTGTTATTCACAGGGTGAAACAACATATCCGTGACCTTGATAAGAGAGCTTATGAGCCAATCATATTCTCCATAGGCCCTTATCACCATGGATCTCCAGGCCTAAAAGTAATTGAAAAGAAAAAATGGTATTACCTAGATTACATACTACAATACAACAGCAGAAGTCTTGAAGATTTCCTATCAGTAATTGTTTCGTTGGAGCAGCGAGTGAGGGCCAGTTATACTAATGAAATTAAGATGAAAGACAGTGAATTCTTAAAAATGCTCTTGCGGGATGCATGCTTCCTTGTGGTAATGATTTGCGGGCATAGAATATCTGTTGACAAACATGCTTGCAAGTCACCTCCATCTGAGAAACCTTTTGTAAATAGCACAATACGAAATAGGGAGATGCAAACGGAAAATGAAAGCAGAAAACACCAATGTTCAAACGGCAGTGGATCTACTGAGAGAAAACAAGCTGATGCCAACGCAGCGCAAGGTTCTCGTGGTCAGGCTGAAGATGGGAAATGGTATTACAGTTGTGCAGCACATGACCTACTTTTGCTGGAGAACCAAATCCCCTTTTTTGTTCTCAAGGAAATATACAATTTATATGCAGTGCACGATGCAGGCACAATAACACTTGCAAATGATACTATTAGGTTTGTCGAAGGCATGATGCAGTATTACCCAAAGGCATCCTTGTTGGATACGACAAAAAACTTCCACCATTTGCTTCACCTGTGTCATATGTTCTTCAGACCAAGTCAAAAGCAGGTAAGTTACACAAATAATACGAAGTCGAAATGGTTTAGTCATTTTCTCCCTTTTGGTCAGAAATATCTTGGAATTGGTCATTTGGTGAAGGAAAATGCGAGGGGAATATCAATTGAGCGATTTAAATCAAGTAGAAAGGCTATTCGGTGGCATCGCGCGATGCATTACTACGAGACTGGAATCGAATTTAAGAGAAAAGAAATTGATGAGGATAATCCCCATTCACTTTTGGACATAAGTTTCAATGATGGGGTCCTAGAAATACCATATTTGCCTATAGACCAGAACACCGGTTCCTTGTTCCGAAATGTTGTCGCACTTGAACAAACTGATCCTCAGTTTGGAAACGACTTTACTGCTTATGTCAGTTTTATATCTCAGGTTATCAGTGTGGCAAGCGATGTGGCACTGCTTTCTAAAAGGGGTATCATCGTGCATGAAATGCGTAGTGACGAAGATGCATCGGCTCTTCTAAATAAACTAGGTAAAAGCGTGGATTTCGATTTGCCAGGTACTCACTATCTAAATCATGTGTGCTGGCTGATGGAGGAGCACTATCAGAGTCGGGTAAATCGGTGGGTAGCGTGGTTATGGCATAATCACTTAAGCAATCCATGGTTGGCCGTTGCAGTGCTTGCTGGAACTGCTGTGCTACTCTGTACAATTTTGCAGTCATTGTTTGCCTTATTGGCTTATGTAAATCAAGGAGCACATAATAAATAAAAAGCTCTGGAAATGGGAATAACGAAAGACGGTCACCCCCTGGCCCTGCTAGTATGCATGCACAATTATCATACTAAGAACTTGTTTGGATCCATAAACTTATAATAGTTATCTAACTAATAGCATACAAGTAATATTAGATGCTATTAGGCAGTTTAGTCGAACTGATGAAATAGATGTTAGTTGGATAGTCAAATGTTAATTAGCTAAACTAATAGCTACACCAGTCTGGACGCAAGAAGATAATTATTGACATCTACGTAACTATTATCTCTTTGGATCAAATACGGCCTAACCATATATTGCTTTAATCGTTGGCTATGGAATGAATGGGTCGTTGACTGCAGACCATAAACCGAGACGGTTATTTTAGCGAACGTGCCGCTGTAGCACGTATCTCATTAAGAGAAAGTAGAAAACATCAAAGCCAGATACAAACACATAGCTGACGGCAAGGAGCCGTACAAGCCCGCACAAACTCACAAACACAAACAAACGGCAAGAAAAGAGGAGGAGGGGGGGGGGGGGGGGGGAGGGGGCCTCCAACACAAACCCCAGCCGACTGAGCCTAAAAACAAGAGAACGACACAAAGGTAGCCAATAGCGAGGTGAAGCCGCAAAGAAGAGCAACGGCGGCAAAGTATCCGCCGAGGGAAGATCGCGCAACCTCAACGGCAAAGTATCCGCCGAGGGAGCCGGAACCACAATAGTCGCGCAACCTCAACTACGACCTCAGCGGCAAAGTATCCGTCAAGGGAGCTGGAACCACAACAGCCGTGCAACCTCGGCTACGACCTCAGCGGCAAAGTATCCGCCGAGGGAGCCAGAACCAAAACATTCACGCAGACTCAGCTACGATCTCAGCGGCAAAGTATCCGCCAAGGGAGCCGGTACCAACGAAGCCTTCAGGAAGAAACTTGACATCCGCGGATGCCAACATCGCTGGAAGGGCACACGAGTAGGTTAACTCCGATGGACAGGAGGTTCAACAACGCCTCCAAGAAGGAACATGGTGCAGATAGCGCCACCGCCGCCGGCTCGGACGAACCGGGCAAGGTTTTCACCCAGCTTTGTACATCCTTCGGAGGAGGCCATTCGTAGTGCTCGCTTGGCACCAAGACCGCAGCAACTCGTTGCCAGCTGCCGTCGAGGTGGAGACGCGAGGACGGTCGCCGTCGAGGTGGGCCCAACCCAGGCGGCTGGGTGCGCACGGCCCTAGAGCCACCCCCAACTGTCGCTCATCGCCGTTGAGGTTGGGCACACGACCAGGCGGCGTCAAGGTTGGGCCCAGCCAGGCGAGGCCCCATACCCACCGCGGAAGGCCTGGCGGCGAGCCTAGAATCATGCACCTGCTCTTGCGAAATCCAGCCAGCGCTGGATCGTCCACCAGGGCACGCGGAGGCCGCGCATCCTGGCTACTGCGCCCAGCTTGAGCCTCGCCGGCGCCAGCTTTGGCCCAAATGGGCCCGGAACCGACCGGTCACCACTGGCGTCGGACATGACCACCGCAGCCGTCCCCGGCCCCAGGACGCAGTTGGAGAGAGAGAAGGGGTGGTGATGGAGAGAGAGAGAGAGGGGGGGAGGGAAGGAGGGCAGGGGGAGGCCTTGTTGAGCTCCCCTGCTGGCCGCCGCCGCCGACGGGGAGGAGGCCGAGACGGCCCAACGGCGGCGGGGGATGCCCCCGGCAGCGACGGGCCGAGCGGCCCCCCGAGTCGCCTCTGGAGGGAGACGACACGAGGGAGTTGGGGGAAAGTGACTTTACCTAGCCCAAGAAAGTGTGGACTTCTAAACTGAGACGGTTATGCTGCAGCTGACTGAATTCTCTTCAATGCATGCACCATAATAATGGTGGAAAATCTCTATCTCTAATAATGTAAAAAGTACCAGTTAAAATTATTTTGGGGCCACATAATTTCACCCTAACTAAATTACCTCACATCCTATATATCTCATTTTTTAATTGAGTATCTCTTTTGATCTTCATTAAACTTATAATCCAACGTACCACGTCCATTTCTACCTCGTCATTCTCTTATAAGAATGCAGGTTACTCTGGGTTGACCCGATGACCCAATACCCGAAAGATAAAAAACAGTACAATAACCCTATAGAGCCGACCCATTAATATTTTGGCTCAGTTTGGGTAACACCAATGGGTAATTGGGTAACCCATCCATCACCCCTCGTGCGGATGCAGTAGTACGCCAAGATGAACATGAGCGCAAGCAGGAGGACGTCGGTGACGACGAGGCCCTAGTACCGGTCGGTGTACACCCAAGACCACATCAGAAGGAGTGTCGAGCGGTGGATTGGGCCCGTCCGCACTGCGTCGTCCTCCCGAGCAGAGGAGTCGCCGCCTTCGTCGGGGCCCTCACCACGGTGTCCAGGTGCGGTCTCCTCCCGTGGATCTGCGTGGCGCGACCAGCTCCGGAGGCAACGGCCGTCGCCGCCCTCGACCTCCTCGCTGTCCTCTCCCTCCCGTGGATCTGCGCGGCGGCGACCGGCTCCGGAGCGGGAGCAACGGCCGTCGCCGACCTCGACCTCTTCGCTGTCCTCTCCCAATGCGCTGCCACCGAGGGGCTGTCGCTGTGCTGCCCCACTAAGGATGAGCCACCGCACACCATCGACGCCGGCGGCGAGGTAGCGTAGCCGCAGCAGGTGACGTGGCCAAAACGAGGGGCGCCGCCGTCGCATCCCGGTGAGATCGACATGGCTCGCGTTCCTCTCGCAGCCTCGCCTCACATGCGACGGAAGAAATAGTGGCGGACACGGTTTTCTCTTGTTTCAGTGTTATTTTGGGTTAGGCATATGCCCAAAATCAAGTGACATGTTAAAGCATCTCTAAGAGTTTCGTAAATAAAGTTGACACCCTTACAAATTTAGCTAAACAAGAAAATTATCTTCGTAACAGACTGGCAAATGAAGTTCGACATTTTTATCAACTTCCATTCCACCCCTCTCCACGCCCATGTCTCCGCGCGCGAATCCCAGTTGCTATGGCGATTTTGCTGCCACTGCCTGCCACCGCTGTTGCTTTTGCTGCCTGCCACCAGCAGCTCCTGCCGCCGCTGCCTGCCGCTGCCTGCTAGTTGCTCTGCCTGTTGCTTGCGACTGTTTAGCCTGTTGCTACTGTAGACTGATGGGAAAATAATACTGTGAAAAAATAATAGTTCTAATCTTGATAATTTAATAATATTTTATACGTAATATAAATATAAAAAATATAATAACAAGCGTGATCGCGGTGCCAAACAGAAAAAAAGACGTGGGCAGATCGATCTATTAAGGATGTGTGTCTACTTTATTTAATTTACCAAGTTTTAATGACAGACTCTTGGAGAGAGTCTTCTTTTTTATTTAACATATATTTTAGGGAGTTGATAAATCATAAAATTTACTCATATGGTGCGTCTTTGTTGACAGGAATCTCTGCTCTTGTTTCTAGCTCCTCCTTTCTATTCAATTCTTTTACTTTCTACGCCATATGAGTTTGGTTTTGGTGTGGTTGGGTGTTGTTTTCGTCTTCTGATAATTAGTACGACGAGAGAAAAAGAAATTGACTTTTGCCAAGTAAACAATGCAATGATTAATAGTTAATGCTTCCAATTGGATTACGGTATCAAGATATTACAAATTGAAATTTTCCATATTTGATTATTGGTTGTTTTATTGTTCTAAGTTGCCGCTGAACTGGTAATCTACGTATGTATATAATTGGACGACTGGTTCCATATTCTTGCTGAAGTAATCAACTTGTCATCTTTATATGATTGGACCAATGGTTCTTTCAACTGATGAAGGTATTTCTTGTCTGCTTGTAGATATGTCAGGGTGTTTGTACTTTCCAAAATTTTTTCTCTTTCCCATCACATCGATTGTACTTTTTGTCTACATAGAATACTTTGCATGTTTGTACTTTTCGCCTAAATAGGTCGAGATGAATCTTTTGAGTCTACTTGGACCATCATTAAACAAAAATTATCAAATACAAACGAAAGTGCTTCAGTGCACTTTTGACCCCTTTTCACCTAACTAAACACCCCTGAGTCGCCGCCTTATGCTAGACCCACATTTCCTTGTTGTTGACAATCTGCTCTCTAAAAACCCAGGTATTTTGTCCTAATAAACAAGAAACGTGAAATCTTGATGATATATCCTCTGAATGTGGACGTATTTTGTTTGCTACCCGTTTATTTGTGCAAGACTCCTAGTAATTAACATTAGCATGAACTGCTATGTTTATTTTTCACTGTCATTACAAGGCTATAGGTAAGAAACTCCAGTGGTATTGTACATAATTAGTAGGGAATCTGTGTAAAAGTAGAAAAGTGTTTATCTGGCGTATTAGCACTGAGTGACATCATGACTTTATGCTTCTTAGTTGCATAACTACACCAGTAGAAAGGAACCCCTGACTCCAAACAACCAACAAGAACAAATATGATAAAAGTTTATTTTCTTAAATATACTGGAGTTCAAGGGTGGGGCACTAATTAATACTGAAGCTGTCATGTGGGGCTAGCAGTACGCCTGGCGCAGGCGGGCTTGCGATGTTCGCCGCGCAAGGGAACGCAAAGATCACGGGCGCGCGGAGCCGCGCGATGGTGCGCACGCCGAGTCCGGCGCGATGGGAAGCACCGAGTCCGGTTCAGCCGGGAATAGCGGCTCATTAGGAAACTTAAAAGAGTTGTTATGTCTTTCTATTATTAATTCCTAGATTTAGGGAGCAATCTGCTCTTAGGCTATATATATTTGTAATCGGACTCTTGGAAGGAATTAAGCAATAATATCAATCTATTATCTCCTCTTCTTCTCCAAACCAAGCCTAGCCGGCGAGAGGGGTAAAACCTCAGCCCTAGACGATGACGGCACGAGACTACGATCTCCGTAGTCGAGGGCCAGCTACCCTAGGGACTGAGGCCCTTGACAACCTGGTATCACGATCCAGACGATCGTCGCCGGAACTCTCCACCTCGTCAACACCATCTCCAGCCGCCGCGCCTTCCACCTCCGGTTCCGCTGCATCCGCTGCTTCCTGTGCCATGGGGGACGACCTCAAGGCCATGCTCGAGTCGCTCTCTGCCTCCATCCAGAACATGCATACCACCGTCGAGGCCAACTCCAAGTCCATCCAAGCCCTCACCACTGACCGCATGTCTTCATCAAGCAACCAGCACGGCTCCGGTGAACATCACAGCGACTAGCCACCGAGATTTCAGAAGATGGAATTTCCGCGATACGACGGCAGGACCGATCCACTCATCTTCACCGACCATTGCGAATCCTTCTGCCATCAACAGCGCATCATGGAGGAGAAGGTCTGGATGGCCCACAACCTGGAAGAAGGCGCTCAACTGTGGTACGTCCAAGTCCAGCAGGACGAAGTCACGCCATCCTGGCGCCGTTTCAAGGAGTTGCTCAATCTGCGCTATGGTCCCCCGCTGCGTTCTACCCCCTGGCCGAGCTGGCGGAATGCCGGCGTATGGGCACGGTCGCCGAGTACCAGGATCGGTTCCAGGTGCTCCTGCCACGCCCAGGTCATCTTGACGGTGGATAAGCAATAAAATTCCATACTCTAACACTGTCAATAGACTCGGTTTCTGATGGAAGATCAAAATAACATGAACATATTTTATCCAATAACTAGTTTCACTTGTACTCTTAGCTTGTGAATGCAGGGAAGATCAAATAGAGCAAAAATGAGCACTTGGAGCCCAATATGTTGGGTCGGCCGAACGACCCACTTGGGCACCAAGCTGTCACACTTCAACAAATGACTCAAAGAGGCACATAGAAGAGAGTGGAGCACCTGGATGGCCCACATGCAGGTCGGCCGACCCACATGTGGGGCCCACCAGGGCTCTGCTGACATGGCATGATCCATGTGACACTCCACTCAGCTCAATTCCACCATTGGATCAAAGTTGTGTTTCCGATCAACGGTGGAAGATCAAAGCACATGGATCAAGGCGTGAACCGACAAGACCAAGGCAAAACCAGTACATAGCCACACTCTATGACCAGTGGAGACCACAGTGGAGGGCCCACCTTGCCATAGGTGGGTCGGCCGACCCACCCTTGGTGGGCCCAGGCCACCGCCATGCTCTACCGACTTCCTGCATGCTTCCCACGTGATGGTTTTGCCATTGTCGTCCATCTAAGGCGGTTTCAATGACGGTTTATCCAAGGGAGGAGAATGAAGGAGCACGCGGATCGATGACGTGGCACCTCTCCACTTTCCCTTATATATAGATGCTGCCTCCACCCTCTCAAGACATGATTCAATCATGATACAAGTGAAGATCAATGTAGTTCCACCGCTAGTAGTAGTGTAGTCTAGTGTGGGAGTTAGAGTTGAGTCGAGCTGCGCTCGGGGTCTCTGGAGTCATCTGCTGGAGAGTCTGGTATAGCTCTTGTATCTTTCTCTTTATGTAAGACTTATTTACTTTAATATAATATTCCTACTTTATTTTACTGAGTCTTTACTTAGTGCAATATTATTCTTGCAATAGTATTATTGTGAGTTATCTTATTACTTGGTCGGCATACATTAGATTGTGATCCTGTAACCAGCTCACGTGTGTAGTTCATCGCCTGTCATAGGGTGCTCTAGTTGCCTTGGCCACAACTAGAGTAGTGAGAATTAGTGTAAACATGGTGCTTAGACTAGATCTTGCCTTTGAATGCCGCTTGTCGCACGGATTGTTTGTGGGTGCTAGCAGCTGGTGACAGCCCTGTCTAGTCTTAGTATCCCTCCACGTGTTTTAGGCTAGTTCTTAAAAGGTAGGTTCCCATAAGAGCATAGGCGCTTCGGGTAGAGGTTATATCCTCTATTGTTTCGCACTATCGCCTACACACCGGAAGTAAGGTAGCAGTCTTAGTGTACTTCGTCCATTTGATAGGATAGATCACATGAGTAGAGTTTGAATCACAGGAACCTTTCTCACTCGTTGTCCTCCCACCTAGCTGTACTACACTAGTTATCTTTTAGCATTTCATTTGTTATCTCTGAATCATCACCTTCCTATCATACTTCGATTACCCTCCTCTGCACTAGTTGTGGTAAGTTGAGATAGAATTAAGGATCCCCTTCTATTAACATTTTTAGCAATCACTTTCCCTTGGGATAAAATAAATAACAATACCTTGGAATACTCCCGGGTGAAGTGCTACAGCGGTATATTCTGTGCGCTTGCGGAATTATCCAATAGACATAAGAAATACCCCAAGCACTTCTGGCGCCGTTATTAGAGATAGCCTAACACCCTGTCTCTGGTGATTGCGCTAAGAAGTGTCAACAAGCATTTCTGGCGCCGTTGCCGGGGAAAGCATAGCCTAGAAATTTTAATAAGATCAAATCCGGAACCTATCATCAATTTAGTACCAATTAGTTGTAGTAGGGTTTACCCTTGCCTCTACTTCTCTTTATTATGAAGCAAGGCATTATATGAGTGGATTCCAGTTTCGAGCCACAACAATAGTAAATTCAGGGACATCCACCAGGAGTTCTAGACATCGTCTAGCCTCCACTTGGAAGTCCCATTCGGTTTTGGAACTACTCAAGGAAGGAGGCTCTGCACTGTCACTTAAGGAAGCTATGGCACAAAAGACCATCCTCGAGCATTCTGCACCGTCGGTCGACAATGTCACCACCGGTCTGCAGCTTAGCCTGGGGGACGCCACTTTTGAGCTCAAGCCAGCTCTTATCAATACAGTGCAAGCCAATCCATTCAGCGGAAAGCCCCATGAGGATGCAAATGCGTATCTCTAGAATTTCCTAGAGTTATGTGGCACTATTGCTATAAAAGGAGTCAAAGTAGACGCCATATGTTTTCGCCTTTTTCCGTTCTCCTTGCTCGGAAAAGCGAAACAATGGTTCTACGCTTGCTCTGAAGATATTGGCAACTGGACAAACTGCGCCAATGCATTCCTCAAGAAATTTTTCCCAATGGGCAAACCACTGCTCTTCGAGGAAAGATTTCAGGCTTTACACAACAAGTGGAAGAGACGATTCCTGAAGCATGGGAACGTCTCCAGGAATACATTCGGGAATGTCCCTACCATGGGATCCCGGAATGGCTCCTGATTCAAGGTTTCTACCATGGTCTAACCCCGATAGCCCGTAGTCACCTTGATGCCGCTGCTAGAGGAGCATTCACTTCACTCAATGTCACACAAGCCAAGAACCTGATAGAAAAGATGGCGACAAATCAAGGGTGGAATGAAGACCGACTCCAATACAAGAAAAAGAGTACACATACCATCCAGAAAGTAGATACAATCTCTGAGAAGATGGATCTCTTATTGAGAAGGCTAGAAGAACGTGCCAGCTTCAAGAAAGATTGAGAGGCCATCCAACATTACGCTTCCAAGCATCAATGGAATCAGGTATGTAGTACAACACATTCAGGGAAGAAGCCTGAGGAGATAGACGCCGTCTACAACAATGCAAACTATCCTCAACAAGGAAGATGGACGTCACACTCCAAGTTTCAAGGTAGTGCAAATTTTGGTAACCAATTATCATTAAAAGACCTTGTCATGAACCAAGCTAAAATTAATGAAAGCATGAATAAAAGGCTAATAGCAAATGACAAGAGACCCTTGAAACACTAAATACTAGGATGGATCTTCTTTCTTCTTTTGTAAAGGAACAAATGAGTTTTAATAAAATGTTAAAATCTCAATTAGCTCACCTTGTTGCTACTACTTCATCTCCTAAAATGCTTGCAATACTTCAAATGTCAATGGGGTATCCACAAGGGGAGGTAAGTCCACTCGCAATCCGCCACATCCTAACATGGCAGGAAAGGCTGCAAGAAAAGACCAGAAGAATGATAAAGAAGAAGAAAATTTGCCACCTTCTGAAGGACAAGGAAGTAACCCACCGACGAGCAATTCGGGAAATTCGTCGAGGTAATTCCTGCTTCAAGGACTTGAGAAGGTAAATCTCCCGCCAAGGTAAGTACTCAATTTTTCTATTCAGTATTTACTCTAGCATTTATTTGTCTTTCTTTCTTTCTCAACCTTGATTAGCTAAACACTGATAAAACATATTACTACACCCCTGGGTGAATTTGCAGCCCTGAGTAGAGTCCAGGGAGGGGTCGGTCGACCCCCCAATGGACCTACCATCTTCCACTTTACCCCTACAATGATATAGGTTACATCACATTGATTGAAAATTTAAATGAGATAAAAGGAGGGGTCGGCCGACCTGCCCTAGGAGGTCTCCCTCTCCCATTTGTTGACATGAATTTGGGGTTAGTAGCTAATCAAAGAAATCAATGGATGTGGTGATCAATAGTGTTTATGATGAAAGAATCCTTCTTAATCTAACTTTGTGAGCACATAAAATAATCACCATACTTGTTGATTGTCCCCTTGTGAGAATGGGAACTTTCATATCCCATCCTTGTCTCCCACTCACTTTCACATCCCATCCTTATTTCCCACTTGAGCAAACTTCCATATTGAGAGGAATTCAAACACAAGAGTGAGCCACTAGTATGGCAACACCATTCTTTAGCTTTGTGCAAAATTTGGAGATGAAGGGTGGGGCCGGCCGACCCATTGAGCTGACCCCTGACCACACCTACTTGCTCTAGTTCCAACATACTTTGCAAAGCATCAAGATTCCTGAAAAATGGCGGTGATGGATGGGTCGGCCGACCCATCAATTGGCTTGCCACTTCACATGTTCTCTCTGCTTTCAACACACTAGAGACCCTAGCAAAGATTCCTACAAATTATTGAAGGATGGGGGTCGTCTGACCCACAACTCTCCTCCTCTTCCTTTCATTTTAAAAGCACATGAAGGAGAGTAGCCTTCCTTCATCTAGAGAACTTCAACACTCAAGAACTCTACTCCTTTAACCCTCTCTCCAATCAAGTGTTCATCTCCCGAAGAACTCCAGAGAGGTACTCATCCGGTAAGAAGGTTCATTGAATTAAGCTAACCCCCAGTGCTAGCTTTGTTCGTCTTCTTCTCTTGCAAGCATGAAGAATCCATTCAAAGCCACAGCAAGGAAGGTGCACAGAACATTGAGCGGGAGTTCATGACGTTCATCATAGGAGGGGCAATCCTCCCATGACACCGAGATATGACTCTCGGGGTCACAAGATGAACAAACTTCTGGAGAACCTTTGCCTGTGCGGAGCGACAACATGGAGAACATTGAACAACCATCTCACGATCATGAAGAAGTTAATGAGGAATCCAAAGAAGAAGAGCAACCTGTCAAAACACAAGACCCAGAAATAGGCATTTGGATCACTCCACAAAAACTGCTCATCCACAACTTGATCCGCAACCGCAACTTCGAACACACCCAGGAGTAGGTGGCCGCTAGAGTTTTACAAAACCTGTTACTCGGGGACGTGCACGAGCTGCACAGTTTGGAGAACACTCCGAAGAAGATGATAGCACCTATGCAGGTAGTTCAAATGCCACGCAAACCTCCAGTTCTAGAGGGAGAAGTCAGACAGTTTGTGGAGCTACGGGCCGGCCATGAAGACATTCATAATGCCACAGTTCAAACCCCACAGCAGCCCCCATAGTTTCGGCAACCATATCCACCAGCATATCCACCACGGTATCCTCCTCATATCCACCACCATATCCGTCACGTCCACCTCAATGAGACATCTACAAAAGGGCAAGCTTGGGGAGATTCTCTCCCCCACTATGGTAAGTATCCTATCTTAGTATTATTTTTAATTTGATGCATTTGAATAAAAATAAAAATAAAATAAAAACACCAAAAATATTTCCTTTGTCTCATATGTTTCATGAATGTTTATCTTCCTCATGAAAATGATGAATAGTTGCTCTGTTAATATTTCTTTAATGCGTAGTTTACAACTTAGTATTTCTTTGAGTATGGATCACTTGGCTCATTTAAAAGCATCATGAACCTGAAAACTTTGTGGGTTGCAAGTGCTAGAACTAAGTCTAAGTTGTTGTGAGATATGATATATTGAAACAAGAGTTGGTATAATATTGTTCTAAGCATGCATGATTACTGGAGGTTTATTTCTTTGAAAAATCAAAATCTTATTGTTCCTCAATGCTGATAAATTCCTACCACAGCCATATAAGCTATACTTGTTTAAAACCTTTCAAGCAATTTGCTTTGTATTGAGTATTGTCAAGTCCTGTTGACCCTTATTGAGAGACTTATCATGCCCCCAAGATCAAGATCACGTACACACCACACATATATGCGGCTTCTACACTGGACGTATGCAACAACATGCCATTTGTTGGCGCTTCATAGCGTCAGCAGAAAAGTCCACAAGCGCACGGAAGTACCGTTGTACCTTCACCCGGAAGTATTCAGGTATCGTAATTTCCCAGAGGAACGATCTTTGTACTTAGTCTCTTAAACTAGTTTACTCAGAAAAGATGGAAGGGATAGCTTGGGTAGAGAGGTTCTTCTAAGGTCAAACGCATATAAGCGATGGAAACTTCTCCACTACTTGCTTGCTTCAGGCCCACTGACGCACCTGGTCTGCCAGGCGATACCAGTATCAGCGCTATTCCACGTCCGAACGTGGGGGGATGCTGGTATGAGTGGACAGGGCTGTCTCCACCTGCCACCTACTCCTTTGCTCGTGGGCGCGCGCAACATACGAAGGTAGACTCCGACCTAGACACCACGTCTACGAAGGCGACTACTACTCTAGCGGCGTAAAGGAATATCCGTCTCTATCAGGAGTCCTCTTACTAGAGCATCCGTCCAAAGCACGAACGATGACCCCACAAACAAGTAGCTTTATGGAAGTAACATGCTTAATGAATCAAACCAAAGTTAAACACGAACTTCTTACTTCAAGTAGCAAGACGATCATAGAGGTACAAGTTGGATCGAGAGCCGACAAGCCCGGCACTTCGTCCACCCGGAGGCAGAACTGCTTCGACTCCGCTCTTTCTCCAGCTCTTGTCCCTCTCTCACTCCCTATACTAAATTAGCTATAAGCTAATGGAATGGAGCTTGCTCCTTCTCTCTACATTGTATTGGTGAATCAATTGATGAATAGGTGTAGAGAGGAGGCTTCCTTTTATAGCTTGAGAGGAGGGGGTTCTATGCAAAAGGATCATCCCCACATGGAAGGACCCAAACCGACCTCCAAAGGACGGTTTCCACTTTCCATCTGTGTTGATCGTAGGTGGGACCGTCCTTGGGGAACCGCCCTACATCCGCCAGAAGAAAACTGGGCCCGAGAGGCCCCACCAGTGGTGCGGTCGGTCCCCTGGCTGGGCCATCTAGCCACCGCCTTCGGGTGGTCTGTTGCTCCCTGGGCGTGGACCTCTCCCGTGGTTACGGATGGATCCAGTTCAGTGTTGAGGTGGGCTTTCTTGTTTTCCTTGGTTTGTGCCTTTTCTGAATACGCTTCCTGGAAGTGCACTTTCTTGTGAATTTTATGCATTTCCACGTGTCAGACCTGCATGTCAGATACACAACAAAACTCGTGGAAAGATTAGATAAAAGCCCTACCTTCTATTTGTTTTAGTATTAAAATGATGTTGTATTTTAGTTGCTAAGGACCGCCAACAACTCCCCCACACTTGGTCCATTGCTCGTCCTCGTGTAAAGTTCTAAGAACCAAATGGGTTCATCTTCCTTAAAAAGATCTGCATACAGATTATTCCAAGCTTCACCTGGACTTGTGAACTTCAAATTGTCTACCACATTTTCTTGGGTAATTGAATAATGGAACAACATGGATTCAAATCCCCTTGCATCAGTTAGCTCAGAAACTTGGGTTTTTATAAGATTTTTGAAAAAGAAAAGATAACCTTGCTCCTCAAATGATACTCTTAAATCGCTTATATATGTGTCTGGTTCCTCACCAAGGCATTTTGGAATTGCCTTCTTTCATAACCCATCTCTAAAGCTTTTGAGTGGAGTCTTGGGTAGGTATGAAAGTGGGCATACTTGCATCACATATATTGTTAAGTCAAAAACCGAACCACACGGAGATACAAGTCATACACTAGATTGAGATGTGCAAGTGTGTGGCATGAAAGATGATTCCTAATTCTAACTGTTTTTGGTACTCCATGCATCATGACTCTCTTTATTGGATAGATGGATGATTCTTTGAAAAGTATGGGCTATAAAAGGAAATATTCATATATGTATAGTTTTTTTCTTGAACAGGGCTTTGGACTTTCCCGTTTGTTTATTGTTAAAAATTTTTCTCTCTTTTCGTGCCCCTTTGCATATGTATATATATATATATATTTTTTTCTCTTTTTTTGTCCCTTGGCATACTTTTTTTAAACATAGCCCATATCTCTTCTTAATGTAAACTTTGAATGGAGAGATATTATGATGGCATGCGAGGAGTAATTATATGGTGGAGGATGAATGCACGACTCTTAGGGTAAGAGTCGGCATTTTTATTTGTTGGATAACAAATGCGCGGCTCTCAGGGTAAGAGTCGGCATTTTTATTTGGTGGAAGAGTGTACAACTCTTAGGGTAAGAGTTGGCGTTTTTGGTGGATGACAGGGTGCATGTTGTGCGCAACTCTTAGTGTAAGAGTCGGCATTTTATTGGTGGGTGCGTGTGAATCTCAATCATGGGTGCATGACCATAATCTCATATAGGTCACAACAATTTGACAAAACTCAATGATCCGACAAGCAGCATATGACTAAAGGTTTGCAGAAGTTAAACATGTCATACGGCCTTGGTGGAAAATTCATTATCATTGAGGAGCATGCCATCTCATTTTGATTTTGTAAAATAAATCCCGTCCATCATAAAAAGAGCAAGGTTCAAACCATCCAGCTATATCACATAATCAAATTACTTAGACAACATGCGGTCCCTATGATAGTTGTTCACAAGTTATAGGGATGTTGGCGAGGAATAAGGATTATGCAAATTTTATCAAAAGATAGCATGGAGATGGCATGTCAGAAGTTTTGCATTTTTAGATTATCAAATTTAGAACTTCAGAACTTAGGGAGATGTGAGGGTAGAGGTGCACAAACCACCGTTGAAGATGAAGGAGGTTTATGGAAGTCATGTGTCCTGTCCTTGTTGCGTGATGAGTCACTCAGTGTTGTGCAACGTGCAGGGGAGATCTTGAAGGTGTGTTAGGTTCCACACTTATTCTTGTACTTGCTTTATTTTGATAAAAAGAAAACAAAACAAGAGCAATAATAACAAGTAAGGACTCTATTGGCTATAAGACTAGAGAGCAAGAAAGATATTATTATTATTTATTTTTTACTGAAAACTTGTTCACTCAACTTTTTATAAACAAGGCCAAGATAAAGATGCAGAGAAAGATATGCCTTGGTATATCTCCATATCAGATTACTTTCATTGATTATGTCAACAACTCAAAGTTCATTGATCAAATTTCAACACCATGTCAAATTTTGATCAAAGAAGGCCATTTTAACCTAAGCACCATGCTTAATTTTAAAAAAAGACCTATGGATGTACCTTATAAGTCTACACCCAAACCAGAGTTTATAACATAAGCAAAGGAAGCATGAATTTGTATGATCAAATGAAGACAATTATAAGAAGTTGGTGAACTTTTATTTACCTTCGCATACCTGAGTAAATGTACCGGCAACATATATGTATGAGGCGTTGAAGTTGTTGTTGCAGCTAGCATGATGGTTCTGCTTAGGTGATCTCCGAAGCCAGGCCACACACACATCAATGAGCATGGGCCATGGGCCTTGATGATACTAGCAAAGGTTCAGAAGAGGGTGACTCCCAATCTTTTTTTCTAGTTCTCTTTCTTTTTTTCTTTTTTAGTCTCCCTCATCTCTCTTCTTTTTTTTCATTCATTTTTTTCCTTCTCTTTTTTATATCATCTCTCTCTCTTTTTTTGATATATATATTTTAACTCTCTCTTCTTTTTTTCAAGGCGAGGCTGACATCTTCATCATCATTTTTTGAATGACCCTTTGGTGTGCATGGAACTTGGGTTTCTCACCGTCCTCCCCCACACTAGGACTTTTGCATAAAAGTCAAGTGCAGAGTTAAGGCCTTCTTACGAGTGTGTTCCATTACCTAGGAGTGCATCAAGCTTTTGTAGTTGATGTCGTTCCATGTCGTCAAGCATCATATGACTCGAGTTCTTCTTAATTTTTCCTGAAATGGTTAGCGACATACCCGAAGGTGCATACTAACTTGACAACATGCCCACACCATTTAAAGAAGATATATATATATATTTTGAAAATAACAATAGTAATAATAATAATAATATATATATATATTTTAAGGATAATCCGGGGTATCTCCCGGCAGTGCTTAAGTTATGGTTTTAAGCTTGACCGTGGGAACTTCTTCTTGCAGCAATCAATGGTGGCGTAGTTCCCAGCTTTACCACCAATCATAGGCATTAATATTCAAGCTGCAAGGTACGCACCATCGTACTACTACGGGGTTTGCAATGTTCATGACAAACATACGCATTCACAACCATTCTCTCAAAAAGTTGAACAACTAGAATCAAGAGATGGTTGCGAGATCCTCGTAGAAGCAGGTGGTCCAAAGCGAAACAAACTCTGGAGACCTTGAGCATAAATGTGAGGGACCTCAAAACCATGCTTGTTAGCGGGCTCCTTCTTGGCTCTAGAGTTGTTGCTTCGGGCATGTCCGTGGCACGGAAGTTTTCATTCTCAAAAGATGTATCATGGAGGATGATCACTTAACCTTGACTATTATTGAGAACAATGTTCTTGATGGCCAGAGGGACATGCATCTTGTTTGAGAAAGGGCGCAGGAGAAGGATTTGCATACTCAAACAAGTAGCTTTGCTTCGCCTTTAGGTTTTCGAGCAAGTGCTATGGCTGGCAGAAGCAAAACTTTCAAACTTCTCATCGGGGCTCCCTTCTTTTTTTATATATATAAATGAGATTTTCAAGAGGGTGCCCTATGAGAAGATCAAAATCGAGGATGGCATAGATGAGGAAGTATAAGAAACTTCGGTTTCGTTAATTTCCAATGGCATAACCCTAACAATCCCACAAAACTCAAAGGAAAGTCCGGATGGACTTCTGAAAAGTTTGTCGGTTGGGACTAGCGGCATATCGCCCTAAAAGGGTTTTTGCTGGAATGAAAGTAGTCCCAACTGTGAGGTTGTGTAGGGCTTTCACAGAAGTCCCCTTTAATGAGCAAGACATGGTTGTGGGAGGTGGAAGAATCTGAATTTCCTCAGAAGAACATTTCACTTCCAACAAGCAACAACCGTACTTTCGATGACTCCACATTAGGGGAGACTTCCTAAGAAATATCAGAATTTTGTGCCAAGAAATATTTTGAAGTTCTGCCATAATCCTCGAATTTTGATAGCGAACTCCGAAGGATAAAACATTCCTTCTTTCGGTGTTCGTGGTTCTGGCGAGGGCTCAACAGACGAATCGAAGGGTGGCAAGGGAAAGGATTTGGCTGCTGAGGGCTCTTCAGAACTTGACATGCCCTTGTATGGAGAGGTTTGGATACGATGACGGGAGAAGCATGCTTCTCTAGGATGTAAACAAGGATTTTCCTCTATTCCGTCATGGTTTTTATGAAAACGGCCCTCCAACGGTTATGTCAAAGCATAGGGCAGCATCTATGTCTAGATCCGAACAAAGGATATGCAAAAGCACATTATCGGATAAAGACAAGTCTAGGTCAACATGTATAAACATTGTAAACCTGGACTAGGCTGTACATATGGTCTCCTTCTCATTTTGCTCAAAGTCGAGGTTTGCCCTTGGTAGAGCGGCGATACGAGACATGGGTACGAATGCAAGATAAAACTTGATCTTAAGTTCATCCCATTCTTTATTCGCACTTTCTACGGCATCAGTGTACCATTGTTTTGCCTCCCCTTGAGGGAGAACAGAAACAACTTCCACTTAATAATTTCTTGTGTCATGCCAGGAATACTTAGGCATGAACACAATTCCTCGAATTTTTGCAAGTGGTCAAAAGAATTTTCATTGTCGTGACCAAATAAGGGTTTTGTCCGAACCATAGCTTTGAATCTTGGGTGGAGTTCATAAATGGATGGTAATTTTGGTTTTGAAAAAAGAATGTGGTTCAAAGAACTCCCCCTTTGAAGCAGAAGGATTTTGAATTTGGAGCTGGCTTTATGGTGAAAGGATCAGATAAAAAGGAATATTTTGTTTTTATAAAAAGGAATATTTTGTTTTTATAAAAAGAAAATATAAAAGATTTTTTTGATAAAACACAAGGATACACGGGTGAACTAGGTTTGGAGATAAATACGACAACCGTTCCCCGGCAATGGTGCCAGAAAGCTTGTTGGCGCTTCTTAGCGTCAGCAGAAAAGTCCGCAAGCGCACGGAAGTACCGTTGAAGCCTTCACCCGGAAGTATTCAAGGTATCGTAATTTCCCAGAGGAATGGTCTTTGTACTTAGTCTCTTAAACTAGTTTACTCAGAAGAGACGGAAGAGATAGCTTGGGTAGAGAGGTTCTTTTAAGGTCAAACGCATATAAGCGATGGAAACTTCCCCACTACTTGCTTGCTTTAGGCCCACTGACGCACCTGGTCTGCCAGGCGATACCAGCATCAGCGCTATTCTGCGTCCGAACGTGGGGGATACTGGTACGAGTGGACAGGGCTGTCACCACCTGCCACCTAACCCTCTGCCCGTGGGCGCGCGCAACATACAAAGGTAGACTCCAACCTAGACACCACGTCTACGAAGGCGACTACTACTCTAGCGGTGTACAGGAACATCCGTCTCTATCAGGAGTCCTCTTACTAGAGCATCCGTCCAAAGGACAAACGACGATCCCACAAATAAGTAGCTTTATGGAAGTAACATGCTTAATGAATCAAACCAAAGTTGAACACGAACTTCTTACTTCAAGTAGCAAGACGATCGTAGAGGTACAAGTTGGATCAAGAGCCGACAAGCCTGGCATTTCATCCACCCGGAGGCAGAACTGCTTCGACTCCGCTCTTTCTCCAGCTCTTATCCCTCTCTCACTCCCTATACTAAATTAGCTATAAGCTAATGGAATGGAGCTTGCTCTTCCTCTCTACATTGTGACCTCTTGTGTTGGTGAATCAATTGATGAATAGGTGTAGAGAGGACCCTCCTTTTATAGCTTGAGAGGAGGGGGTTCTATGCAAAAGGATCATCCCCACATGGAAGGACCCAAACCGACTTCCAAAGGCCAGTTTCCACTTTCCATCTGTGTTGATCGTAGGTGGGACTGTCCTTGGGGAACCGCCCTACAACCGCCAGAAGAAAACTGGGCTCGAGAGGCCCCACCAGGGGTGCGGTCGGTCCCGGGGGTAGCCGGTCCCCTGGCTGGGCCATCTGGCCACCGCCTTCGGGTGGTCGGTTGCTCCCTGGGCCTGGACCTCTCCCGTGGTTACGGATGGATCCAGTTCAGTGTTGAGGTGGGCTTTCTTGTTTTCCTTGGTTTGCGCTTTTTCTGAATATGCTTCCTGGAAGTGCGCTTTCTTGTGAATTTTATGCATTTCCACGTGTCAGACCTGCATGTCGGATACACAATAAAACTCGTGGAAAGATTAGATAAAAGCCCTACCTTTTATTTGTTTTAGTATTAAAATGATGTTGTATTTTAGTTGCTAAGGACCGCCAACACCATTCATTTCCACTAAATAAATGATCCATGCTTTAAAGGTCTTAGAATATCTCTCTTAGTTGATTTGATAAAAGAGAGACAAAAGGCTATGCAAAATGAATGAAAAAGAAAAAAATGAACACAAGGAAGTCCATAGAAAAGAAAAGAAAAAGAAATGAGCAGGTCTAAGCTCATAAATAAAAGAAAAGAAAAATGATAGCCATGTCTCAAAAACTTTATTAGAGAGAGATACAATTCTAAATAGAGGAGCATTATAGTCCACTATCTTCCACACACTTGCACATCTTGATCTAAGGGCATGACACTTCTCTCTTTGGATCCAAGCTTTGACTCTACAATACATGCAAAGTAAGTATGTTATATTCTTTCATTCCAACCTGAAGCTCCACATAAGCCATTTTTATAAGTAGGATGACAAAGAGAAGGCAACATTTACTTTGTGCCTTGGTAAGGAATCATACACCATTGGAGCGACATGAGAGAACCATCTGAGGAACATTAAGTTTTCTTTTGAAAAAAAACATTGCTAAAACCTCCAGTATGAAACTTGCAAAGAATAAGAAAATTAGTGCTCAAGTCAAACTGTTCTGTCTCTCAACCACCTAAGGCAAAGGAAAGGCCATAAGCCCCATAAAGAACTAAGGTAATATGGATGAATTTTAAGAGCCAATTTTTTCATTCAAAAGAGAAGTATTTTGTTGTACACATGGTACTATTGAAATATGAACATTGTAGCAACTCCTGATCCACCGAGACTAAGTTTAATTATTTGCTCGGGACGAGCAAAGGTTAAGCTTGGGGGATCTTGTTGACGGTGGATAAGCAATAAAATTCCATACTCTAACACCGTCAATAGACTCGGTTTCTGATGGAAGATCAACATAACATGAACATATTTTATCCAATAACAAGTTCCACTTGTACACTTAGCTTGTGAATGCAGGGAAGATCAAATAGAGCAGAAATGAGCACTTGGAGCCCAATATGTTGGGTCGGCCGAACCACCCACGTGGGCACCAAGCTGTCACACATCAACAAATGACTCAAGGAGGCACATAGAAGAGAGTGGAGCACCTGGAGGGCCCACAAGCAAGTCGGCTGACCCACATGTGGGGCTTACCAGGCTCTGCTGACATGGCATAATCCGTGTGACACTCCACTCAGCGCAATTCCACGATTGGATCAAAGTTGTGTTTCTAATCAACGGTGGAAGATCAAAGCACATGGATCAAGGCGTGAACTGACAAGACCAAGGCGAAACCAGTACATAGCCACACTCTATGACCAGTGGGGACCACAGTGGTAGGCCCACCTTGCCATAGGTGGGTCGGCCGACCCACCCATGGTGGGCCTAGGCCACCGCCATGCTCCACTGACTTCCTGCATACTTCCCACGTGATGGTTTTGACACTGCCGTCCATCTAAGGCGGTTTCAATGGCGGTTTATCCAAGGGAGGAGAATGAAGGAGCACGCGGGTCGCTGACATGGCACCTGTCCACTTCCCCCTATATATAGAGGCTGCCTCCACCCTCTCAAGACATGATTCAATCAAGATACAAGTGAAGATCAATGTTGTTCCACCGCTAGTAGTAGTGTAGTCTAGTGTGGGAGTTAGAGTTGAGTCAAGCTTCGCTTGGGGTCTCTGGAGTCATCTGCTGGAGAGTCTAGTATAGCTCTTGTATCTTTCTCTTTATGTAAGACTTATTTACTTTAATATAATATTCCTGCTTTACTTTACTGAGTCTTTACTTAGTGCAATATTATTCTTGCAATAGTATTATTGTGAGTTATCTTATTACTTGGTCGGCATACATTAGATTGTGATCCTGTAAGCAACTCACGTGTGTAGTTCATCGCCTGTCATAGGGTGCTCTAGTTGCCTTGGCCACCGTTAGAGTAGTGAGAATTAGTGTAAGCATGGTGCTTAGACTAGATCTTGCCTTTGAATGCTGCTTCCCGCATGGATTGTTTGTGGGTGCTAGCAGGTGGTGACAGCTCTGTCTAGTCTTAGTATCTCTCCATGTGTTTTAGGCAAGTTCTTAAAAGGTAGGCTCCCATAAGAGTATAGGCACTTCGGGTAGAGGTTATATCCTCTATTGTTTCACACTATCCCCTACACACCGGAAGTAAGGTAGCAGTCTTAGTGTACTTCGTCCATTTGATAGGATAGATCACATGAGTAGAGTTTGAATCACATGAACCTTTCTCACTCGTTGTCCTCCCACCTAGCAATACTACACTAGTTATCTTTTAGCATTTCATTTGTTATCTTTGAATCATCACCTTCCTATGATACTTTGATTACCCCCTTCTGCACTAGTTGTGCTAACTTGAGATAGAATTAAGGATCCCCCTCTATTAACATTTCTAGCAATCGCTTTCCCTTGGGATAAAATAAATAACGATACCTTGGAATACTCTCGGGTGAAGTGCTACAGCGGTATATTCTGTGCGCTTGCGGAATTATCCAATAGACATAAGAAATACCCAAACACTTCTGGCGCCGTTATCAGAGACAGCCTAACACCATATCTCTGGTGATTGCGCTAAGAAGTGTCAACAGCAGGTGGCCTTCTTCCACCACTCAGCATCGACGTCCGGATCCAGAACTCGCAGACCCTGGCACCACGATGAGCTTGGCCTGACAGTTCGAACTACGCGAGTAGTATGCTGCGCCGGCACCTACTGCGCTGGCAACCAGGGCTGCGTCCTAGGCCGCCTTGCTTGCCCCAACCCCCGCTTGGTGTTGCCAACGCCGCTGGGTGCCCAGGCCCCTGCGCTCGTGACAATTTCCATGGAGGGCCGCCAGATCAAGCACCTCGCTCAGGCAGAACAGGAGGACCGCCATCGCCTCGGGCTTTGCTACAATTGCGACAAGAAGTTTACCCGGGGTCACAATCGCTTCTGCAAGCGGATCTTCCTCCTGGAAAGCGCCATCGAGGAGGAAAACATGGACCCGTCGGAGGGCCTCGAGGATGCACGCACAGAGGAGTCGCCCGTGTTCTCCCTCCAGGCCATCGCCGGGGTCACCTTCTCCGACGCCATGCAGATCCCAGTCACACTCGGCACCGCATCCCTCGTCGCTCTATTGGACTCCGGCAGCACCCACAACTTCATCTCCGAGGCTGCTGCTCACCGATCCGGCTAGCCAGTCCAGCGTCGACCCCGCCTCACGGTCATGGTTGCCAATAACGAGCGCGTGACCTGCCTCGACGTTATTCGCGGCGCTCCGTTGGCATCGGCAACAACTCGTTCCACGCTGACCTCTTCGTCATGCCCCTCGCCGGCTACGACGTGGTCCTCAGCACCGAGTGGCTCACCGTTCTGGGGCCGATCGTCTGAGATTTTGGCGCTCGCGCCATGATCTTCAAGTACAAGGGCAGTCAGATCTGCTGGCAGGGACTGGCTGGCCCACGGCCTCCGGACGTCAATGCTACCACGGCCAGCAGCACCCTCCTGGAGGAGCTTCTCGATGAATTCCAAGACGTCTTCACCAATCCCCACATCTGCCACCACCGCGTATAAGTATCTAGGGTTTACAAATTTAGACACATGCATATGGATATATATTATTTAATAGTTGCTAGGTAACAAGGAAAACCATAGGTTATACTTGCCTTCAAAGTCAGCATGGTTTTGATCCTGCTCAAAGTCTTGCTCCTGGAACACGTCGTCCTCTAAACGCGAGATTCCAATCTGCAAGCATTCACACAGTCATTACATGCAAGAAACATTATCACTATTAGAACAATACACCATAAACAATAACATAGAATAAGGAAAATAATTAGATAAATAGAATCTACATGTTTCTAGGAACACATGAACGTAAAGACCACTTCAATCGGACCTAAAATGGAGAAGTTATAAAGAAAACCAGTTCCAGGGGCTTTTCTGTAATTAAAAACATTTTACTAAGGGCCTACAACTAAATCCGAGGCCTATACTGCAAAGAAATAAAAAACAGAGGGGGTTTTAGGCTTAAAAACGGGCTCTGGTCCTTAAGTATAAGAACCAGAGAAATCCAGGGTTTAAACCATTAAAAACAGGGCTTAAACCTAAATAATTTTGAACTACGCAGGGCTGCGGGTTAATTTCCGGAAAAAGGAGGGCAAAAATGTAGAATGGCTGGGGGCTGTCGGGTGGCGGCCAACACCACGCCACGTGGCGGTCAGCGACTGGCGGGGTTCACGGCGGGGGCTGTGGACCGGCTGCCCCTTCGGTCTCCGGCGAGCAGCGAGCAGTGCTGCAGAGCTCGGGTGCCGACACGGAGGGCACCGACACAACACGGGGGCGGTGGCGAGCTCGAAGGTGAAGGTCATTGACTCGGACGGTGGTGCCATGGACAGAGGCCGCCGAGCTCGTCGGCGTACGCACGGTTGGGGTCCACGGCCACCAAAACACGAAGGGGAAACACCGGGACAAAGAGAGGGCCATGGCGAACACGTAGGAGGACTCAGTTTCACCGGAGAGCTCACCGAGATGAGCAGCGACGACGACGGACCTGCACAAGGGGAAGATAGGCTTGGGTGAGCTCGTGCTCATGAAATTGGATGAAAAGGGGAACGGAGAAGGGCTCAGGTGACGAAACGCCGCGGCAGGGCGATGAAAATGGCCGGTGGCAAGCTCTCAAGCACGACAATGGCGGAGTGAGCGGCAAGGTGGAAAAGGGAGGGCTCGGTGGCTCGGCTACGCCCTTTATAGGGCTCGGGGAGGGCGGCAAGGGGTCGCGGGTGCGCCACTCACCCGAGAGGGTGGCGGTAGTGGCCATAAATACACCGCGGTGGCCGTTGCCGCGGAGGAGAAACGGTGATGGCGCGCGGTTCCGGCTGGAGGTAGGGGAAGAGCCCCTGGCCACTGGCAGGTGGGGCTGTGCGGCAGGGAGAGAGAGGAGGCAAGCAGCTGCGGGCTGGCCTCGCGTGGGAACGGGCCAAGCGCATGGGCCGCTGCCTGCTAGTGTTGCGCGTGAGGGGGAGGGAGAAAGGAGAGCGGGCCGGGTGGGGGGAGGGCAGGCAAGCCGAGCTGGGCCAAAAACAAGGTGGAGGGAGGAAGAGAAAAACAAATTCCATTTCATTTTCTAATTTCACAAATTCAAACCTTTTTGAATTTAAAATTTGAAAACAAGCACAAGCAAGCTATCCTCCACACCCCAAAAATGTTATGCACCAGCATGTATGCAACAAACAATTATAAAGCATATTTTTCCAAAATCTTCTATATATATAAAAGATATTTTTTTGCTCATTTAAACTTGGTATAATCTGCACATAACTATATAAAATAATTTCTAAATTCCAAGGTGATTTTTAGTATGTTACAAACCTACCCCACTGAAAATGAATCTCGCCCTCGAGATTCGACAGATTAAAAAAAAATGGGGATAAGCTGTTCTAAGCTGTTCTTCTCTTTTCCAGGTTGCCTCATCCTCTGAATGCCTATTCCACTGAACCTTGGACATCCTGATAATCTTACTCTAGTGATCCTTTCTGCAATGTCCAAAATTTTGATGGCGACATCTTCATATGTGAGATTCTCTTTGAGTTTTATTTCTTCCAGGGTAACTGTTTCTCGGGTACACGCAAACACTTTTTAAGCAGAGACACATGGAACACACCATGAACTCCGGAGAGACTTTCTGCCAAGTTAAGCTGATAAGCCACTTCTCCTCGCCTTGCTAGGATTTTGAAAGGACCCACATATCTTGGTGATAATTTTTCCTTGACATTAAATCTCTTGACTCCTTTCATAGGTGTGACCTTGAGGTATACTGTGACATCCCGGCACAGGGTTTAATAGGATTGATAGGATACTCATACCAACAACTTGCAACTTCTT
This sequence comes from Eremochloa ophiuroides, assembly GCA_038502445.1. Classification (NCBI taxonomy): domain Eukaryota; kingdom Viridiplantae; phylum Streptophyta; class Magnoliopsida; order Poales; family Poaceae; genus Eremochloa; species Eremochloa ophiuroides. The sequence continues at coordinate 480,828 of JAHLJS010000057.1, read as the reverse complement.
TTCCGGAAGCCCACCTCCAAAGAACTCTGAGGTTAAGTGAGCTTGGCCCTGGAGCAATAGGTGACCGACCGGGAAGTCCTTCCCGGGTGCGCACGAGTGAGGACAAAGTGCGCAGAAAAAAGTGGTGTTGGTCTGTGAGGGCAGTCTATATCCTAGTTAAGCAGCTAGATGTAAGCGGCCCCAGCCTGGGAGAGGTGTTCTACATTTCCTGCCATATAATGCCTCAAACGGTGACATGTTCAAACTTTTCTGATAACTGTTATTGTAGAATTCTGCGTATGCCAAGCTTTTGTCCCAACTGCTACCATATTGCAGCGCACATGCTCTCAACATGTCTTCTAGGATTTGATTAGTTCTCTCTGTTTGCCCATCTGTCTGCGGATGGTAAGCGGAGCTAAAATTCAATTTTGTGTTCATCGACTCATGAAGTTTCCACCTGAATTGCGACGTAAATTGAGTTCCTCTATCAGAAGCTATCTTCTTAGGAACTCCAGTCAAACATACGATCCTCTTCATATACAATTTTGCCAACTGTGCGCCAGTGTTAGTTGTTTTGACAGGAATAAAGTGTGTCACTTTGGCTAATCGGTCAACGAAAACCCAGATAAAATCATATCCTCCTTGTGTACATGGCAACCCCACTATAAAATCCATACCCACTTCTTCCCATTTCCATTCAGGTATTTTCATGGGTTGAAGCAGTCCAGCGGGTCGTTGATGTTCTGCTTTGACTCGTTGGCATGTATTGCCTGTGGCCACATACTCTGCTATGTCTCGTTTCATACCACACAACCAATACCTTTCTCTAAGATCAAGGTACATCTTTGTGCTCCCTGGGTGGATGGAGTAAACTGAGTCATCAGCCTCTCTTAGTATCATGTCCTTGATCTCCTTGGAGTCTGGTACATAGATCCTGTTTCCACACCATATTATCCCTTGGTCATCCATACGAAATCTAGGGGCCTTGCCTACTATAATGCTTTCGGCAATCTCCTTGATCTTTTCATCTTCCGACTGTCCTTTTCAGATCCCACGTTCTAGAGTGGGTTCAACCTCTAATTCCACTGTGTGTGTCACCACTGCCATATTCAACCTTGCAAGGTCTTCGCACAACTCTTTTGGCAGTTGAGACGCACAAGTCATATTTGCATAACTTTCACGACTGAGAGCATCAACTACCACGTTGGCTTTCCCGGGGTGATAATGTACCTCAAGATCATAGTCCTCAATCAACTCAAGTCTTCTGCGTTGTCTCAGGTTCAAATCTGACTAAGTGAATATATATTTCAGGCTTTTGTGATCAGTATAAATTTCACACTTGTGACCAATCAGATAGTGTCTCCATATTTTTAAGGCATGCACCACGACTGCCAATTCCAAATCATGTGTCAGATAATTTATGTCGACGAGACACCGTCGATAGTCTACCGAGGGGTATGCCCAAGATAGTAGATTGGTCAGTGAGGGTGCGCCTGAGAAGAACAAGCGTTACGCTGGAAGCGTGAGACACAAGATTTATACAGGTTCAGTCCGCCGCAAGGCGTAATACCCTACGTCCTGTGTGCTGATGGATTGTATTGCTATGATATGAGATTGGATCTATCCCTGGCCCTCCTTATATAGTCTGAAGGGACAAAGTTACAAGTAAACTATCCAAGTTGGTACAATAACCATGCGGTGCAGTGCCTTGCGCTGCACGTCTTTGTCTTCTGGGCCTGGCCAGCTTTGATGGTGCGGCCCATGTCTTGCCTTGTGGTACCGGGGGTTTATATCCCCACAGCTAGTCCCCGAGCGCCTTGCATTCGTCTGGAGGTGTAGATCTTCGGAGTTGCTTGACAAGACGGATGTAAGGAGCCCAGAAAAAAATTGAAAAGAGCTTTCTCCTTAGTGGAGTGTATCCACTTTTCGTTCGTCAGAACCAATACCTTCACTGTTAGGTAAAGTGTATCCACTTAGTCCCCGAGCCTGATAGTAGGTGACGCAGTCACGTGGTGTCAGGGTCAAAATATTTATTCTTGTTGAATATGTGAAGTGTCGATGAAGTCCCCGAACATAGCAAGTGATCGGGAAAAATCTTCCGAGTGGTCGAGGCGACGATGAAGTCCCCGAGCACAGCAAGTGATCGGAAAAAAATCTTCTGAGAAGGCGCTCGACGACGAAGTCCCCGAGCACAGCAAGTGATCGGAAAAAAAATCTTCCGAGCAGGCGAGGTGACAAAGTCCCCAAGCACAGCAAATGATTGGAAAAAAAATCTTCCGAGCAGGCGAGGCGATGACGAAGTCTCCGAGCACAGCAAGTGCGCAGGAAAGAAATCTTCCGAGCAGCCGAGGCGACGACGAAGTCTCTGAGCACAGCAAGTACTCGGGAAAGTCTTCCGAGAAGACGAGGCAATGACGAAATCCACGAGCACAACATGGTGCTCGGGACAATTTTCCGAGCAGGTGAGGCGCATATCAAGACCCCCGATGTGCTGCCCAAGATCAGCACCATGATCCGAACAGCGTGGAGTGTCTTGATAGCTCGGTGACGAGACCCCAGCGTGGTCGGTGGTGACGATGAGCGACGACGAGGACGGCGAGTAGCGACAACGAGTCCCCAGCGTGGTTGGAGACAGGTTCCAGCGGGAGGTCGGCGAGTAGCGACGACGTGTCCTAGCGTGGTCGGAGATGATGTCCGAGCAGCGCGAGGATGGCGAGTAGCGACGACGAGTCCCTAACGTGGTCGGAGATGATGTCCGAGCAGAGCGAGGATGGCGAGGAGCGACGGCGACGAGTCCTAGCGTGGTCGAAAACGGTGTCCGAGTAGCACAAGGACGGCAAGAAGGAGCGACGAGTCCGGCGACGAGTCCCCAGTGTGTTCGGAAACGGTATCCGAGCAGCGTGAGGATGGCGAGGAGCAACGAGAGATCGGCGGTGAGTTCCTGCAAAATAAATATGTACAGTGGGTAGTACATGATGTAGGTTTTGGAGCGGATCCCAATATTGTAGAATGCATGATAATATTGTCCGTTTCTTGCTCTTGTCAGGTCACGTAATTTCCCCTGGTAGTTGGCCTGTTACATTTAAACACCTGACCCCGCGTCTGGTTCTGAGGTTTCTTAACATGATCATGTTTGTGCCGGCTTATGGGGCGAAAACATGTTTCACGAATTAAGGCGTGTGCTATCAAGGTACGTTAAGCAATCCTTAAGAGAAGAAAACGGAGAGATACTTAGTATCTCGTCGGCGGAGAAAATCTTCTGAGTGCCCGAGCATTGTCGGGGCTTATGGAGAAATTGTCAGCGAGTGCCCGAACTTTGTCGGGGCTTTTGGAGAGGTCGGCGGCAAAGAACCATGAAGATAATTTCTGAAGATATATGGAGGTCGAAGAATATGTAGAAGAGTATTAAAAATATCACTTAGCTTAGCTTGATTGATGTCGAGCGGAGTGGTCGGCGTGTCACGGAGTCGCTCATTAGACGGCTTTCGGTTTGCTGTTGTCGATGTCGCCATAGAATGTTGATGACGAGATGCGCAACGAATTTTAGCTGGGAGGCTTGCTGAACAGTTTGAATGGTGGCTCGGACGGCGAGACTGAGCCTCACGATTGAAGATGAAAATCATGGTGCTGCTGATCTGAGCACGATCCGTGGCCATCGCAGACTCTTGAGATGCCGAGACACCCTGGATGATGCTGGTGAAAAATCCCTTCTGGTTCGCCGTTAATACGTGTACTAAGTGTTGTTGTAAGCCTTCAGGTCACACGTGCATATATGCATCTAGCATTTGATTTGCATGGTCCTGTATGCACGTGGTCGTTGTTTGCACGTTGACGGAAGGTTGATTCATCCGATCAGCAACATGATGGAGAGTGACGACACGATCTGGGTGACGACAGGATCTGTGCTACTGCTGAGAGGAGTTTTCCCCATGATCATGGCTGTAATAGAGCCCTGTAGATGCATTAATCACGATGGACCGATCCCGATGCGTGGCGACCACGCTCGAGCCAGACCGGACGCGGTAGGCCAGATTGGATGTCTTCGGGACGCCGAACTCTGCTGCCGAACGTCGGAGCCTGCCGCGAACGCCGACGAAGAAAATCTCTCTCCTCTTTTAGATTGCGCTCGGTGATGTGGTCGACGAGCCGGCATGTCTTGGTGGCGTCGTAGGCCGCCGCGTCAGATCTTAGCATGGTGAAGATTGCCGCCGCGAGATTTGGTGCGATCAACGCATCGTGTCCGGTCCGCGCTTGGCAACATGTCGATGGAGAGCTCGGGTGCAGAGCTTGACCGGAGAACGCCATGAAGTCCGATGTCTTGACGAAGTCCCCAAGCGTAAAGTTCGACTGGAGAACATGGCGGAGGCTGGCGTGTATTGGAGAATGACAACAACTTGGAAATCCCCTGGTGGTCGGCGAGTCATGGAGAGCGGCGAGTTCCCAGCCTGATCGGAAACGGTGTCCGAACAGCGAGTGGACGGCGAGAAGTGGCGACGAGTTCTTGTGGAGAAAAATCTTCAGTGAGTGCCCGAGCGTGATCGGGACTTATGGAGAGATCGGCGAGGAGTCAGAGCGCGTAACTCTTTGGAGGGATCGGCGACCGGTGCCCGTTCCTTTCGACGGGGCTTGTGGAGACGCTGCTAAAACTGCCCAATTATCCCCGGGGCTTACGTAATAGCGAAGATTAACGGCCCAGGCGTTCCTGGGGCTTACGTGGTGGCGAAGCTGCCTGCTCCTGTGTAACACCTGGTTTTCCGAAGAATACCAAGCGTTAACTATATGTGTGCCCAGGATGTCCACAGAACACATATAGTGTCAAATATGGTAAATACCATAAGCAATGCTTAAATACATAGCGAAACATATTTACATTAAGACTTACAAATATATGAAAGCACAACGGAAACTAGTCTTCATCTTCTATCTTCGGGGCACCATACTCCACAGGGACGGTTGACTGGGGGAGCACTCGCCTAGTACTCATGGAACTCCTTTGGAAACTCCTCACTTTATCCACCATCTGGTACCCATCCGGGATTTTTATTGGTGAAACCACAAGCGTCAGCTCACCATGCTCAGCAAGTATAACATGAGGGGATGCAAGGCTCAAAAAGCTGACACGGCTGAACTGCGTAAGCACTTTTAGTTGGTCATATTTTACTTATTAAGAGTCTATGTAACTAAGTTATGCTTAGCACCCCAGTGAGATTATAATAATTATCATCAATATCATTTCATCATCTCGAGCCATCCATAAAATCATCTGTCTCAAAAAGGATCCAGGCCGCTCGTGTCCGTGAGCACGGCTGATATATCAGTTTGATCAAACTCTGCAGAGTGTGTACACTTTCACCATGAGTCGTGAATTCCCATATGCCCCGAGGCGGCCAACCACTTATCACTTCCAAGGTGAGCAGGCAGGGAACCACTACGAAGCCTTTCACTAGTCACTCTAACAAGTTAGTAGACGCAAGGTTTCGGCAAGGCGAATGGAGGCCCCCTTCAAGAATGGCACACCATGTGACCGCAGCCCAGCACACATCTTGACAGGCTCGGAACCCATTCTTGAACCTAGACCCCCCTCTAGCGCCTTTCGGTAACTACTAACAAGATAGAGAAGATCTAGTTACTCATCTAAGACCAGAGCCATGTGATTCTCATGGTTGTACGGTAAATCCTGGGTGGCCGCTTTAAGATTCAGATGCATACGGAGGGCAGACTAGAGCGACCAAAAAGGCCCAATGCTCTAGCCCTCTTCTATCCATGTTGCTTAAAAGCATCTTCCATCCATAGTTGCATAATCATTAATCAATATTATAGATCATTATTGTTGGTGATAGCAACTAAGCCAATCTACCCATATGCAATAACCCATAGGTAACAAGGATATAAGATATCAATAGTTCTAGGTAAAATCCTTATAGGTTTATCATATTAGACACATGCATATGAAAATGTGATTAAATGGTTATTAGGCAACAAGGAAACTCATGTTACACTTGCCTCCAAATGCTTTCCAGGCACTCCAATTTCTTCATGATCATCCTTGCATAGCTCCACTTCTAACGATCGGAACAACCAGCACAAGCTTCACATTCAAACCTAGAAACAATACACCAAGCATTATAACAATAAATTACAAAGGTTTTGAAAACGTATGGCTTGTTCTATAATCGTGTGAGCGCAAAAACTAAACAAAACAAGAACCACAATTAAGTGATGTGAGAGTTGAAAGGTATAGGTGGAAAAGATTGGATTGGATGAGCAAAGTGGAATTTGGACTAGAACATATTTAACGTGACAAAAAGGATTGAATATGTATTAGGTTTTAAGCACAAGGTTTGGCTTTGTAGAGCATGATATGTCATGGTGTGTGGTAGAGAAACTGGAATAGACAGCATAGGAGAATAATATTGAATTGATATACATCATGTGGCATTCTCCTAGGGATATATGATAATTAGTGATATGATGTTTCCATCACTAAGCTGGAGTGACATATCAAGGTTGATAGTAAGGATAGATGTTTATTTATGGTGAGGATGTAGTTTATGAGACTTGATAAAACACGACTTGAAAAGGAGAAATATGTTTAGTGGTCACAAGATCATGGTGGAGTGATGTGGTTTGATAGGATTAACTAAAATATAGCTCATGGTTCTGCCTGTATGATTTAAATGATGACCAAAATATAGAGAATATGCATGCAACATGTAAGGGCATGTCACATGAAGAGGGCATGTCAATCAGAGATGCACTAAGGACGAAACAAATTTGCTAGTTGGTGGTATGCTATTAGGCACCATTGGAGGACTGGGATTGAATAATGGATAACATGATATGACATTGATAACAAGATTTATCTCTAGTTATAGAACATAACATGACAAATATGGTGGTGGTGGTTTGGACGGGTAGATCATGTTAAGCGCATGGAGACCATGGATTTAAGGTGGGAAGAGAGGTTACACAAATGGCTTATGTTCTGAATATTCCTTAGAGATATGAGGGAATGATTTTGGATAAGTGAATAGGTTACTTTGGAACATGTCATGACCAACAAATGCACTGAGGTGGATGCTAGATCAACGGAAAACAAGGTTATGTCGATTTGTGCATCGGTTAAGCGTAACCGGTGGAGGACAGCGGGAAATATGATGATAGATTGCGTGGTTATAACAAATACAAATGGAAATATATTTTGTAGGATTTCTAGGTACTGCATGAGGGAGGTTATGACAAAAGGAGGTGACGTTTTGACCATCCGTTGGTAGGAGAACATGATTGCAAGATGCGACTATGTGGTTGTTTGGCATGGCAAGGGCAGCGACATGACAATGATTATAACTCAAGCGTCATTATTCATATGATGAAGCTGACTTGCAGGGATGTGTGTAGGTATATCATACACACAACGGTCAAAGGTGCTGATCACCGGAGTGGTCAATCAACGGGAACGCTCGTGCCAACCCGCTGTGGTGCGGCTGCGGCACAGCAGGACAGCAGGACAGTGACCACAAGATAGGAGCATATATCTTTCATAATTTATCATATAGCCATGAAACTTTTCAGAGGTGTGTGCAACTATATAAAGGATAACATATCCAAAGGGTTGATCAAGAGGTTCAATGGATCAACGGGAACGCCACTGACAAAAATAGGGTCATTTCTGTTTGGACAGCAGGAGCGGCAGACAATTCGGTCTCTATATCTCGGCCATCATGGATTGGATAGCTGAACCAACTTGTGGGATCATATGCAGGGATGTCATGAACATGTAGGTCAAAGGGATTTATGATTTGGTCAGCGGATTAGCGGGGAACGCCGAAAGCACTCAGAGATGCCAATCTGTCCAGACAGCAGGGACAGCGGCACGGTGATGACCATATCTCTAAATTCTCAACTCCTATGAAGAAACCATTTTGCAGGGACGTGTTCAAGGATATGAACTACAATTTCACCAAAGGGTTTGATGATTTGATCAAAGGAACAGCGAGGAACGCCGCTGCCCAAAAACAGCAGCGCTGCTGGCCGCCAGGACAGCAAGACATACAACATGTATATTTCATCGGGAATCAACCAAACATCAACAAGGGTACTTGATATTCAGAACACTATAAAAACATTATGGGGGACATGATTTAGGGTTCTCACCATGGGTATTGGTGGGGTGGAGCGGGGAAACTCATCAACGATTGCCGGTGATGATAACGCGGTTCAACGGTGCATCCTTCTCGCGATGCGGTTGATCGGGGCGACATCCATGGTGGTAGAAGCAACCACCACGTCATGGTGAGCAGGGAGGTTGATGTTGAACTCCTCCAAATCCTTGTTGGGTGCTTGGGAAGGAAATCAAGGTGTTTAGATGGGTTGCAATCGCCGAAATACTTCGTTTCCATGGACGGGATGGAGAGGAAATTTGGGGATTGGTTGGGGCAGCCATGGGGGAGAATGAGGAAGAGGAGGGGCATCTCCCCTCTGTTCTTGACGTGGGAACTGAAGGGGGAGGCGTGAGGGGGCTGTGGGGGAGTTATACTTGAAGGGGAAAGGGTGGGAGACCAAAGGGTTGGAAGGCAAAGGGTCTTGTCTTGATATTTTCTTGACTTGGTTGATATTTTTGTGCAAGATGGAGAGGACATCAGGTGGATGACGTGGGAGAGGTGAGAGGAAGAGGTAGAGGGCTGGTTGGACTCTATGTTGAACCACAAAAGAGGGGAGGGTGGTTGGGCTTTGACCCGCGGCGAAAAATAACTCAAAGTTTTAACTGGATTCGGTTCGAAGCGATGTCGGAGGACGCAATGAGTTGGGTTGACCCATTAGCAATAGAAATAAAGATGGGGAATATGGTTTACTAATGGGATAGATTTAGGTGCTTGTATTAAAACAAGAATACAATATGGAATGATAGTGTTGAGCTCGGATCGCTAAATTCGTAGAGACACGATAAGGTTTCGGGAAATTTAGCGTTCCAAAATGGTGAGACCATGACCGTATGGTTTTCAAGGATGGTTCAAAAATATGTTTGGGTTTGACCAAGAGGATAATGAGTGGAGGAGAAAGAGTCCATGTATATATTGCCCAAAGGTCAGGAAACGAGAAGAAAGATGGAACTGAGATTAACAGGGGTACATAACATGTGATTGATTTCACTTGAACAAAGTGATGGTAGAGTTGCATATGGGATACAATGATTGATCATTAAGCATATGTTTTGATATTTGAACAAGAGTCAATTAAAAGGGATTGGAATCTCAAATATAAGGAAAAAGGGATAAAGAGAGAACATATTAGGATATGACTAAATAGAGCTTTAAAGAATAGGTGTTAGGGTGATGGCAAGATGAACATTTGAAGAGCCATCAAGGTTTTTGGAATAAGGATCAAGGTATATGGTTCCAAGGATTTAATCATGAATGGGAACTTGATCAAAGATTTGAGAAATTTGATTCCAATTAAACCCTATGCGTGTTTGAAAACTTTTGAAATCATTTTTCATACAAAACACTATGCAAAGGCATGAATGCAACAAACCTTTAAATTGTTCACAAAATGTTTGAAAACTCACATTTTCCATTATCCAGAATGTCAACAACTTAAGCTATGTTGGAATTTTTAGAAAATGGTAAAAATCATTTGTTTTGTTTTAAGTGTTTTCTAGTCACATCCCAAAACAGAAATTTTGGGGTGTGACATCCTGGCAGGGCTTACGCTTATCGTGAGCGATGGCTTCCCGAATCTATCGGGGCAGTCGACGAAGCGGTGAAGTTGGGCAGCCTGCCAAATGCAGGGCTTATGCGTCGACGTAGTTAGGCTGCCCGAACTGGTGCGGGACTTACGCGTTGTCGAAGTCATGCTGCCCGAGCAGTTGCGGGGCTTACGCGGCGATGAAGCTAGACTGCCCGAGCAGGAGCGGGGCTTACGCCGGCGATGGAGAATCATGAAGATAATTTTGGCGATGATATGTCGTAGACGGCTTACTTAGCGATGGCTCGACGTGGGTCGCTGGACGGCTCACCGTGGCTTGGTATATAGCTCGGACAGCTTCAGGCTTGCTGCTGTCGAGGTCACCGTAGAGCGTTTGACGACGAGAGGCGTAATTAATTTCCTACCAGCAAATATCATATAGATTTGTGGAGAGATCTGAGGACGAATAATATGTAATAAAAAATATTAATTAAGCTAAAATCATGACTTAGCTTTTCATTGAGGACGAATAATACTCGTAGATCTTTCGTGGCTTCTGTCTCTATTTTTTGGAGTGCATGTACGTGGATGCGTATATATAAATCTTGGTTGCTTGCATGGCCCCTTCCTTTGTTGGTTGAGGATTCGGACGTAGTGATGATATGTAGGTTGGATCCAGGCTTGGGTCTTGTGGCTCGAGTTTTCAACTTGCATGGTCCTGTAGATCCGTTTGTGATCGTATGATCGTACATGGCCTTGTAGATTAATACTCTTTGAATAGGAAACCGTGGAACACCACCACGGTCCACGGAAGGCTGACATGACGATCTGGACTTTCTTTCTTTTTTTTTTGTCTTCCTCACGGCTTGGTGTCGACGTCGGCGAGGATCCAGGGTAGCGATGGAGCCGATCGGTCGTGTAGCCGCGGAATAATCAAATTCGATGATGTCTTTGACGTCTTTGGCGAAGGATGCCACCACGAGATCTTGGATCGTCGCAGACGATGTTGATGGTCAAATTTTCATCTGGTTCGTCGCCGCCGGATGTGATCGATGATGACGAAAGAATCATCGTCTTGTCCGTCATAGGATCAGGTAGCACATCTCCTACCTGGCGCGTCAATTGTTGATGAGACACCGTCGATGGTCTAACGAAGGGTATGCCCAAAATAGTAGATTGGTCGGTGAACGTGCGCCTGAGACGAACAAGCGTTAGGCTGGAAGCGTGAGACACAAGATTTATACAGTTTCAAGCCGCCGCGAGGCGTAACACCCTGCTGATGGATTGTATTGTTATGATATGAGATTGGATCTATCCCTGCCCCTCCTTATATAGTCTGAAGAGACAAGATTACAAGTAAACTATCCAAGTTGGTACAATAACCGTACGGTGCAGTGGCTTGCGCCGCACATCTTTGTCTTCTGGGCCGGGCCAGCTTTGATGGTGTGGCCCTTGTCATGTCTTGTGGTACTGGGAGTTTATATCCCCACAATTTAGCTCATACTTTCATAGCTGCCTTGATGCATAAGCAACTACTCTGTCTTCCTGCATAACAACACAGCCTAAGTCTTGTCCTGATGCATCACAATATATAGAAAAACTCTTGCCAATATCAAGCAAAACTATCACGGGGCTGTGGTTAATCTCCTTTTCAGTTCTTCAAAGCTGGCTTGGCACTTTTCCGACCATATGAATTTTGCACCTTTCTCAAGCAGAGTTGTCATGGGTTTTGCAAGTTTTGAGAATCTCTGTATGAACCTTCGGTAGTAACCTGCCATACCAAGCAAACTTCGGATTTCACTAACGTCTTTTGGGGATTCCAATTCACCACATCCCTTATTTTCTTTGGATCAACTGCCACTCTAAAAGGAACACATAGGCTAGAGGAGGGTGAATAGTCTATAAAATTCTCTACAATGCACTAAACCACAAGTTAGCAAATAACAAAGCGATTGCTAAGCACTAGCACTAACCTACTCTATGTAAGCCACTTAGCACAATATACTACTCACAAGTATATGCACTCAAGCGCAAGAAACCAACTCTTTCGAGTCCTAAGCAGATGGCACCTAAACAAAAGATAAGCGCAAGAGAGTAGTGATCGAGAAAGATATACCAACGAGAAGAGTAGGGGTTGATCCAATCACCAGAAGATGAACAATATGAATACCAAGAGATCAACCACTAGAAATCCAGAAGACCAATCATCCACTCAAAGGTAGAGAAGAGATAACACTCGATTTTTTACCGAGGTTCACGTGATCGCCGTCACCCTACTCCTCGTTGTGGCACCGGTCTTTCTTGGTGGATTGCGAGCTAGGCTTCACACGCCAATGCCTCACCAGGAGCTGGTCACCAACACAAGAGAAGTGGCTATCAACCACGAGCAATCCACTAAAGTAGGTTTTGGCACTCCGCTGGGGGATAAACGCAAGAACTCCTCACAAACAACACCACAGTGTGGACTTGAACAATCACCAATCAATCTCACACCAAATCAACCTCCAAGCCGCTACGGACAAGGCAATGCCCCAAGAGAATAAGAACTCGCCTTGCTTGTTCTCAAGTGCTCTAGAATGCAAATCACTAGTAATGATGCACTTGAAGATCGCTCAACTCATAAAGATGATCAAAAATGAACAAGTGACTGAGTGGGAGGCTAGAGTGTGCTCACAAGTATATGGTAATGAATCAAATGTGCAAGAGAGTCACCAAGTGACCTGAGAGGGAGTATAAATACCCCCAAGTGCACTCCTAACCGTTACCCCATAGAAAACAGCTGTTAACACATTTTTTCAGCCGTCGGACACAATCGTCGGACTGGACTCGTTGGACCAAACACCAGCGTCCGATGCTCGGATGCTCACCACGTGTCAGCTCAGATTCAACCACAGCCGCTGATCTCCAACGGCTACTGCTCGCGCCACTTTTCAGACCGTCGGACTGGACAGCGTCGGACTAAAATGCTCTGGCGTCTGACGCTTCCAGAGAGATCACAGAGAGGATTTTGATCGTCGTATTCCGTCCGACACTCTACATCGGACCGAACAACAGCGTCCGACGCCTTGCACACAGTTAGCTCAGACAGTGTCGGACTCTCGTGCGTTTGTGCGTCGGACCAATGGTTTCCACCGTCCGACGCTTCCAGAGAGGTCCAGAAACACTAAACTACCATCGGACGATGTCCAACGTCCATTGTCGGACTAAGCCAAACAGTGCGACGCTTTCACAGTTAGAACCAGAGCCTGGGGACCGTCGGACCCTAGAAACCATTAGTCCAACGCCCTGCATCCCTATCGTCCGACGCTCGAAATTCTGTGTTTTTCTATTGCAACTTTCTCCGGAGAGAGACCCCAACCACCTTACTACCTCTCAACCCTTGTTCCCGAGCGCTGACACGAAAGATTCCAACGATTGTGCATGGTGTGTTAGCTTTTGAAAATATTTTCCAAGGGTTCGAAGACAAAGTCTAGGTTGAGTTAGATTCAATGCAATGAAATGCAACCTAGAGCACTTGAAGGTAATCCAATCATTTAGTTCTCCCCTGAATAGTCGGCTATCTATCCTAAACATGATCACACCCACTTGGTGTCTTGATCACCAAAAGAAAAACCCTATTAGGTTTATACCTTTGCCTTCTCTTTTAAGTCCTTTTCTTTCTCCTTGATCATCTCCACTTGATCCACCTTGATCCATGGTTGAGCTCACTTCATCATCACATTTAGCTCCACTCACCATGGTTACGATAACCTACACTTAGCCATCACTTAGCAAGTAGGTTAGTCCTTATGGTGTCATCAATTATCAAAACCAAACTAGGGCTTTCAATCTCCCCTTTTTTGGTAATTGATGACATCCTATACAAAGATAAGAGTTAAGTTTGTTTTTGAACTTGTGAGCTTGTCCAAACAAGATTATCATGTTTTTGGAGTGAACAAGCAACACAAATTCGGTTTAGTGTCTATTTAGCTCCCCTACATATGTGCATGAGTTTGGATTTGGAAGCTTGCACATATGTATAATTAGAGAGTAAATTTTCACCAAGATGTGCTAGGATGGTTAGGATAAACCTTTGAAACGTGATACCAATTGAAATAAACATTGAAGTTGCGGAATCTCCATCCTTAGCACTTTGATAACTAGATGATCACAAAACTTGAGCATACCATGAGATCAACATTATAAGCAATGCTCAAAGACCAAGTGAAAATAGCAAGATCATCTAGCTACCATCTATAAATGCTAGTTATCAAATCATCAATCAATGCTTACACTAGCATACACCACTCAAGAACATGACAATTGAAAATGAGTACATATGCAAATGCATCAAGTATATGTAAGTGCACATTCCAAATGTAACAACCATGTTCATGAGTTTGCTCCCCCTCAAGGTGAGCTTATCTTAAGTAAAGGTTTTGATTCAAATTTTAATTTTTGATCTCTTTACTTTGTCCTATTGCTCTCCCATCATCGGCCTTAATGATGGTTCATCGCGAAGCTTAAGTTCTCTCCCCCTTGTTTTTTTATCTTTGTTTTTCTCCCCCTTGGCATCAAGTACCACAAAAGGGTCAAGTTAATGGAGTGAGGGACTTTCTTAGTCAAATTTGGTTCAATCTAGCAAATTTGCACAAGTTTCTTAACTCGGTTTGAAGCAAAGACAAGTTTCTTCACGCCACTAGGGGTTATCTTGTCTATGTTGAGTTAAGCACTTAGTTACACATTTAACTAGATTCAACACTAGGTTTGCATCCCCATGAACAAGTTATATGCCATCACTAGATCAAGCAAACAATCAAGCAATAGTGATGCTATATAGACTTCAAAACATTTTGGCTTTCAATGAATGTCCTAGAGAAAACAAAATCATGTCTATATGTTCTAACAAGTCCAAACAAAGAATGTGTGCACATGTCAAACAATGATACCTTTGCCTTGCTTAGAGAGAGGACATGTCATAAGATTTTCATGAAGTGCATCAACACATGTTGGAGTAGTCAAGTATGTTCAATTCATTCCTTAGCTTGCAAAATCTTGCTTCATCAAGAGGCTTGGTGAATATGTGGGCTAGTTGATCATCGGTGCCCACACTTGTGATTGCAATATCACCCTTTGTATGGTGATCTCTTATGAAGTGGTGACTTACATCTATGTGCTTGGTTCTTGAATGTTGCACCGGGTTTGTTGTGATCTTCACCGCACTTTCATTGTCACATAGCAATGGAACCTTGTTGATTTTCAATCCATAGTCTTTCAAGGTTTGCTTCATCCATAAGATTTGTGCACAACAACTTCTCCACTAATGTATTCGGCTTCGGCGGTAGAGAGTGCAACACTATTTTGCTTCTTGTATGACCATGAAACTAGTGACCTTCCCAAGAGTTGAAAAGTACCGAAAGTGCTCTTTCTATCAATTTTGCAACCGGCATAGTCCGCATCCGCATAACCAATCAATGTGAAGTTGGAGCCCTTGGGATACCACAAACCAATGTTAGGTGTGCTCTTCAAGTATCTCAATATTCTTTTTCTAGCCTTCAAATGACTTTCTCTTGGTGAGGCTTGATATCTTGCACACATGCACACACTAAACATCACATCCGGCCTAGAAGTGGTCACATAGAGTAGACTACCAATCATTGACCGATATTGTTTTTGATCAACTAATTCACCTTCTTCATCCGGTTCCAAGTTTCTTCCACTAGTGCCCATTGGTGTTGAGATTGCCTTAGCATTTTGCAATCCAAACTTCTTTACCATGTCCTTGATATACTTGCTTTGACTCACAAAAGTGCCATACTTCAATTGCTTGATTTGGAGTCCAAGAAAGTAACTAAGTTCACCAACCATGGACATTTTAAACTCTTTTGCCATCATTTCTCCAAACTCCTCACAAAACGCTTGACTTGTTGAACCAAAGATGATATCATCAACATAGATTTGCATGATGAACAAGTCATTTCCAATCTTTTTAGTGAAGAGAGTAGTGTTAACCTTTCCCATCTTGAACCCTTTAGAGAGTAGGAAATCCCTCAACCTCTCATACCATGTTCTTGGTGCTTGTTTCAATCCATAGAGAGCCTTCTTGAGCTTGTACACATGGTCGGGCTTCTTGTCATCTTCAAAACCGGGAGGTTGCTCAACAAATACTAACTCATTGATGTAACCATTAAGGAATGCACTTTTGACATTCATTTGATAGAGCTTCATATCATGAGCACATGCATAAGCCAATAGAATCCGGATTGCTTCTAATCTTGCCAAGGGTGCATAGGTTTCTCCAAAATCTAAGCCTTCTATTTGAGTGTAACATTATGCAACCAATTTAGCTTTGTTCCTCACAACAATCCTGTCATGATCTTGCTTGTTCCGGAAGACCCACTTGGTGCCAATCACATTGTGCTTGCTTGGTCTTGGAACTAATTCCCATACTTGATTCCTTTCAAAGTTGTATAGCTCTTCATGCATGGCATTTATCCAATCCTCATATTTGAGTGCCTTCTCAATATTAGTAGGTTCCTCTCGTGAAACAAAAGAATAGTGCTCATAAAAAGAAGCTACCCTTGACCTTGTTTGCACACCTCTACTAATATCACCAATAATTTGATCTAGAGGATGATCTCTTGCAATATGATTTTTTTGAAGCACTTGAGATGAACTAGCATCTTGGACTTGGTCTTGATCTTGAACTTGCACTTGAGCTTGAGAGTCACTTGAGCTTGCTTGGTTTGCATATTTTCCACTTGCACAATAGGAGGGGTGACATCTTGATCATTATTTTCTTCAACATGTCTTGGCCTAATGTCACCGATGTCCATGTTTTTCATAGCATCAACTAATTGAGGTCCTCTCACATCGTCAAGATTATCTTTCTCTTCTTGTGACCCATTAGTTTCATCAAACTCAACATCATGGACTTCTTCAACAATCTTGTGTGCCAAGTTCCATACTCTATAAGCTTTGCTTGAAGTTGAGTACCCAAGTAGAAATCCTTCATCACACTTCTTCTCAAACTTGCCCAATCTAGTGCCTTTCTTCAAAATATAGCATTTGCAACCAAACACTCTAAAGAATGCAATGTTGAGTTTTCTTCCATTCAAAAGCTCATAGGGTGTCTTTTTCAATATTGGATGACAATAAAGATGGTTGGTAGTGTAGCAAGCCGTATTGATAGCTTCGGCCCAAAAGTCATCACTAACATTGTATTCACTAAGCATGGTTCTTGCCATATCAATAAGAGTTCTATTCTTTCTTTCAACAAGACCATTTGATTGTGGAATATACTTGCCTGAGAATTGATGTTTGATACCCAAATCATCACATAGCTCATCAACTCTTGTATTCTTGAATTCACTTCCATTATCACTCCTAACTTACTTCACCCTTGTATCAAACTCATTTTGGCTTCTCTTGATGAAAGATTTGAAGATACCATACACTTCACTTTTGTCAACAAGAAAGAAGACCCAAGTGTATCTTGAGAAGTCATCAACTATCATAAGGCCATATTTCCTTCCTCCAATGCTTGCATATGTGGTTGGACCAAACAAATCCATATGCAATAGCTCAAGTGGGCTAGATGTACTACTCATCATGCCTTTCTTAGGGTGTGTATTTCCAACTTGTTTTCCAAATTGACAAGAGCTACACAACCTATCCTTTTCAAAGTGCACATGTTTCAAGCCTCTAATCATGTCATGCTTGACCAATCTTACAAGTTGCTTCATTCCAACATGTCCAAGCCTTCTATGCCATAACCAATCAAGACTTGATTTGGAGATCAAACAAGATGAGAGTTTAGCTTCACTATCATTGAAATCCACCAAGTATAGGTTCCCATATCTAAAGCTCTTGAAGATCAAGTTGGAACCATCCACACTCACAATCTCAACATCATCAATACCAAAGGTGCACTTGAAACCAAGAACACAAAGTTGTGCAACCGACAATAAGTTGAAATTGTGAGATTCAACTAGCAACACATTGGATATGCTCATACCATTTGAGATAGCAATCTTGCCTAAGGCTTTCACATTTCCTTTGGCATTTTCACCAAATGTGATAGAATCAAACTCTTGATTGCCACCTGTGTTGATAGAATTGAACATACTAGACTCTCCGGTCATATGTTAAGTGCATCCACTATCAAGCACCCAATGCCTTTCTCTGGCTTTGTAATTGACCTACAAAGAGTAAATCAATTGGTTTTAGGTACCCAAGCATTCTTGGGTCCTTGGAGGTTAGTGACCAAAGACCTTGGAACCCAAATGGATCTTCTCCTTGGGTTACCACTTGGTGTACCAATATACTTGGCTATAACACCCTTCACTCTCTTAGTGAGCATGTAATAAGAATCAAGGCGAACTGAAGTCGCACTAGCAAATTTTACTTGCTTGATCTTATTGACCATGCAATATTGCTCATGATACCCCATTTGCTTGCATCTTTGGCAATACTTACCATTGCTCCTCACAAAGCTAGCTTTGCAAGTAGTAAAGGCGGCCTTGCCTTTCTTGGGAGCCTAGTCCCTCCTTAGAGTGACTAAATCTTTGGCCACCCAGGAACTTTAGCAAGCGGGCATCCCCACAATAGGCATTGCCTAATGCGCGGGTGAGCTTGTTGTCCTCCACCTTGAGGTTTTTGTTTTCCACCACAAGTGAGGACTTAGAGTCATCAACTTTAGGTGAAATAGGAATGGTAGAGCTGCAAGAAGGGTTATTGACAACAATAGTAGTAGAAGAAATTGTCTTGTCACTAAGGATGTCACATGATGAACCCATGTCACATGTTTTGATGGATGCCTTCTTCTCATTTTCAGCCACTAGAGAGGAATGAGCTTTCTCTAGCTTGGAGTGAGCCACATTGAGGTTCTCATGGGCTTCCATTAACCTCTCATGAGACTTCAAGAGCTCATCAAAGGATTGCTCAATGGCTATCTTGCCTTTGCGCAATTCTTTGCACTCCTTTCTCTTGGCCTTAGTGTAAGTGTTGGCATCATCAAGCATGGACATGAGCTCATCACATGAGAGCTCCTCCTCATCACTCTCATCATCAGATTATACCTTAGATGGCTTGGCCATCAAGCATATAGATGGAGTGTCGAAGAGAGATAGCTTGTTGTTGAGAGCAATGCTTGCCATAGCATTCTTCTTGATGGTCTTGCTCTCATCGTCACTATCATCGTCATCGGTAGAGGCATCACTATCATCCCAAGTGACACAATATGATTGCCCCTTCTTCTTCTTCTTCTTGAGTGTCACATTCTTGTTCTTCTTTTCATTCTTGTCCTTCTTCTTGCTCTTCTTCTTTTCATCATCACATTCATTGTCATTGTCACTATTGTGAGGACAATCGGCAATGAAGTGATCTAAGCTCTTGCACTTGAAGCATCTCCTTAGCTCTTGCTTGCTCTTGGAGATGAACTTCTTCTTGCCTTGACCATAGCCCTTCCTCTTCATGAAACGGCCAAACTTGCGTACAAGAAGAGCCATGGCCTCATCATCTTCATCATCACTTGAGGTGGATTCTTCTTCTAGCTCAATCATTTTAGCCTTGCCCTTGCCCTTGGAGGATGTAGCCTTGAGTGCTATGCTCTTCTTCTTCTTCTCCTCAACCGCCTCCTCATTGTTCATGTCTTGAGTGATGATCTCGCCGAGGATTTGGTTGGGCCTCTTCTTGCTCAAGTCTTCTCTTGCAAGCAAAGTCTTGATGATAGCAAATCTTGCAGGCAAGCACCTCAAGAACTTGTGAGAGAAGTCCTTGTCCTTGATGTCCTCACCCAAGCTCTTCAAGTCATTCATAATCACTTGTAGCCAGTTGAACATCTCCAGCACACTTTCATCTTCCTCCATCTTGAAGGTGCCAAACTTCTCTCTCAACATGTATACCTTGGCATTCTTGACCTCTTGTGTGCCCTCATATGTCTACTCCAACCTCTTCCAAATGTCATGAGCCAAATCAAGATCCTTGATTTTCTCAAATACATGAGACTCAAGAGCGGTGTAGAGTGCATTGATTGCATGGGCATTGCACTCCATCTTCCTCTTGTCGGCATCGGTGGGAGCTTGAGCATTCTCATACTCAATCTTTGTCTCCGTCACCTTCCGCACATCAATATGCATGGTAATGCAGTGCACAATCATCTTCCTCTTCCAATGATCATAGCTTGTGCCACCAAACTTTGGTGGCTTCCCCAACACATTGATTTGAGCCATTCTTCACCGCAAGGATGTCAAGCCTCAAACGGTGGTGACCTCGGCTCCGATACCAAATGAAAGGACCAGATAGGCTAGAGGGGGGTGAATAGCCTATAAAATTCTCTACAAAGCACTAGACCATAAGTTAGCAAATAACAAAGTGATTGCTAAGCACTAGCACTAAGCTACTCTATACAAGCCACCTAGCACAATATACTACTCACAAGTATATGCACTCAAGCGTAAGAAACCAACTCCTTCGAGTCCTAAGGAGATCGCACCTAAACAAAAGATAAGCGCAAGAGAGTAGTGACCGAGAAAGATATACCAACGAGAAGAGTAGGGGTTGATCCAATCACCGGAAGATGAACAATATGAATACCAAGAGATCAACCACTAGAAATCCAGAAGACCAATCATCCACTCGAAGGTGGAGAAGAGATAACACTCGATTTTTTACTGAGGTTCACATGATCGCCGTCACGCTACTCCTCGTTGTGGCATCGGTCTTCCTTGGTGGACTGCGAGCTAGGCTTCACACGCCAATCCCTCACCGGGAGCCGCTCACCAACACAAGAGAAGTGGCTATCAACCACGAGCAATCCACTAGAGTCCGTTTTGGCACTCCACCGGGGGATAACCGCAAGAACCCCTCACAAACAACACCTCGGTGTGGACTTAAACAATCACCAATCAATCTCACACCAAATCAACCTCCAAGCCTCTAGGGACACGGCAATGCCCCAAGAGAATAAGAACTCAGCCTTGGCTTGTTCTCAAGTGCCCTACAATGCAAATCACTAACAATGCTGCACTTGAGGATCACCCAACTCACAAAGATGATAAAAATGAACAACTGAGTGAGTGGGAGGCTAGAGTGTGCTCACAAGTATATGGCAATGAATCAAATATACAAGAGAGTCACCAAGTGACCTGGGAGGACTATAAATACCCCCAAGCGCACTCCTAGCCGTTACCCCACAGAAAACAGCCGTTAACACATTCTTTCAGCCATCGGACGCAATCGTCGGACTGAACTCATCGGACCAAACACCAGCGTCCGATGCTCGGATGCTCGCCACGTGTCAGCTCAGATTCAACCACAGCCGCTGATCTCCAACGGCTACTGCTCGCGCCACTTTTCAGACCGTCGGACTGGACAGCGTCAGACTAAAATGCTCTAGCGTCCGACGCTTGCAAAGAGATCACAGAGAAGATTTTGATCGTCGTATTCGGTCCGACGCTCTGCGTCGAACCGAACAACAGCGTCCGAGGCCTTGCACATAGTTAGCTCAGACAGCGTCGGACTCTCGCGCGTTAGTGCGTGGGACCAATGATTTCCACCGTCCGACGCTTTCAGAGAGGTCTAGAAACGCTAAACTATCGTCGGACGATGTCCGACGCCCACCGTCGGACTAAGCCAAAGAGTTCGATGCTTTCACAGTTAGAACCAGAGCCTGGGGACCGTCGGACCCTAGAAACCATTAGTCCGATGCCCTGCATCCCCAGCGTCTGACGCTCAAAATTCAGTGTTTTTCTATTGCGACTTTCTCCGGAGAGAGACCCCAAACACCTTACTACCTCTCAACCCTTGTTCCCGAGTGCTAACACCAAAGAATCCAATGATTGTGCACGGTGTGTTAGCTTTTGAAAATATTTTCCAAGGGTTCTAAGACAAAGTCTTGGTTGAGTTAGATTCAATGCAATGAAATGCAACCTAGAGCACTTGAAGGTAATCCAATCACTTAGTTCTCCCCTTAATAGTCGGCTATCTATCCTAAATGTGATCATACCCACTTGGTGTCTTGATCACCAAAAGAAAAGCCCTATTAGGATAACCCTTGCCTTCTCTTTTAAGTCCTTTTCTTTCTCCTTGATCATCTCCACTTGATCCACCTTGATCCATGGTTGAGCTCACTTGATCATCAACCTTTAGCTCCACTCACCATGGTTATGATAACCTACACTTAGCCATCACTTAGCAAGTAGGTTAGTCCTTAGGGTGTCATCAATTATCAAAACCAAAGTAGGGCTTTCACACTCCACCATTTGAAGCAATGTGTCCATGAAAAGACACTTCTTTTAACCAGAACTCACATGTACTAAGTTTGGCATATAACTGATGTTCCCTCAGCTTCTGTAAAACTAACATCAAGTGTTGATCATGTTCTTCTTCATTTCTAGAGTATATGATGATGTCATCTATGAATACAACCACAAACTTGTCAAGGTATTCCATAAAGACATTGTTCATCCAGTACATGAAGTACGCTGGAGCATTTGTCAATCCGAAAGACATAACTGCAAACTCATATAGTCCATACCGCGTAGTGAAGGCGGTCTTTGGAATATCGGATGCCCGTGTCCTCATTTGATGCTATCCGGATCTTAGATCAATCTTCGAGAACACACATGCAACTTTTAACTGATCAAACAAATCATCGATTCTTGGCAGTGGGTACCTATTTTTAATGGTCACCTCATTCAAGGACCTATAATTGATACACATCCTCTGCGAACAATCCTTCTTCTCAACAAACAACACGGGAGCTCCCCAAGGTGAGGAAGTAGGATGTATATAACCCTTGTCCTGCAATTCCCTTAACTGTTTCTTAAGTTCTTCTAATTCATTCACACCTATTCTATAGTTTCTTTTTGCTATTGGTGCAGTGCCAGGTAATAGTTCTATTATGAATTCAACATCTCGTTCAGGTGGCTCCTCGCCCTTGTCGTCGTCCTCGACGGGGAACTCGGGTGGCGGGTCGTCGCCACCTCTGCCCTGAGCCTCATCACACTCGTCCCTGCCCTGGTCGTTGTCAGAGTGAGAGTGGTTGTCGGCGTCGGAGGAGTCGTCACCGCTGGAGTCTCCATAGTCGTCACTCGGGTCCCTAGCTGTTGCCTGCTCTGCTGGGTCCCGCCGTGGCTCAAACTGGCGGAGGTACTCTGCGAGGGTAGGCGCACGGCCTCTCGAGCTCTTACGGGCAGTCTTCTTCGTGCGCGCCATTGACCTTCTTTTTAAATATGAATTAGATCTGAGAAATTTTATAAAGAATAGGGGTAGAGTACTAGAAAAATTTATAGTAAATTAATAAAAATAATAAATGTTTTGCAAATACTTCTAGAGGGTATCCAATTCTATCTAAAGAGGGTGTCCTGCAGTCAGTTCGGCTCTGATACCAATTTGTAACACCCGAATTTACCAATAAATCTGAACGAAGAATATATGTGGACCCAGGAAGTCCAAAACCACATAAATTCACAAATTGTACATCATTATGGGACGAACAACGCTTATACTTATTAAACAGTACTGAGAGAGTCACATCATTGCCAACGGCATTGTTTTATTATAGCAGATACGTAGAAAGGTAAAAGCTCTCGCCCACAGGGACACCAACAGGGCTTAAACCTAAATAATTTTGAACTGCGCAGGGCTGCGGGTTAATTTCCGAAAAAAGGAGGGCCAAAATGTAAAATGGTCGGGGGCTGTCGGGTAATGGCCGACACCACGCCACGTGGTAGACAGTGACTAGCGGGATTCATGTCGGGGGCTGTGGACCGGCTGCCCCTTCGGTCACCTCGGTCCATGTTGGACCGAGCGCGGGTAGGCAGGGACGCGTCCGGCCGAGGTGGCCACGTCGTGGTGGCGTGCCATGGGAGGCGCGACGGAGGTCTCCGGGAAGCAGCGAGCAGCGCTACAGAGCTCGGGTGCCGACACGGAGGGCACCGACACAACTTGGGGGAGGTGGCGAGCTCGAAGGTAAAGGTGGTGGCGGCTTCCGGTGACTTGGAACACGGTGGCGCCATGGACAGAGGCCGCCGAGCTCGTCGGCGCACGCACGGTTGGGGTTCACAGCCACCAAAACGTGATGGGGAAAACACGGGGACGAAGAGAGGGCCACAGCGAACACGTAGGAGGGCTCGGTTTCACCGGAGAGCTCACCAAGACGAGCAGCGACGACGGCGGACCTGCACAAGGGGAAGATGGGCTTGGCTGAGCTCATGGTCGTGACATTGGACGAAAAGGGGAACGGTGAAGGGCTCGGGTGAGCACAGCGCTTACCCCGGGTGACGAAACGTCACGGCAGTGCGACGAAAATGGCCGACGGCGAGCTCTCAAGCTCGGCAATGGTGGAGTGAGAGGCGAGGTGGAAAAGGGAGGGCTCGGCGGCTCGGCTACGTCCTTTATAGGGCTCGGGGAGGGCGGCAAGGGGTCACGGGTGTGCCACTCACCCGAGAGGTGTAACACCCTAGTGTTAGTTACTATTTTCACACTTGCATTTGCATGTCATCAAGCACCTATCATGTCATTTCATGCATCATCACTATTCAAGTTAATTTGCATTTCTTATATACTATATGTTTTCCTTTATGCTTATGTGTGGTAGATATGTTAGCATGCAAATGTGATGCTTGTTGACTATTCTAGATGCTTTAGACATGTTTGGGATAACATTTGGAACAATGTTCATGTTGGTGAAATCCCCAAAATACCCCACTAGCTCATAGTTGACTAGAGAGCCCTCTAAAAGCTATTCTATTTGACCAAACAAGAAGGGCATTTTAGAGATTTTGCATGTCAGTGCACCCTTAATCAAAGTTGTGTAGAATTTTATAAGCAACAAACTTTATTTTTGGGTCAACTCATGAAAATGGGTGGAAGGTGGTCAAAAAGTTGAATTAGTGCAGATTTGGAGTTGTTTTGAAGTTTCAAAAATTTGCTAAGTCAAAAAGCTGTTTTTAGTTTCGGTGTACCCATGTTCTTCGATCCATATCTCTCAATCCAGGCCGATCTGGAGTAAAGTGTTCTAATATGGAATGGAGTACTCATGTAGCTAATCAAGTCGTATTAGTGGAGTTTGCTCTGAAACGCACTGGATCAAGAGTTATGGCACGGCAAATATCGAGTTTCAGTCGGGTTCAGTGAAACTGAATCAAACTGATTCAGCTCGGCAGTCGGTCGTCGCCGTGCGACCGCGTCAGGAATCATGCGCCAGGTGGCGCCGTACGCTGTCGTTGCCTCCCCGGCCAGCTTGCAATGCTAAAATGGCACTCCATCCGGTCCCCTGGCTGCTTCACTCTCACTCTCCATCGCTCTCGCCTCTCTGTTCACCACTTTCCTCTCCGCCATCGCCATCGCCGCCGCGCCGTCGCCGCGGTGAAATCCGCCGCCACCGAGCCGTCTCCGACCGCTCCATCTCGGCCTTAGCCTCGCCACACTCCACTCTACCTCCGCGTCCGGTTTCTTGAATCAGCCGAGCTAAGGTATAGCTCTAACGAGCTTCTCGCCGCCGCGACCTCGTCGGAGCACCGCCGAGCTCTCGGTTTGCCACGACGAGGGCAATGCGGTGGCCGGTTTCCCTCTCTCTCGCTTGTCTGGGTGTCCTCGTGAGTCGTAGATCTAGCCTAGATCGTTGTTCGGGTCGATTTCGCCGTAGTTTTGCCGGAACCCGAGGTCGCCGGAGTTTCGCCCGCCACCGTGTCGCCATGCGCGCGGTTAGAGCAAGCTGTCGTGCATCGCTGTTCGATTCATCGAGCACGGAGCTCCGTTAGGGTCTAGGGAGTACGGAACGTGGGTTGGTTTCGCCGGTGAAGGCTGGAATCGGCCGGCGCAAGTTCGCCGGACCGCCGCCGTCCGCCATTGCCGCCGTTGAGCTTGCTCCGGTGGGGGACAGGCCTCGGAAGTTTGTGCGCTGAGTTCGTCTCGTCGTCAGGAGTCCGTTGGTGCTCGTGGTGTCGCCGGAGACCTCGCCGTCGGCGAGCTCTCGCCGGTCAGCGCCGGTGGCTCTGCCCCTCTCTCTGACGCGTGGGGTCGGGTTGACCCCGGGGCCCGCTGGTCAGCTGGCTGGGTGCGCCTCTGGTTCACTGAGCCGGGTGCACGTAGCAGTTTCAGTCGGGTTTGGATTTTATGATTTATAAAATGAATTTCCAGAAAATGTGTAAAATCTTCCAAAATTCATATCTGGAGCTAGGAGTGTCCAATTGGGGTGAAACAAATTTTGTTGTGTTTGTCTTTCTGAGATCTATCAAGGAAAAATATAAAATGTATTTTTGGAATACTTTTTCTGTGCAGTTATATTTAAATTGTTAATTGCTTGTAAACTTGATAAATGCATAAGTAATTGTAGGAATGTGCTAAAAATGTGATTCCACTTGCATTAATCTTGTTTAGGGAAGTAGCATCTAAGAAAAATATTCTTGTTGGTGTTGCACAGTTATTTATATGATGTCTTGTATAATGTGCCTTTTATGCTTTAATCTTGCAAAAATCACCATGCTTAATGTGTTAAGGATATGGTCATGAATATTTTTCCTGAACCCTAGTATGTTGGGAAGAAGCTAGGAAAAATGGGAAATCTGTTGTTTGATACATTTCACTGTGTTAAGTATTTTCCATTGCTTAAAAGGCTGGTTGTTTGTTATTTTTGAGTAGCCTGTTATACTTGTCCAAATGACTTGAAATTTTGTCAGTAGGCTAATCTGGATGTGTAATAGCCACTGTAATTTTTCTCGATTTTTCAAGGCAGAGCAAACAGTAGGTCCAGTTATAGGCTGGGGTTTGTTTAATTGTTTTTAAGCAAATATCTTTTGGTTGGGAAGTGTTTTTATGCATTTCTGTGATGTTCAGTATTATCACTTGTTTAAAACAGTGGAGTTGATCCTCATTTGAGCTTAGGGTAGTAAGGTTAATGTGTTTATATAATGTTGCTCGCGCTTGTTAATTATAAGTTGATTGTGGTAGATTAGTTGATGCATGTTAATTATTAAGTGCAGGTTATAGACCTCTCACCCGAGACGAGAAATTGTTATATGCTTTGCTTAAGAAGGGTGAGTATGAGTTGGTGAAAGGTCCTTATTTGGTTTTGGTAATTGAGTGACAACTTAAGTGGACTAATATGTGTTTAAGTGTTGATTACACAGGTGATTAGTCCACAGGTACATGTGTGTGAGCATCTATGCCATGGAGGTGAAAATGGCTTGGAGATGATGCTTAGCTCACACATATGGTATGAAGGAGCTAAACGCATGAGACATGACATGGAGTCATGTGGCTAGGTGAAGAAGATCAAGACAAGGCTTCGCGTCGATGGACCGGTTGCAAGTGTGAAGGGCAAGTCGGGTGATGGCTTGGCGCCGATGGGCCAACGCAACGGTGAAGAGCAAGCAAGTCAAGGATCGATGAACCAAAAGCCACGTGATGATATGAAGTGGATCATATCATTCATGAGGTGTTGGTGCATGTGTTGCATC
Organism: Eremochloa ophiuroides; assembly: GCA_038502445.1. Lineage (NCBI taxonomy): Eukaryota > Viridiplantae > Streptophyta > Magnoliopsida > Poales > Poaceae > Eremochloa > Eremochloa ophiuroides. The sequence continues at coordinate 453,721 of JAHLJS010000057.1, read as the reverse complement.
GGCATCGATGATGTCGGAGACGGTGATGAAGACGGTGATCGAAATGGAAAGCGCAAGGCAAAGGTATAACCTAGGGCATTTGCATTTCACCGGTCTAAGGTTGAGTAGAGAAGTGCTTGACCGGATTTAGGATAGATGGCCGTACTATCAAGAGGGGCAAACTTGTTTGCATATCGGTCATCTAGTGCCACTTGAGTGATCTAACTTGCATACATTGCTAGGATCGAGTGGCGTGGTGAAAAGAGTGAAAAATCCTTTGAAAAAGTTTGTGAAAAGCTAACACACATGCACATGAGGTGTACACTTGTTGGTGTTAGCACTTTTACAAAGGTGAAAGTGTTTGGAGGTGGTGTTGTGAGGTAGAGAGGGTGTGCTTCTCTCTCTTCCTCCTGCCGAGCTTGCGAGGCAGGATTCGGAGGTTTTCGGCGAAGTTGCAAGAGCGTCGGACGCTAAGGCCAGGGGACGTCGGACCATGGGTTCGGTCCGACGGCCTGCCCTTGTCTTCTGTGCTATGGTGCGAGCGTCGGACGCTGTCTGCAGTGACAGCGTCGGACCATCCTCGTGCGTCCGACGGTGTTTGGCCTGTGAGCGTCGGACGCTGAAGTTAGTGGGCGTCGGACTTTTGTCCGAGCGTCCGACGGTGCAGATCGTGCGAGAGCTGACACGTGGTGAGCTCTGAGAGCGTCGGACTCTTGGGTTTAGTCTGACGGCGAGCGTCGGACGACCGTCCGACGGTTTTCAGCCCTCGGGGAGCTCTCTGGAAGCGTCGGACCGTGGAGTTCGTTGGTTCGACGGTGTTCCGTCCGACGGTGAGCTGAAGCGCGGGAAGTTAGCCATTGTGATCCAACGTTCGACTTCAAACGGCTAGTGACACGTGGCAGCTATCGGGAGCGTCGGACCGTGGACATTGGTCCGACGGTGGCGCGGCTGAGCGTCCGACGCTCAGTCCGACGGCCGGTTTGAGAGGGCAACGGCTCTATTCACTTGAGGGCTATAAATCCAAGCACTTGGCGGCCTTGGCCGATGAGCTGAGCACCCTTGGGCCTGTGTGGCTTGTGTAGGTGTGCTTGGAAGCCCTCCCACTCACTCACTTGCTTAGTGCACATCCGATTGATTGATAGTGAGTGATTCTAGTGCGTTGCATTGTGAGATTGCATCGAGTGGCACTAGGTGATCGTGTTGCAAGCCGGTGGTGCTTGTTACTCTTGGAGGTTGCCACCTCCTAGACGTCTTGGTGGCTTGTGGCTCCGTGAAGCAAGCAAGAAGATTGTGCTTAGCTCCGGAGAGGCTTTGTGAGGGGTTGGAGCTCACCCCGCGGGAGATCGCAAAGAGCATCGCTAGTAGAGCGAGACGTGAAGAGCGACAAGTGGTCCGGCCGAGTCAAGTGCTAGAGCTTGTGGTAAGCACTCCACGTGGGAGAGTGTGACTTGTGGGTCACCACTAGCAAGAGGACCGGTGGCAACCTTGGAGCTTGTCTCAACGAAGGACGTAGCTTGTGGCGACAAGTGAACCTCCGGGAAATAAATCACCGCGTCAACATCTTCCCATCCTTCGCGGTGGTTTGCTCCCTTCTACACAAGTTATTTATATTGTGCATTACTTTATTTGTGTAGTTGTAGTTGCTCTTGTGAGACCGGTTATCTTGTGTAGCTTGCCACTCACCTTCTTAGTTTGTGTAGCTAAAGTGAGTTGCGCTCTTTGATTTGGATTGTGTATCCTTGTCATTGAGCAAGTAGTGAGCTTAGGTGCTTAGTGCGTTTTTGCTTGCTAGTTAATAGGAGTTTCCCCGGTGCTTAAAGTACTAGCGCTTAGGTTTGTGTGATCTTGCGCTAGAACGGTTTAGGGAAGCTCAAGCTAGACTTGCACCTTTGCCTCTCGCTAGGATCATTGGCAAGGTGTTTAGAGTCTTAGTTAGAGGGGTGAATTGCCGCTAGAACCGATTAGGTTTTATTCCGCTGCGATTAGTTGTTATAAAGGACTATTCACCCCCTCTAGTCCGCCATCTCGACCCTACACGTGGTATCAGAGCTTGGTCTCTCAATTGCGGTCTTAACCGACCCGAGAGGATGGCGACTTATGGGCTAGATGTTGATTGTCCATACATATTTGATGGCACACACTTTGCACGTTGGAGAAATTAGATGGAATGTAATATTAAATTTATTTCTCCCCAAATGTGGTGGATCGTAGATGTAGGCTTTTCCCATGCGATTGATGAGGACAATCCTACCGAAGCGCAAGGGAAATGCTTACAACTCGGTTACCAAGCTATTAACATGTTTTATAGAGCTTTGGATGATAGCATCTTCGGAAGGATCATGCACTTTAAGACCGCTCATGAAATTTGGGTGTATCTCAATGAAAACTATGGCGCGCTCCCCGAAGATGAAGATGATGCCAAAGACATGAAGCTTGGTGATCAAGAGCACCTTCACAACTCCGTGATTGTGAAGAGTTGCTCCTCCTCTTCGTCAAGTGATGATGTTGATACTACCACAAGAGCACTTGACAAGGGAGTTGATAAAGCCACAAGTGATGCACATGATGATTCTACCTCAAGCTCACTTGATGATGGCTATGAGAGTGATGCATCCACAAGCTCTTCATCCTCATCGCATTGCTACACATCACTTGGTGATGGCAAGGTATCAATTGGCAATGTGGTTATTGATTGTGATGATCCAAATTTTGAGCTTGTGTGCAACTCTTTAATGCTTTAGAAAATGAGATGAATAAAACAAAGAATTTGACTAATAAAAACTCTTTTCTAAAGGACACATGTGAACAACAAAAGCATCTACTTTATGTCATGAGTTGTTCACATGAGGAGCTAAAATTGACTCATGAGGAGCTTAGTGTTGCTCATGAGAATTTGGTAAAAGACCATGCTTTTCTCACTAAGGAGCTTTCCAATGAAAAATCTAAAACTTGTGAGAGCTCATCACTTGGGTCAAATGATCAATCACATATTGCAACTAACCCTCGTGATGTAGGCATGAAGAATGTATCCGCCTCATGTGATGATATGCCTTGTTCTTCACTTTTACATACTTGTTCTACTTCTATGTCTTGTGAGACTAACCTTTTGAAGGAGAACAATGAGCTCAAAAGTCAAGTGAAGAACATGAGTGACAAAATAGAAAGGTGGAACAACTCAAGTGTAACCCTCAATAACATGTTAAAGAATACAAAAATTGTCGATGACAAAAGTGGCCTTGGGTACATCAAAAAGAAATGGGACATGACCAAAGGTGAAAGAAAGAGAGCTAGAAAAGAGAAGAAGCAAGAGCAAGAAAGACTTGCTCATTTCATGTGCTTTATATGCCATGAAATGGGTCATCTAGCTTTGTCATGCCCTACCAAAGAGAAGCCTAAGAAGAAAGAAGAAGTGAGGCTCACACATCCACAATGTCCCAAGTGTAGCACTAGAAGTGATATCCCTTCTATGTGCCTATACAAGAGATTTGTGAGGCCTCAACAAAAGCCACAAGACAAGACACCCCAAGATCAAGTCAAGACCAACCATGAAGTATGCTATGGTGACTTGAAGAAGAAGAAAACAAGAAGGGGTAATGGAAGAGGAAGGCGTCAAACTCATATTCATGATGCCAAGTTGATGATGAGCAAGACTCAAGAGAAGAACAAGATGGCTCACATCAAGTGTTTCAAATGTGAAGACATGGGTCACTTTGCCTCGAAGTGTCCTAACAAGCTTGAGAAGAAGGTTCAAGCAACTCAAGAGAGGCGAGGCAATGAGAAGCACAACATGAGCAAGAAAGAGAAGGCTCAAGCAAAGCAAAAGTGCTACTCATGCCGGGAAAGGGGACACATGGCTAATTCATGTCCCCTAGGTAACACTCCTAAGCCTATTTCAATTCATGCAAACAATTTGCTTAGGAAGGATGATAATGGTACCTCATCGGTTGCTATTGCAAAACATCCTGCTATCCATACTAAGGCAATGCCTAAGTATGTTGCTCCTAACTTGAGAGGACCCAAACTAGTTTGGGTACCATCAAAAAGTGGATGATTGCGTGTAGGTACCATGGCATTGGAGGCTTGATTTAATTGGCATTCATATTGATCATCATATAATGAGTCAAGTCATGATTACTAGTGTAAATCCAAACCAATGCCAAGTCAAATAAAGTGAAGTCCAAGTGCTATAACATACAAGTGCAAAAGTTCAAGTTGTGGGTGGTTCTTTGGATAATTATTTGATGACTTGCAAACAATTGAGTTGAAGCTAGCAAATGGATGATCATGAATTATCAAGGTATATCATTTGTTGATCAAACTTATTTGGATGCATATGAGTTGATTGAATTGGATAAATATGCATATGTTGCTTGCAATAAGAAGTTTGAATGGAATAATTGCTTAGTGATCAAATTTGAGTAGATTTGGTTGGATATGATCATAGGATGACTTTTAGTAAGTGGATTGAATGGATATATGTCTTGTGAGAGTATTCAAGCTTGTTTACCTCAAGTTTGATTCAATTTGAAGAAGTTTAGCTCAATTGATCAAAATCTGTCCAAAATTGTGAAACTGAGCTAGCTGAGAACAAAGCCATGTTTGAGTAATCAAAACTACTTGGATTGGCTTGAAAATTGATATACATGCTCTAGACTTATGGTACAATTTGCTGTGAAGATCTCATAAGAATTGGATAAGGATTACTTTGGTTTTGGAGTAGTTCTTGTCAACTATAGTGCAGCAGTTTTTGAGCATGTAGCAGTGTAGAGAAAAATAATGGTTGGCAGTCCATACTTGGTCAAATAAAGCTCAAATTTTTATGGCTGCTAGTAGACTCAAATAAGGTCATCTCCACAAAATTTCATGGCAATTGTACATGTACATTGGGAGATATAGAATACTCATTTAAAGGTACAGAATCTGTCCACAAGAGAGAATTATTGGAAATATTTGGTATCTCTTGCATTGAAGGGCTCTCAAGTTGGAATTATGATTACAAGTGGTTGAGAGTTTCAATTGTTTGGTTTTGGATCATGAAGATTGGTACTCAAGTGAAGATCAAGACCAAGCAAAGGAAAGATGAAGCTTAAGTCCTAGTGATGATTGGAGAACAATTGGATAGAAAGAAAAGGACTTAAAGAAGGAATTCAAGTTGATCATCATGTTAAGTCCTTAGATCAATCAAGCAAAGGCAATTCAAGTGAGTATTGAAGATGTTTCTTTGGAGAGAGGTCACTTCTCCCGATCGTCGGGGTGTGCCGCCTTTTGTAGGTAAACCAAGTGGGTGATGCTTGGATGGCTAACATGGAAGTGGTAATCCGGAGAATCATTGGAGATGCTTAGTTGAAGCAATCAAAAGGGTTGATCTAGAGAGCAAGCAACAAACCAAATAAGAAAATTCATATACATACACATGGTATTAATGATTATTCAAGTGGTATTCTCTCATCTAAGCTTGATCAAGAAAGGAAGCAAGTCAACCACAACATTGAAGCTAGCACTTGATCATATGGGTGAAGAATAGAATTCATGATGATAATTGGTCTTCACCAAGCTCTCCAAATGGACTTCACTATTGCTATTTTTGAGATTGATTGAAAATGACTATCCTCTACTCCGAGATAGCAAAGGTATCATTGTATGGCATATGCATCCATATTTTGATAAGGACTTGATTAGAGCATATAGTCATATGAGCATTCATAAAAAAAAATCAAATGATTTTGAGTTCATATTATGCCACTATTGCTTCTATGTTTTGTTGAATCTAGTGGCTAAATATGACTTGTTCATGAGCATGTGAACCTAGTGTTTGATCTAGTTAAAAAAGCAAAAAGGATCTAATTCAACATAGGCAAGATAACCCCTAGTGGAGTGAAGAAGCTTGTCTTTGGATCAAACCGAGTTAGATTACTTGTGCAAGTTTGCTAGTTTGAACTAATCAAGAAAGAAGCTCTTGGAAACAATCTAAGTTCAAGAAGCACAAGACAACAATAAAAATGGATATCAAGTTATTTCTTCACGTGATATTCATCTACACGTGGTATTTTCAAGTGGTATCCGACAAGATGTGCAATTGATCCTCAACTTTTAGTGATCATCAAGATGAAGACTTCCCACACCAAAAGAGCTCAAGTTCAAGTGGATGACCAATCATATGACATAGGGGAGATACTTATTCATTTGGTATCAAGAGATGCAAGGTCCTACATGTGGTATCTCATTCTTTGGATGGTTTTCAAGTGGTGTCATTCCAACTCAAAATGGTGGTGTCCATCAAATGTGCAAGAATCTACCCTCAACATCCCTACCACACACCTTTGTCACAATAGAGCATTGACTTTTATGGAAATTGATGACAAAGGGGGAGAGATTTGGACAAAGATATGAAATTGTGTGATAAGGAAGAGATATTGGATTACATGATCATGGGGGAGAGAAAATCAAGATGGATGGAAGTACGCAATGAACCATCATGGAGGCCGATGATGGGAAAGCAATAGGCCAACAAGAAGGATGATCCACAAGATTAAAGATTATAAGGGGATCAAAATTCTTGGACAAGAGAAGCACACAAGTAGGGGGAGCAAGCTCATGGACATGGTTAATTGCATTTGAAATGTGCATATTCATATGCTTGCTTGCATTTGCACTTAGTTTTCTACACATGGTATGTTACTTGTGTGGTGTATGCTAGTATAGGTTTGAATGATGATTTGATAACTAGCATGCATAGGTTGTTAGCTAGACTTGTATTTTCAAGTATTTACTAGAACCTTGCTCTTAATGTTGATCTCACGGGGTATCTAGTATTTTTGCTTGTCTAGCTAATCTTGATGCTAAGGGTGAACTTAATGGTGCAACTTTAATTGACATGAAGCAATTGGTATCAAGCACGATCATTGCCAATCTACATGTGGTATCGAGCTTCAAAGGTTTATTCTAAAACACCTTAGCATCACTTAGTAGTGTTGGCACTCCCACAAATTCCATATTTATGCATGTGTGAAAATTTGAAACCAAACCATTTGAGCACACATGTAAGGGGAGTTAACACTACCAAGTCGGGTTTTATGGAGCTTATCCAAGTCTAAAGATTTGAGCTTAAAGATGGATAAGTAACATAAAATCCAACCCAAGTTAGTAATTTACACTTGTGTGAAGACCAACTTGGTTAATGCGCTTAATTTCCATATCTTTGTAGAGTTGTCATCAATTACCAAAAAGGGGGAGATTGAAAGGTCCTTGTTTGGTTTTGGTAATTGAGTGACAACTTAAGTGGACTAATATGTGTTTAAGTGTTGATTACACAGGTGATTAGTCCACAGGTACATGTGTGTGAGCATCTATGCCATGGAGGTGAAAATGGCTTGGAGATGATGCTTAGCTCACACATATGCTATGAAGGAGCTAAACGCATGAGACATGACATGGAGTCATGTGGCTAGGTGAAGAAAATCAAGACAAGGCTTCGCGTCGATGGACCAGTTGCAAGTGTGAAGGGCAAGTCGGGTGATGGCTTGGCACTGATGGACCAACGCAACGGTGAAGAGCAAGCAAGTCAAGGATCGATGAACCAAAAGCCACGTGATGATATGAAGTGGATCATATCATTCATGAGGTGTTGGTGCATGTGTTGCATCGGCATCGATGATGTCGGAGACGGTGATGAAGACGGTGATCGAAATGGAAAGCGCAAGGCAAAGGTATAACCTAGGGCATTTGCATTTCACCGGTCTAAGGTTGAGTAGAGAAGTGCTTGACCGGATTTAGGATAGATGGCCGTACTATCAAGAGGGGCAAACTTGTTTGCATATCGGTCATCTAGTGCCACTTGAGTGATCTAACTTGCATACATTGCTAGGATCGAGTGGCGTGGTGAAAAGAGTGAAAAATCCTTTGAAAAATGTTTGTGAAAAGCTAACACACATGCACATGAGGTGTACACTTGTTGGTGTTAGCACTTTTACAAAGGTGAAAGTGTTTGGAGGTGGTGTTGTGAGGTAGAGAGGGTGTGCTTCTCTCTCTTCCTCCTGCCGAGCTTGCGAGGCAGGATTCGGAGGTTTTCGGCGAAGTTGCAAGAGCGTCGGACGCTAAGGCCAGGGGACGTCGGACCATGGGTTCGGTCCGACGGCCTGCCCTTGTCTTCTGTGCTGTGGTGCGAGCGTCGGACGCTGTCTGCAGTGACAGCGTCGGACCATCCTCGTGCGTCCGACGGTGTTTGGCCTGTGAGCGTCGGACGCTGAAGTTAGTGGGCGTCGGACTTTTGTCCGAGCGTCCGACGGTGCAGATCGTGCGAGAGCTGACACGTGGCGAGCTCTGAGAGCGTCGGACTCTTGGGTTTAGTCCGACGGCGAGCGTCGGACGACCGTCCGACGGTTTTTAGCCCTCGGGGAGCTCTCTGGAAGCGTCGGACTGTGGAGTTCGTTGGTTTGACGGTGTTCCGTCCGACGGTGAGCTGAAGCGCGGGAAGTTAGCCGTTGTGATCCAACGTTCGACTTCAAACGGCTAGTGACACGTGGCAGCTATCGGGAGCGTCGGACCGTGGACATTGGTCCGACGGTGGCGCGGCTGAGCGTCCGACGCTCAGTCCGACGGCCGGTTTGAGAGGGCAACAGCTCTATTCACTTGAGGGCTATAAATTCAAGCACTTGGCGGCCTTGGCCGATGAGCTGAGCACCCTTGGGCCTGTGTGGCTTGTGTAGGTGTGCTTGGAAGCCCTCCCACTCACTCACTTGCTTAGTGCACATCCGATTGATTGATAGTGAGTGATTCTAGTGCGTTGCATTGTGAGATTGCATCGAGTGGCACTAGGTGATCGTGTTGCAAGCCGGTGGTGCTTGTTACTCTTGGAGGTTGCCACCTCCTAGACGGCTTGGTGGCTTGTGGCTCCTTGAAGCAAGCAAGAAGATTGTGCTTAGCTCCGGAGAAGCTTTGTGAGGGGTTGGAGCTCACCCCGCGGGAGATCGCAAAGAGCATTGCTAGTAGAGCGAGACGTGAAGAGCGACAAGTGGTCCGGCCGAGTCAAGTGCTAGAGCTTTGGTAAGCACTCCACGTGGGAGAGTGTGACTTGTGGGTCACCACTAGCAAGAGGACCGGCGGCAACCTTGGAGCTTGTCTCAACGGAGGACGTAGCTTGTGGCGACAAGTGAACCTCCAGGAAATAAATCACCGCGTCAACATCTTCCCATCCTTCGCGGTGGTTTGCTCCCTTCTACCCAAGTTATTTATATTGTGCATTACTTTATTTGTGTAGTTGTAGTTGCTCTTGTGAGACCGGTTAGCTTGTGTAGCTTGCCACTCACCTTCTTAGTTTGTGTAGCTAAAGTGATTTGCGCTCTTTGATTTGGATTGTGTATCCTTGTCATTGAGCAAGTAGTGAGCTTAGGTGCTTAGTGCGTTTTTGCTTGCTAGTTAATAGGAGTTTCCCCGGTGCTTAAAGTACTAGCGCTTAGGTTTGTGTGATCTTGCGCTAGAACGGTTTAGGGAAGCTCAAGCTAGACTTGCACCTTTGCCTCTCGCTAGGATCTTTGGCAAGGTGTTTAGAGTCTTAGTTAGAGGGGTGAATTGCCGCTAGAACCGATTAGGTTTTATTCCGCTGCGATTAGTTGTTATAAAGGACTATTCACCCCCCCTCTAGTCCGCCATCTCGACCCTACAGTTGGTTGTCTAGAGAAGAAATATGCACGTACTCAGTAAATGAGTGTGGATTTTTAAACTGATTGCATATCATAGGTTAATTTGTGCATCTCTATCTTGCATTTCATGTGTATTCTCAGTTCTCATATATGCATATCATGCATACAGGATCGCCGGGAGGCGTGACGCTGTTGCAGTTCGATCCACCGGAGGAGGGAGTTCCGCCGGAGATTGAAGTGCCAGAGGTTCCCGAAGGCCAGGAAGAAGAGGCTGAACTTCCAGAGTGCCCTGATCACCAACCTACTAACTTTGTGAAAGGCAAGCCCCGGAGCATCCCTAAGTCTCCACCTACTCTTTTTACAAATGCACTGGTCTTTATTAAATCGTATGATTGTGCACTTAAGTATAGGAGTTGATATGATACCGTTGCTGCATTTATACCTTGTCCACTTATACTTGATCCTGAAGTTATTACTAGACAAGGGATGGGTTCGATCTTATGCTTAGCCATGCTTAGACCGGTAGAAGTCGAGGGATTTCCTGTCCTTCGCGAGCATAGGTGGTTACTAATGATGATGGGGTTGGATTCCACATGATGGACTATATATGCCACCATGCCACAGTGTCTAATGAGAGAATCAAGGCTAGGTAGCGGGGAGCCGCATGACATGGTTGAGGTCATGCCGTCTTCGGTGCTGCTTGCGGCCGACTAGGACTGAGGCCACCAGACATCAGTTGAGATTGAAGGACGTCGTCACATAGCTGGCCTGATAAGTCGTTCTGACCGCGAAGCCGAGTATTTCTTTCTGAGCCAGGAATTGGGGCTGATAAGGTAGACATATTCTGGAGGTAGGAAGTATGTGCAGAGACACCATCTTACCAAGGGCAGGTCAAGGACCTGAGGCTTCCTGGAAGTGGGTTCGTCTCTGAGAATATGGCCCCCCCAAACCCGCGATACATATTACGTCTCAAAAAGATTTAACGGTAACCCGAGAAGCCAGTGGCTCGGCTGACAGGGTTTGTGATTGGCATATTTGCCAGCTGGTACAATCGATTCGAATCGCCATCTCTCCTGGTTAGTGAGAAACTGAACTGTTCTTCTGGTGAGGTAGAGGCTAATAACTTGAACATAATGATTACGGTGAGACGAGGTTGATATCTGTGGATATCGGAAATCATATGGTTTTATTGATTGCTATAATATTCAGTGAATGCTTAGTATAGTGGCTAATCTTAGTAAATAGCTTAACTGAAATCGAAGCTTATCACAATTAAAATGGATAAGTTGAGGATCTACTGTAGTAATGCTTTTGATGCAAAAATGATGCTACCCTCTGAGCTCCACCAAATAAGCCTTGCATATCCTTGAGAGTCTTTTTATTTACTCCCTGTCGGGTAAGTCTAGCTGTGTACAATTGACTACTAAGGATTTTATTCCCATTGTTGCAGATGGTGTAGTCTACTACGCGTATTGCAGGAATTGCTTCACCCCTGCGGGCACTAGACCCGAGGCAGGGTCATTATCTATCCTTAGTCGTGTAAGATTGCTGTGACATGGTCATTTGATGGTACTCGTATTTGAACTCTCTGGTGTAAAACTATGTTGACTTCCGCTACTGCTATATTTGTGTAAAAGACTATGTTGTACTCTGATGTTTAAATTCGGTTGCGAACTTATGTGTCATGTGATCGGGTATTGCTGAATGAATGATCCTTAGGGTATGAAATGTTTGAAATCCTTCGAGATTTCCGGAATACCGGGTTTATATTGGCTCAAGTGCGACTGGATTGCGATTAAAAATGCGATCGTTGTACTCGTGCTCATATAAATTGGTCGGTTCTGTGCGGTAGTGGCCATAAAGGCTCTGCGGCGGCCGTTACTGCAGAGGAGAAATGGCGGCGGCGCGCCGTTCCGGCTGGGGGTTGGGGAAGAGGCCCTGGTCACTGGCAAATGGGGCTGGGCAGCAGGGAGAGAGAGGAGGCGAGCAGCTGTGGGCTAGCCTCGCTCGGGAACGGGCCGAGCACATGGGCCGCGGCCTGCTAGCGCCGCACGAGAGGGGGAGGGAGAAAGGAGAGTGGGCCGGCCAGGGGTGGATGGCAGGCAGGCCGAGCTGGGCCAAAAACAAGGTGGAGGGAGGAAGAGAAAAACGAAGTCGTTTACATTTTCTAATTTCACAAGTTCAAACCTTTTTGAATTTAAAATTTGAAAACATGCACAAGCAAGCTATCCTCCACATCCCAAAAATGTTATGCACCAGCATGTATGCAACAAACAATTATAAAGCATATTTTTCCAAAATCTTCTATATATATATAAAAGATATTATTTTTCTCATTTAAACTTGGTATAATATGCACATAATTATGTAAAATAATTTCTAAATTCTAAGGTGACGATGTGAATATCAATGCAATCAATCATAATAAACAAGAGAGATCCTCGATAAAGAGATGACACAAGATTTTTTACCCAGGTTCACTTGCTTGCCGGCAAGCTACTCCTCATTGTAGCGATACACTTACTTGGAGGTTCAAGCACTAATTGGCATCACACACCAAACCCTTCTTAAGGGTGCTGCACAACCAACACAAGATGGGGATCCACAAGCTACACACAATACTAGAGTAGGCAATTGCGATCTCCCTCGGGGAAAGCTCAGGAAACCCCTTACACTTCACCGATCGGAGGCAGAGACAATCACCAACTCCCCTCAATGATCCTGTTGGCACAAAAAGTGGTTTTCTGCGCTCAACACACCAGAGAAGCCGGAAACGATCCTCAAGAGCGCTGGAGCCTTGCAGATATAGCTAGCTTCAAACCCGATTTGAGAGTGTCAACGATTCCCAAGCGTGACAGTCAATTTGACCTACAATTGACAAGGAAAAAGATAATGATCAGTAACAAAAGGCGGAACTAGCTGCTATGTCCAGGCAGTTCCAAATGTCCGGCCTCGAGAGCCATGTTTCTAGGCTATCGACTAAAGAGTCAAATCCCGATTTGCATGAGTCGATTCTCATAGAGTAAACACTGCATTTGTCATTTAACCGATCCATGTGTAAGAATAAAGGTGATAAATCTCATTAAACAGTCTTTCTGCAAAAAATTAATCCTGCCAATGAAATTGAATGGATTGATGTGGTCACAACGCATGCAGCAGGCCATAATATAATTAACTGTAGTGATGCACACATATCAAACTTATTCAATGTGGAGCGTCTGAGTGCAAGATAGAGAGAAATTGGCTATTTAGCCGTTAGCCGATTCAGCAAATACAGGCAACATATAATCCTATAAGATAAATAATGTTTTGATCTTCAAACCAGTATATTTAATTCATTGTTTTCAACATTGGGGATCGAGCAGATCGAGACAGCCGTAATGTAAACTATGATTTAAATCTATTGGTTATCGAATCTGGAAAATATTTATCTTGTTACTTGAGTGCAACCTATATACAATCAAGATCTAGATCTATCGGCTAATATAGAAACATTCTATTTATCAATGCATACACAATTATCGCTCATTGAACAAATACATCTACAAAATCTAAAGCCGACGTAGTTAAATCAAGATTGGACAAATTTGGTGAATGCTATGTATAATTTAACAAATAAACTCAAAACATCACCGATAACTTCATGAATCTAACTAAGATGCCAATTTAGTTAGAGCCGATAACTAATTCATACTAATTGACTAGCTTAATCTAAGTCTTCGTCCACCGGATGACGCTAAACATAGATTAATCAAGAAAATAAACATGAATCAATAAATAATTCTTATTCGATCTGAGCCCACGTCCACCGGATGACGCTAAACCCATGCTAAACAAGAATCAACCCCGATCTACTATGCTCTCATGTCCACTGATGACATTAAAGAAACAAAGGTTAGCGAGGCATGATGATACTTACAAGCAAGCCTGCGTCCACCGGATGACACTTAGCCCATTCAAACAAACTCGTAGAGATCTATTCTACTCCTACTCCTAAGGGTTTGGCCGGGACCGAAAATTGTGTTGTGTTGATGTATTGATTGTTACAATGGCAGGGGGTTCATATTTATACCCTGCGCTGAAAGATAGAGTTCTAGTCGAATTACAACTCGTAACTAACATGGAAACTAACAAACTCTCCTATTTTAAAGATAATTTAGAGCCCAATCTTTCCTTTCTCTAACGGACTCCGGACGTGATCGCTTTTTGGCATCAAAGATCCGTGCTGACATCATCCATCATTCAATTCCATCTTTGACTGCGCTTTCCTTTCTTCAGTCCAACATCCGATCTATGACCCGATTGGCTATCTCAGCTCTCGTCTTTATCGACTCTGCTCCCAAAATCGGCTATCTACTCCAGAAAACGACTATCCGCTTCCGGTCTAAATTTTGGTGCAAACACATGCCCCCAATTTTGGGATAAACTGGTTTTATTCCAAAATTTGCACCGAGTCTCGATCGACCTCCATTCTCAAACCACAACCAAATTGCAATCTCCCGCTCAGCACCTCGGCGCTCTGCATCAAATCGAAACCCTAACCAAGAGAACTTCCGCTGCATCTTTCCTCCGGATCCGATTCGCCGCCTCTAGAACTTTGAGCAATGGCGACTCCCTCTGAAATCCCTGAGGTACAAATCTCCTCTCACTAATCCGCTTCCCAGTCTCCTTCCAAATCCTCATCCGATTGGTCACGCGGTTGATTTGGTTTCCAAAATTTGAAGGACAAGATTTTGATCCCGCTGAACAAACCCCCAACCACTTTCTACCTGCGCCCAATGGGCGACTCATACCCCGCGGAGTTCATTAACAAGGAGACCAACCAGATTCCTTTCATGGCTTCCTTAGTAGATGCATCTTCATGGTCCAAGAACCCCTTCCGGAACTGGCCTAACATGCAACCTGGGTGGAGAAACTGGTTTCGCGGAGTCTCAGAGAAGAAACGAGCAGATTGGGAACTTTGTAATCTGAGCCAGTGTGTCGATCTTTCCCTTTGTCAGATGAAGAAGAATGAGCCCCTTCTAATTGCAGCAAGTTACTTCTAGTCAAACTCTCTAAATACTTTCATATTTGGGCATGGGCCGATGAGCATTACTTTAGGTGACATTCACATGCTTACCGGCCTTCAAATTACTAGGACTTGTCGACTCTAGGACCTTCTCTCCACAGGCGAAAAACAATTCCTCAAGCTAGGTGAATACAAAGGCTGGACCGGCTATATCAAGACTCACCATCTGACAACTCCTAGTGTCAGTGAGAAAGAATACATAGCCTTCTTGACCTTATGGCTGGAAAGATTCATCTTCTATGGTGCTTCCTGTGGACCAGCCTATCCCCTCAAAGCCCTTGCACAGCAATTAGCTCGTGGAGGTTCAATTCCCTTGGGGAAACTCTTGCTAGGAGCTGCTTATAGGCTAATGAACCAGGTGGCTGGTTATCTGCTGGGTGAAGAAGTGCAATGCACAATAGGCCCTTGGTGGCTAATCCAGTTATGGCTCAATCTCTACTAGCACAAGATGGTCAAACCAAACCTCAACAACCTCAGCTATCCCTCCATCAATTATGCAGAAAATGAAAATAAGATTACCAGATGGTGCCAAAACTTTGGTGAAGCCACTTCAGCCATAATTATAAGTGCTAACCGAGGCCAATTACTTGAAGCACTCTACAGAGGCTTGGGATCAGATGTCTTGGTTTGGTTCCCTTATGCAGAGGATGAAGAATTTCCAATGTATTATAATTTCAAGTTCAGCATAGGATACTCTGATGATGGGGCTATTGAAATCTTTAATGTTATCATTAAACCTTGCATATTACCAGTTGACTTCAAGCATCTTCGTGGTGCCTGCAGCAATGAACCCAGCTGTCCTTCTTATGAATTTTATCACTGTAGGGGTATAAACTCGTATACCCGCATGGCTATACATGGGCCAAGTCCATCGACCAGGCCCAGACTACCAAGGATGCGTCGTCTACGCACTCTCCAGAATATCACGTATATGCGCCGGCTCAGAAGTCTTGGCGGCTAAGGAAATAACTTTCCTAGTATCTAGCCGATTAGTTTTCTTGTTCGGCTAGGATTGTAATCTGATATACATGGTAACCGACTTGTAACCCTGCCCCCCAGACTATATAAGGCAGGCAGGGGATCCCCTCAAAACAGATCATCTGATAGCAATACAATACAGCAGCACACATGACATAAGGTATCATGCCTCACGACGGCCTGAACCTGTATAAACCTTGTGTCCTACGCTAACTGCGCGACTCTTGTTCGTCTCAGGCGCACCTTCACCGGTAATCTACTACCTTGGGCATACCCCTCGGTAGACTATCGCCGACATTCCATCGGCAGTTGGCACGCTAGGTAGGGGGTGTGCTTCCTGATCCATGGCAAGCAAGATGGTGATTTTTTTAAGTTCCATAGAGCTCCCAACGCCATGCCAGATCTTCACGGTGGGTTCCATCACCTGGGTCATCGGCCCCGATGGTGAAGGAAGGATCTAGGATGCGGCCCAGATCGCATCTATTCCATCTTCGTCGATGGCCTCCGCTCTGGCAAGAAGGCTGCCATGCTACGTCCGGAAGCCCATCGACGACAGCGACCTGATCGGATCTATAGATCGGGTCTCCCAAGGCTTGTCTGAGAGCCTCCAGATTTTGGAGTCAGCTGTGGATCAACTGTCTGTAGATCGCTTCCGACCCTCTCCAGGGACACGGCGATTCGCTCCGTCCACAGCTAGGCGGGACTCGACGATAGTCATCACCGCCACTCCACAAGGTCGCATCGTCGAGCTTCGGCCCCGAGAAGTCACCTGTGATCTCCCGAGGGGCTACATGCCTTTCGGCCTGCGGAACACAGCCTCCAACATCTCGCAACTACTGCGTCGCCCTGACTACGCCATCTCCGACCACGACGGCGCCAGCTCCACCTTTATCATCGCTGACAATGACCACTCCGATGATGGCGGCACGAAAGGTGGCGATCTCATCGATTTGCCTCCTCCCACTGGTTGGTACATTGGTGGGCCCATCCTCATCATTAGTGATGACAGTGCTCCGACTCTGTTTACGCTAAAATCTGGACTGAGTGCGGATAACCGATGCCGGAGGCAGATAGCTGATTTTCGGGAAAAGAGGCCAAGGCAGACGTTAGCATGGATCTCTGGCCAGGAAAGTGATCACGTTCGGAGTCTGTTGAGGAAAGGAAAGATTGGGCTCCAAGTTACCTTTAATTTAGGAAAGTTTGTCAGTTTCCGTGTTTGTCTTGAGTTGTAATTCGAATTGGACTCTATCAAAGCCCTGGGTATAAATATAAGCCCCGGCCATTGTAACAAGACACATCAATACAACACATCTTTCGGCTCCGGCCAAAAAACTTAGGAGTAGGAGTAACGTAGATCTCGGCGAGTTCTTCAATCGGGTTGAGTGTCATCCGGTGGACGCAGGCTTGCTTGTAAGTACCGTCATGCCTCGCTAAGCTTTGTCTCTTTAATGTCATCCGGTGGACATGGGAGCATTGTAGATCGGGGTTGATTCTTATTTGATATAAGTTTAGCGTCATCCGGTGGACGTGGGTTTAGATCAAATAAGGGTTAGTTATCAATTCATGTTTGTTTTCCTGTTTAATCTATGTTTAACATCATCCGGTGGACGAGGGCTTAGATTAAGCTTGATTATGTGCTTGGATTAGTTATCGGCTCTAACTAATTTGGCATCTTAGTTAGATTCATTAAGTTATCAAGATGTTATTTGTCATTCATTGTTTATTTATTAATATAACATCTTTTTGCCCGATCAAGATTGCGTAGTATTGGCCTTAGATCCACATGAAAAATGTCATTTATGTCTCGTTCATGTTTATGCTTTGTTATGATATCGCTTGATTCGGCTAGTATTATCGTAATGTTACTCGTACGTGCTGTGGATGCTTGACAAGAGCTGATCTGAATGAACACAGAGTCGCCGGCCTTCTAGACCAGCTCTGTACTCCTTCTAGATCTGCTCGTGAATGTTTTCGGAAATATATCTAAACTGGTGCAAAGCCGCAGGCCTTCTAGACCAGCTTCGTATTAGTACTAGATTTATACTTGAAACTAATCACCGTTGAGTTTTCTGCTTTACGGCCCCCGAATCGGCTAATTAGCCGATACGGCTGTGCTTTCTCGAGAAAAACCAATTAACCGATCGCATTCTGCCAAATCGGCTAAATGGCTGATCTCTGCCTGTTTGACGTTCAGATAGCATGAACTGAATGATTTGACCTGTTTACAGCAATCGATTATGCTTTAATCTGTTACAACTATCTGCATAGATTTGTTTAATGTAGATTGTTCTATTCGATCACGTATATCAATCGATTATGTATCAGTTCAGTGTCTGTTTCTATGACAAAACATGCATATATGCCGGAATCGACTCTTTAGTCGATTTCCGATTGAATCGGCTCTCAGAGCCACATAGTTGGAACTACCTGGACACACCGGTTAGTTCCGCCCTCATCAACAGCCGAACTTCAAGATGCAGGACTGGGAATCATTGGGCCCAACGTACTTCAATATTCCCCCAGAAGATACCAAATCAGATGCAGCGGCCGGAACATCCAATCCTCCGCCGCAACAGCCGAAACCGTCAAAGTCATCTGATCAACATCCCAATATGACAACGGATTCAGCTCCAAAAATAGCTCCGCAGCCTAAACTATACAGAGATTAGTCTCCTGAGCAGATTGTCGATTATATGCGTACAACTAGGAACGCGCCGATCGGGAATGTGCAGACTGGAAACGTGACTTCGGCAACTCCAAACTATCACCTCGGTCACACCTATGATGAGCTTACATCGGTGCCACATCCTGGCTATGTGCAGTCGCCTCAAGACGAGTTAGTAAACAAGATGAGTGCAATGCTCAAGGACCAATTCGGCTTGCAGCCCAAAGTGGGGGTGTCGATCAGATACAGGCGCCCCTACCCTGAATGGTTTGATCGTGTGGCATTACCACCAAGGTACCGCATACCGGATTTCGCCAAGTTCAATGGTCAAGACGACATTTCCACCATAGAGCACATCAGCCGTTACCTGACTCAGCTTGGTGAGGCGTCTTATGAGGATGCTCACAAAGTATGTTTCTTCTCATTGTCCCTGACGGGGCCGGCTTTCAGTTGGTTCACCACTTTGGAGCCCGGGACAATCCAAAACTGGGCAGACCTGGAAAGCAAGTTTTACGGTTATTTCTTCGAAGGCACCGGGGAGAAAACTATTGTTGATTTGACCAGCATGCCCCAGAAGAGTAGCGAGATCGGATTAGCCTTCATCAAGCGCTTCAGGGAGACGAAAAACATGTACTATTCACTGAACCTGCCTGACAAGCAGCTCGCTCACTTGGTCATTGGTGGAATGCTTCCGCACATTTAGGAAAAGCTGGTGGGCATTGAATTCGATAGCATCAGCCAGGTGTTGCAGCGATTGACGGCATTGGAGCTGCAAGCCCAGACCTTCCGTAAGGACGGGAGATACAAACAGACGTCGTTCGTCAGTAATTCGGACTCGGAGGATGAAGATGAAGACGAAATTGCCGCTGTCGAGCTGAAGTGGGGCAAGAAGACCATGGCTATACCCAAAGATTGGAGCTCAGAAGATCAGTATGATTTCGATACAAATAAGCTGGACAAATTATTCGATTTGCTGGTCAGTGCTGGGCAGATCACCTTCCCTGCTAATTATGTGAGACCCTCTCCTGAAGACTTGAAAGGGAAGTCTTTCTGCCAGTACCATGGCCTCACCTCACACGACACCAATGGGTGCTGCGCGTTCAGAACTCAGATACAGAGGGCTATTTCTCATGGCTTATTGAAGTTTGACAGTCCAGCTAAGGGGAAAATGAAAATTGATAAGTTCCCATTCCTGAAGGGCCAGAATATGGTCTAGGTGTCGGCCCCTGCGGGCAAGATGAAAGTTCTGACTTCGAACCAAGCTAGAAGGAATGCATCAGTGGACCCTGATATGCAGATATTGGCTGAGGAGCTCGCGCTGATCAAGCGAAGACAGGAGCAGAACTAGAGCCAATACGAAAAGGGGGAGTCCAGCGGCACCAAGAAGACCAGGCCTACCTCCCGCGATCTGCTGAACAAATGGCGCCGGGAGAAGGAGAAGGCCCACCGGAAGCAGCTCGAAGAGGAAGAATACCGAAGATGGGTTCGTGATGAGGAGGAGGCCCACTACCAGGAAGAAATGGCTCACCACCGGGAGGAAGAAGAAAGTCACTGGTATTGCCCATTTTTTAGGCATTGTTGGAATGAAGGTCTGAGATTGCTGACTCTGCGTAATTGCCCGGAGTGCAGCGATCAATACTGAGAGTACAGACACTCTCAGACCAACCGCCAGTCCGTGCATGAGAGGCTTGGACGCCCACATGATATGCAGGATCGGCATGAAGAAAGAGACCTGCGTGATCGGCTCAGCAAAGCAATAGTTGATCACCAAGAGCCGGTCTGGCAGGAGAATCAATGGTGCCCTGAGAACTTGACTAAGAGCCAGAGGTGCTGCGTGCAATGCCTTAGGAACAGGGAGCTCAAAGCAGAAGGCCACACGAAGCAAATCTGGCGGGAGAAGCTTCCTCAGGACAAAGGGAAGGCAACAGCCGATGCGCAGATGGTGTTTGTGCTTCCGGCTGAATTCAGGGCGTCTCAAGCCAAGAAGATTGAGGTTTTCTCTAATTCTGATGAGTCAGAGTCTGAGCAGGCCACTGCCAAGCTGGTTTTTGCGCAGCAGGCTGCATTTGACAAGCCGTCCAAGCACCGGCACCTGAAGGCCCTGTATCTCAAAGGATATGTCGATGGGATGCCCATGACCAAGATGCTAGTCGATGGTGGTGCCACCGTCAATCTCATGCCCAACACCACATTCCGTAAGCTGGGCAAGGGCCCTGATGATTTGATCGAGACCGACATGAGGCTCAAAGATTTCGGGGGCAACTCTTCAAATACCCGGGGGGCAATCAATGTCGAACTGATAGTCGGGAAGAAGACGCTGCTCACCACCTTCTTCGTGGTTGACAGCAAGGGATCTTACAGTCTGCTACTTGGACGTGATTGGATTCATGCTAACTGCTGTGTGCCATCAACCATGCACCAGTGTGTGATGCAGTGGCATGGTGAGGAAGTTGAGGTGGTCCCAGCTGATGACTCAGTGAGCATAGCCGCAGCAGATGCTGCCTACTGGGAGGCCGGGGATCATGACTATTTCTCTGGCAAGACTTGGGAAGAAGGCTCCATCAAGGTCAGCGATGAGATTCAACAGCTGGTCAGGGCAATCGGCTCTAAGTCTTTTTATTAATGGACAATCTGATCGATGGCACCGAGGGCAAGCTTGGACAGGGCTTTACGTCGGCCGACAAACTTGAAGAAGTGGACATTGGATCTGGTGATAGGCCAAGGCCGACGTATATTGCTACCAATCTTGACCCTATGTTCAGGCGGGAGCTGGTTGACTTATTGAAGGAATACAAAGACTGTTTCGCCTGGGAGTACTATGAAATGCCCGGCTTGGACAAATCGATTGTCGAACACAGATTGCCTATCAAGCATGGGTTTCGGCCTTTCAAGCAACCGCCATGACGATTCAAGCAGGATTCATTACCTAACATCAAGGCCGAGATTGAAAGGTTGCTGGAAGCCAAGTTCATTCGAGCTTGCCGATACGCCGAGTAGGTATCGAATATTGTCCTTGTATACAAGAAGAATGGCAAGTTGCGGGTCTACATCGATTTCAGGGATTTAAACAGAGCTACCCCGATAGACGGCTACCCAATGCCGATAGCCGATATGTTAGTCGATTCGGCTGTAGGGCACCAGGTCATCAGCTTCAAGGATGGTAATGCTGGCTACAATCAAATTTTTATGGCTGATGAAGATATTCCTAAAACTGCTTTCAGGTGTCCTGGTGCTATCGGTTTGTTTGAGTGGGTTGTAATGACGTTCGGTTTGAAAAATACCGGTGCAACTTATCAAAGGGCTATGAATTATATTTTTCATAAGTTGATCAGCAAGATTTTAGAAATTTACATTGATGATGTAGTTGTGAAGTCCAAAAGCTACAAGGAGCACTTAACTGATTTGAAGGCTACACTAGAGTGTACTCGGAAGCATGGTTTGAAGATGAATCCTAATAAATGTGCTTTCGGGGTGTCAGCAGGCGAGTTTCTAGGTTTCATGGTACATCGCAAAGGAATCGAGGTCGGCAGCAAGAGCAGGAAGGCCATCGATCAGCTTGTGCCGCCGACTAACAAGAAGGAATTGCAGTCTTTACGTGGCAAAATTAATTTCATCAGATATCAAGAGCCTTATGATCTAGGGTAGGCGGCCCTCGACTACGGAGTTCGTAATCTCCGGCCGTGGTCTTCCGATGTGGAGGTTATTCCCCTCACTGCCGATCGGGCTTGAGAGCGAGAGGTAGGAGAGCAGGTAATTGATCTTGCTTAATTCAATCTTTCGGTTTACAGGTAATATATGGCCATCGGCCCTAACCAACGGAGGAAACAAACTCCTCAATTCAAGGAACTAATCAAAGATAGCAAATAATATCTTAACAACTAAAAATAGCTTTCCAACTTCAGCCACTTGCGCTGATCGCTTCATCCTCGGTTGCATGCGCCGTGCCCACGATCACCGCGCGTTCTGCGTCCATGCGTGCGCCCGCACGTTCTGCTGCCCGACGCACATCTCTGGCTCGGTGTCTCCTGGTGTAGGTCTTCCCCCACATGACATCTCCCCCTCCTCGAGACTCAGCTCATCCTCGAGCTGAAGGGCAGGGTACTTGGCACGGAGAACTTCGATGTCCTCCCAAGTTGCCGAAGCTGGAGACTCACCCTTCCACTGAACAAGGGCCTGGCGCACGCCTCGTGCCAAACGAAACCGAACAGCACGCTCCGGCTCAGGGGCGATGGCGCCGTGATGGAGAGGAGGCAGCGCCGGTGGTGCACCCGGTGGCGGCCCGTGGAACTTCTTGAGCAGGCCAATGTGGAACACGTCATGGAGACGAGCGTCGGCCGGTAGCTCCAGGCGGATGGCCACGTCGTTGATGAGCTCGGTGATGCGGTATGGCCCATAGAAGCGGGGCTTCAGCTTGCCCGTGCCGGACTGAGGGAGCGACGCGGCGGGTCGCTGGCGCAGGCGGAGGAGCGCCCAGTCGCCCACCTGGTATGCAATGTGGCGGTGGTGCTTGTCATAGTGCAGCTTCTGGACCGCCTGAGCTTGCTCGAGCCGGTAGCAGATGTCGGAGAGGAACTCAGCCCGCTCCTCCATGCTCTTGGCGACGGCGGCGACCCGCGTGTCCCCCAGTTCGTAGGAGCGGATGGAGGGTGGATCCCTGCCATAGACGACCCGGAACGGGGTGTCCCGAAGCGAGGACTGGTACACCGTGTTGAAGATGAACTCCGCCCATGGGAGCCAATGCAGCCATTGCCGTGGATGGTCCCCTGTCAAGCAACGCAAGTACATAATAATCACCCGGTTAGCCGCCTCGGACTGCCCATCCGACTGTGGGTGGAATGCCGTCGTCATGTGCAGCTTGGTGCCCATCAGCCGCATGAGTTCGCGCCAAAACGTCGAGGTGAAGATGGGGTCGCGGTCCGACACCATGGACTGCGGAACGCCATGTAGACGAACGATCTCGGCGAAGAAGGCTTGAGCGACAGACTCGGCGAAGTACGGGTGCGCCAGCAGGATGAAGTGGCAGTATTTGCTGAACCTGTCCACCACCGTCAGGATGACGGACTTGCCGCGCACTCGTGGTAGTGCCTCGACGAAATCTAGAGCAATGTCGGTCCAAACGCCCTGGGGCACCGGCAGGGGCAGCAGGAGGCCGGCCGGGCTCAAGTGCTCGGACTTGTAGCGTCGGCACACTGCGCAGGAGCGTACCCAGTCCTGGACGAGCTGCTTCATGTTGGGGATGTGGAAGTCACGCCGGAGGCGGTGCAGGGTGCGCTGGACACCCTCGTGCCCATCCTCATGTGTAGACTCGATGATCTCTCGAGCTAAGGGCGATGCCGGGGGAATGTACAGCCGGCTGTTGTACTGCAGCAGGTCATCGACGAGCGCCCTGGGGCCCGTGCGCGTGCCGGTGCTGACCTCGTCGCGGAGGGCAGTGAGCGCTGGGTCCTGGCGCTGCACGTCATGCAGCTTGCTGATGAAGTCAAAGCGAGGCGCAGACAGTGCCAAGATGGCGCCCTCCTCCGTGTCGCGTCGTGACAGGGCGTCCGCAACAGCGTTCGCAGCGCCCGGCTTTTATTCCACGGCGAAGTCGAATCCCAGCAACTTGCCCACCCAATGATGCTGAGGGATGGTGGCGAGGCGCTGGTCCAGTAGGTACTTGAGGGAGTAGTGGTCGGTCTTGACGACGAAGCGCCGGCCCCATAAGTACGGCCGCCAGTGACGGACGGCGTGCACCAGGCCGATCAGCTCCCTTTCGTAGGTAGCGAGGGCACGATGACGCGGCGCGACGGGGCGGCTGAAGAACGCCATGGGATGGCCGTCCTGGACCAGCACCGCGCCGAACCCGTGGGTGGACGCGTCGCACTCGACGGTGAACGGCTTTGCGAAGTCCGGCATGGCGAGGACGGGCGCCGATGTCACCGTTGCCTTAAGGGCGTCGAAGGCAGCGGCGGTGTCCTCTGTCCAAGAGAACCCGTCTTTCTTGGTGAGGGCCGTCAGCGGGGCGGCGATGGTGCCGTAGTTGTGGACGAACTTCCGGTAGTAACCGGCGAGGCCGAGAAAGCTGCGCACCGCCCGCGCCGAACGGGGAATCGGCCACTCGTGGATAGCCTGAACCTTGGCCGGATCCATGGCGACGCCCGCCTCGGATATGATGTGGCCGAGGTAAGACACCGAGGGGGAGCCGAAGGTGCACTTGCTGTGCTTGACGAAGAGTCGGTGCTGACAGAGCACGGAGAGGACGGTACGCAGGTGCCACAGGTGGTCGGTCCAAGCTCACTGTAAATCAAAATGTCATCAAAGAAGACAAGCACGAAGCGTCGCAGAAACGGTCGGAGCACGTCGTTCATCAGCGCCTGGAACGTTGCCGGGGCGTTGCACAGCCCGAACGGCATGACGAGGAACTCGTAGAGGCCGTCGTGTGTACGGAAGGCGGTCTTGTGGACGTCCTCGGGCTTCATCCGCACTTGGTGATACCCTGACCGCAGATCGAGTTTGGTGAAGAAGCGGGCGCCGTGGAGCTCGTCGACGACGGGAATCGGGAACGCGTCCTTGACGGTGAGGGCGTTGAGGGCGCGGTAATCGACGCAGAAACGCCACGAGCCGTCAGCCTTCTTGACGAGCAGGACCGGGGAGGAGAAGGGCGAGTCGGTGCGGCGGACG
Organism: Eremochloa ophiuroides; assembly: GCA_038502445.1. Classification (NCBI taxonomy): domain Eukaryota; kingdom Viridiplantae; phylum Streptophyta; class Magnoliopsida; order Poales; family Poaceae; genus Eremochloa; species Eremochloa ophiuroides. The sequence continues at coordinate 428,733 of JAHLJS010000057.1, read as the reverse complement.
ACGCCCTGCTCGATCATCGCAGCGCACTGGCGTTCCAGCTCGTCCTTGTGCGCCGCTAGGTAGCGGTACGGACGGACCGCCACGGGAGCAGAGCCAGGCTTGAGGACGATGGCGTGGTCGCGGCCACATGGAGGTGGGAGGCCCGTCGGTTCGCCGAAGACGTCCTCATATGCGACCAGGAGCTCATCCAGGAGCGTCCCACTGGCCGCGGCGAGGGTGCGCAGTGGCGCTGTCGAAGTCGAGGCCACGCCCGCCCAGGCGACGCGTTGCCCGTCTCGCTGGAACGCCATCGACCGGGAGGTGAAATCCCACACGATGGGACCCAACGTGCCGAGCCACCGAGTGCCAAGCACCACGTCGAAACCTGCGAGGGGCATCACAAAGAGATCGGTGTGGAATGTGGAGCCGTTGATGGTGAACGCCGTGTCCCGGATGACACCAGGGCAGGCCACGCGTTCGCCGTTGGCGACGATGGCCGTCATGCGCGGACTGAACTGGATCGGGAGGCCGGTGCACCTCGCCGCCTCCTCACCGATGAAGCTGTGCGTCGAGCCTCCATCCAGCAAGGTGAGGAGGGAGGCGTCGCCGACGGTCACCTGGAGCTGGATCGTGTCCGCGATGGGCACGCCGGTGACGGCATGCAGGGAGAACACGGGTGCCTCCGTATCCCCGGCGGCGGCGGCCGCGTCACCCTCGACCGCGACGTCGTCGATCTCCACCCCGTCGACGAAGAAGAGGCGACGGCAGAACCTGTTGTGGCCACAGGTGAATTTGTCGTTGCAATTGAAGCACAGGCCTTGGCGGCGGCGTTCGGCCATCTCTTCCGGCGTCAGGCGCCGTGGGTTGGCCGCGTCGCGACCCTGTGGGGCGGCCGCTGGTGGGGCAGGGAGCGCGAACTGCTGCGCGGGCGCGGGTAACGCGTGCCGTGGCGCAGGCGCAGGTAGCAGCCCCCGCGGCGGGGCTCGTGGTGGAGGTGGCGCCGGCCGATCGCGCTCCATCAACTCCACCTGGCGTGCCAGGCTCATGGCGGCGGCGAGCGTCTCCGGATGGTGGATGCGGACGGCGTGGCTGAGAGGCGGCAGAAGACCGCCGGTGAAGAGCTGGACGCGCTGGGACTCGTCGAGCCGACCCGCGCGCGGTAGGAGGGCCTGGAAGCGGTTGGAGTATTCCTCCACTGTTCCCGTGCGCCGGCACTCGGAGAGTTCGAAGAGCGGGGCCGAACGCAGGGGTGGCCCGAAACGTAGGTTCACGAGTTCCTTGAAGCGCCCCCCACGTCGGGGCTCCCTCATCCTCGAGCAGCTGGGTGTACCAAGTCTGCGCGACGTTGTCCAGGTGGTAGGATGCCATGCCGACGCGCTCTTCGGCCATGGTACGGTGGTGACGGAAGTACGCCTCGAATTTGTTGAGGAAGAGCAGCGGATCCGTGGTGCCGTCGTAGCGGGGAAAATCCCACTTCATGGGCCGGGGGGGCAGGTCGAGGTCGCGCGACCCATCAGGGTGGCAAGGCTCGGTGCTTTCGGCCGTCGAGGCCTTGCCCTTCATGGTTGCCATATCGGCCTTCAGGGAGGTGAGTTCGACGGACATGTTCTTGATCTCCTTCAAGAGGTCGGCGATGGTGGGCTCGGCCATGTCGGCGGCTGGGTTGGCTGCGGAGGCGGGTGATGGGACTGGGAATGGTGGCGCTGGTGGTGGGCTAGTAGCGGCGTCTGGCGTGGAAGATGAAGGTGCGGCAGCTGTTGGGGCTGAGGATCGAGTGGATCGCGATACCAGGTTGTCAAGAGCCTTATGATCTAGGGTAGGCGGCCCTCGACTAGGGAGTTCGTAATCTCCGGCCGTGGTCTTCCGATGCGGAGGTTATTCCCCTCACTGCCGATCGGGCTTGAGAGCGAGAGGTAGGAGAGCAGGTAATTGATCTTGCTTAATTCAATCTTTCGGTTTATAGGGAATATATGGCCATCGGCCCTAACCAACGGAGGAAACAAACTCCTCAATTCAAGGAACTAATCAAAGATAGCAAATAATATCTTAACAACTAAAAATAGCTTTCCAACTTCAGCCACTTGCGCTGATCGCTTCATCCTCGGTTGCATGCGCCGTGCCCACGATCACCGCGCGTTCTGCGTCCATGCGTGCGCCCGCACGTTCTGCTGCCCGGCGCACATCTCTGGCTCGGTGTCTCCTGGTGTAGGTCTTCCCCCACATGACATCAGAAGATTCATTGCCAACCTGTCAGAGAAGGTACTGCCGTTCTCACCACTGTTGAAGCTAAAGGATACTCAGGAGTTCAAATGGGGTGACGTACAGCAAAAGACTTTCGATGAAATCAAGGAATACATGAAGTCTCCACCTGTTCTGTTACCGCCATAGGCAGATAAGCCATTCAAGTTGTACGTAACGGCCGAAGACCATACAATTGGATCGGTCCTTTTTCAAGAATTTGAAGAAAAAGAGAGGGCAGTTTTCTATCTGAGCAGAAGGGTTTTGGTTCCTGAGACAAGATACATGCCAACAGAGAAGCTGTGCTTATGCTTATTCTACTTGTGCACCAAGCTGAGACATTATTTGCTATCGACCGAGTGTGTGGTAGTTTCGAAGGCTGATGTGATCAAGCATATGTTGTCTATGCCTATCCTGAATGGGAGGATTGGGAAATGGATCTTGGCTCTCTCTGAGTTCGACTTGTGGTTTGAATCGGCTAAGGCAGTCAAAGTTCAGGCAATAGCCGATTTCATCACCCAGCATCGTGAGGATGCCGTCAATATAGTTGATGTGGATCCGTGGACTATGTTCTTTGATGGATCATCTTGCAAGCAAGACGGAGGTGCTGGGGTAATACTGATATCACCTCGAGGTCAACGGTTCGAATACGCTTTCCAGATCGGGCCAACGGTGACAAACAACCAGGCCGAGTATGAGGCGATTTGGAAGGGGTTTCAAGCTTCTGCATGAAGCAAAGGCCGATGTAGTTGAAGTTTTTGGAGATTCACAACTAGTCATCAACCAATTGCTCGGACTATTTGAATGTAAAGACAACGTACTCCGAGGCTATTATGATCAGTGCCAAGCATTGATCAGAGGGTTCTTAGCAGTTTCACTATATCATGTTCCCAGAGCTCAGAATCTAGAAGCTAATCGGCTAGCGCATAGTGCTTCGGGTTACAAATCAATGCAGGAAATCCTCAATACTGAGCAATCGGCTAATGATTGGCGGGGCGAGATAGCAAGATACCTTGCAAATCCTTCACAGAAAGCTAGTAGAAAGCTGAGGTACAAAGCTATTAAATACGTGCTGTTGGACAGTCAGCTGTATTATAAGACTGTTGAAGGGGTGCTGTTGAGATGCCTTGGGGCAGAAGAATCGATGAAGTTGATGAGCGAGGTTCATGAAGGAGTCTGTGGTGCTCACCAATCAGCTCTTAAGACGAAATGAATTATCAGAAGGACTGGTTATTATTGGCCAACAATGCTCGAAGATTGTTTCAGGTATTACAAGGGTTGGCAAGAGTGCTAGAGATTCGGGAATGTGCAGAAGTCTCCTGTCTCAGCTATGAATCCTATCATCAAGCCATGGCCGTTCAGAGGTTGGGGAATCGATCTTATCGGCCAAATTTATCCACCGTCCAGTAAAGGTCACAAATAGATTTTGGTTGCAACAGACTACTTTACTAAGTGGGTAGAAGCTATTCCATTGAAGAATGCCACATCTGGAGATGTAGTCGAATATATAAAGGAACATATCATTTACAGATTTGGTATACCACAGACTATCACGACAGATCAAGGGACGATTTTCACTTCGGATGAGTTTTTGACCTTTGCTGACGACATGGGCATTAAAGTTTATAATTCGTCACCTTATTATGCTCAAGCCAATGGTCAGGCTAAAGTGTCAAATCAAATTTTCATCAAGAGCATTAAGAAGAAGATAGAGCAAACCCCAGCAAGTGGTACTTGACGTTTAGTGAAGCTTTGTGGGCATACCGAATGGCTCAGCATGGATCAACTAAAGCTACACCCTATGAGTTGGTCTATGTGCACGCTGCTGTTCTTCCTTGGCAAATTCAGTCCGAAACAAGGCGTGTCAAGTAACAGAACGAGCTTACAGCCGGTGAGTACAAGGATATCATGACGGACAGTCTTGAAGATTTACATTGTCATCGGCTCAAGGCCCCGGAATGTATCGAAGCTAATAAGATATGGGTAGCTAAGTACTACAACACCAAAGTAATAGGAAAGAGCTTTGCCGAATCAGAGCTTGTATGGAAGACTATCCTACCTATCGGAACCAAAGAGAAAAGTGGTCGCCAAATTGGGAAGGCCCGTATCGGATTATTGAATGTGCGCCTGGCAATGCCTATATACTCGAGGATATGGAAGGATGAAGATTTGCCAAAGCAATCAATGGCAAGTACCTGAAGAAGTACTATCCCAGTATCCTAGTTGGGGGATGATAGCCGATCGGTGTGAGATCTGGCTCTTACAACCGATTCTACGAAGAGAATCGCCTTCAGGACAAAAATAGCCGATTCTACGAAGAGAATCGCCTTCAGGACAAAAATAGCCGATTCTATGAAGAGAATTGCCTTTAGCACAAAAATGAAATGCCCTCGATGGGGTGTAACAGCCGATGTAATTGCATTGCCTTTAGAACAAAAAATAAAGATAATAAAGACAGACTGATGATTATCAAATACATTTTTTTAGTTCTATTTCGTGTTTACAGAGGAGCTCTATTACATTCTAATTTGGATTATGAGTAGGTCTATCTATCATGTCCTGGGCGTCGGTGACGGCCGCCACCTCGTCGGCGTGAGGAAAGAAGTTCGCCAGTTGGGCGCTGGCCACCTCCATATCCTGGCCTTCCGGAAACCCGGGCTCAATCGCCTCCAAGGCTATGCCAGAGCGGAGGCGGGCGGCCGTGAGAGCCCTGGTGGCGCCATGACGAACGCCGGCCATGGCTACCTGGCGGACGCGGTGGTGAACATCCAGGAGCCGTTCCACCTGCGTGTTGCCATGGGCGTTGACTGCGTTGGCGGTAGTCTCAGTGGCGACGCGCAGTTCCCCCAGCTGTTCGGTCAGGGCTGCAAGAACAGGAAAGGTCAGCGCAAGGATGGCCATCAGTACAACGCGAAGCAGTTTCAAGACACGATCACCTGCCACTGCGGCGTCTGATTCGGCGAGCTGGGCTTGCACCCTGGTCACCTCGGCCTCAACAGCGGCAAGGGCAGCGGCTCGGGCTTCGTTGACGCCCTGCAGCCGGCCGTTCTCCTTGGTAGCCTCTGAATAGAGGTCACGGTATTCCACCATTTGGTGGTGGAAGCAACGACCATCGGCAGCAGTGTAGGACCCGTCAGAGTCTGCAGAGGACCCCGAATCGGGTCAACGCTTAGAGCCAGAGCCTGAGGCGGGTCCTGGAGAGGCGCAGTCCGGCGAACCCGGGAGTCAGGGCCAATCGGCAAGCCCGGAGGAAAAGGGATCAGGTGAGCCTGACTGGAAATGGCAGAGAAGCAGATGTATCAGAATTGAAAGAGATCAATGCCATGGACGCAAACTGATTTACCTGCTATGAATGGCTAACTGCCACGGCGTCACCCAGCGATGGCGGCCGTGAGACGGGCCAGCAGTAGCACCTGCACCGGGGGTGGCTCCAGCGGCTTCAGGGGCGGCCTGAGACGGCCCAGCAGCAGTTCCCGAACCTTCGGCACCGGAGGCTCCCGCATCACTGTGCAAGACGTTGGTGGTCAGATTAGATCGGATTGATGTATCAAGAAGTGAACAGTAGTCTTACCCTAACCAGGCTCGCAGGCATTGCCTCTGTTCACCCATGGCCCGCAGACTCCGGCTGAAGTTGTCACCTTCGGTGGAACTCAAAGTTGGTCGCTTGCCGTGGTCTCCGTCGCCGGCCATGGGATTGGTTTCGAGGGTTTGCTTTTCTCTGTTTGAGGAGAAGAGGCGAAGAGCAAAGGCCGGGTGAGCGAAGGCTAGGGTATTTGCGATTGCCCGCTCAGGCCACGCGTCTATTTATAAAGATGGAGGCACCAAGACGGTTTCCCCCTTGGGAGACGAGGCGACACGGCGGAATTTATGCTAGAGTTTACCCATGTTTCTTGAATCCGAAACCGATGCCACGCGTGGAAGGTGGAACGTCTCGATCGGCTATTTTGGTCGGTTGCCTTGAATCGGCTATTTTAGGCCCGATGTTCAGAATCGATTATTCGGGCAAGTTGTTTAAAACAGCCGATTCAATTCGCGCCCATACAGTATTAGGATAGAACAAAAGAGAAGGCCGATTCAGATGTATCTAGCCAAAATGCATTACATGATCATTTAGGTATACAGAGCAAGTGTAGGATTACAAGCCCAGAAAGGACCGAACAATGGTGATACATTCAGTATGAAGAGCATGGCCGGTCTGTAGCAGTTCCTGGTCCTCATTGGCTGCTGACTTCAGGATGTTCAGGCGCTGTTTTATTTGTTGGCCCTCAACGACCCTGGCGCTAACCTCCTGCTTCTTCACGGCCAAATCAATGGTGCTCATCGATATAGAGATTTCACGCTGAGTAATGGCCGCGTTGACCTCTTCCAGCTCTTTCATTAGCTGCTCACATCTAATCTTCAAAGTGTCTAGCTCTGACTCGGCCGAGTTAATTATGGTTTTCAGCAACTTTACTTGATCGGCTAACCCGCCGGCTTCTTGTTTGTTGGTTAGCCTGTTGTTCGTCAGTTTCTCAAGCTCGGTCAAGTTTTCATGGGTAGTCTTTATCCCTGGAGCGGCCCTCTTGAGTTTGACAAATTGTGGTAGGGAGCTGAGGATGGCCGTGCACGTCTGTTGCTGAATTAATTTAATAAACTGATCAATAGGTTTAGGGTGCTCGGCCAGGTCAGTCAGGGCCACCTCCAACTGAGGAAGAAGCTCGCTCATTTGTTTCTTTAGGTCTGGCTCTGGTAGTGATGAAGACCTGGAGCTCAGTTCATTTTCGTCACAGCATTCCTCCAGGTCGAGGGAGTAGCTGGGGGGAGAAGGCTACAGCGTCTGGGTTCACATATTAAAATGGTGATGACATAAAGACTTTGGATCAGTTAAGAGATGAATGCTTCACCTGAATAAAGCTTGAAGGAAGTGGAGCCGATGAAGTACCTGGTTGATCTGCTACAGTGATCTCTTTTCTAGAAGAGGGGATGGCCTCAGCTTGTGTTTCTACAGTCAGCTGAAGCTCTGAAAGAAAAAAGTTAGTTAGAAATAGAACAAGCATGACAAGTGTTAACAGCCGAAGAGACTTACCCGGATGTTCGGGAGATGGTGTTTTCTCTTCTTCAAGTTCGTTCCACGAAGGAGGGCTGTTCGGCTGTATTTTTTAGAAGGGGTCAAAAAATATTTAGTAAGGAAGGATTGTGTGCTTATAGATTTGGTTGATACCTGAGTTCCTTCTCCTTCTTGCTGGATAGCAATGCTTTCGTCCGTTCCCAGAAAGCCTTCAGCCGTATCTCGGTGGCCTGATGTTTCTGGATGGGTTTCGGCTTGAATATTTTCAGAAGGTGCCTGGATCGGCTGAATGCTCACCTATTGTATAGCTGATTCAGTCAGGTATGCTGAATAAGTGATGCAGAGGGTATTTCAAGACATCCAAGTACCTGAGCAGGCTTCCTCTTGGATCTTTTCTTGATTGTCCTCTTCTGAAGACTTGATGAGGCTTTTCTTTTTGAAGCCGGACCAGTTGCCATGCTGGCAGGGGCCTTCATCATCTTCTTCAAGGATGGGGCCTGAGAGCCTAGCCTGGCAGTTGGGCAAGAAGGATAATAGTTGATCTGCTCTGGAGGGTTAGATTCTGGGTCCTGCATTAACAGAAGATTAGAACACAATTTGCAGCCGGTTTGAATGGAATCGGTTAGAGTATTTACTGCCAAGGTAGAGTTGAAGCTTGGGTCCAGGGCTCTGCATCTATCATGGATCCCTTGACAGAAAAGATGAGCATGCCACTGTTGCCACCAGAGATCAAAGGTCTCATGGGACATTGAAATTTGGCTCCAATGCTCTACAGTATAGACTGGCAAGTTTGCTCCCAATGTAAAGACCCTGTCGGCTTCTAACATCTCAGTGATTTCATCTCTAGACCTCACAAGGTGTAGAAATGCAAGCTTGGGGGGCAATTGGCCGAAGCCCAGTTGTCTTGCTGCAACGTTGGGGTGATAAAATTCATATGAAGGCCAGCTGGGTTCAGTACTGCTAGTCCCACGAAGATGCTTGAAGTCGACTAGCTGTGTGCAGGGCTTTATGATGACGTTGAAGATTTCAGTAGCTCCAGCATCAGAACACCCTATACTGAACCTGAAGGTATAGGGCATTGGGAATTCAGCATCATCTGCATATGGGAACCAAATCAAGGTGTCTGGTCCCAAGCCTCTGTAGAGTTTCTCAAGTAAGTTCCCTCGGTTCATATTGATGGTAATGGCTGAGGCAGCTTCTCCAAAGTTCTGACAGCCTGGTGATCTGGTTGCTGTCCTCTTCTGCATAGTTGATAGAAGGGTAATTGAGGTTATTGAGATTTGGCCTGACCATCTTTTGCAAATACAAGTTGAGCCATAGTTGAATCAACCACCAGGGACATGTTATGCACCGTACTTCTTTCCCTTTCAGCAGATAGATGGCAACTCGGTTCATTAATCTGTAGGCAGATCCCAGTAATATTTTACCTAAGGGGATTGAATTGCCTTGAGCTAGTTTTTCTGCAAGGGCCTTGAAGGGATAGGCTGGCCCCAGGGAGGCACCACAGAAGATGAACCTTTCTAGCCACAAGGTCAAGAAGGCTATGTATTCCTTGTCGCTAATACTGGAGGTCATTTGCTGGTGGGTTTTGATATACCCGGTCCAGCCCTTGTACTCGTTCAATTTTAGAAACTTCTTTTCACCACCTGAAAGAAAATCCCACAGTTGGAAAGACCCGGTGATTTGAAGGCCAGTCAGCATATGGATATCACCCAAGGTGATGCTCATTGGCCGATCTCCAAATACAAAGGCGTTTAGAGAGTTGGACCAGAAGTAACTTGCAGCAATCAGGAGGGGTTCATTCTTTGTCGTGTCACACAGAGAAAGGTCAAGGCACTGGCTCAGATTGCACAGCTCCCAGTCTCCCCTTTCCTTTCTGAGATGCGGCGGAACCAATTTCTCCATCCGCTGGGCATGCTTGGCCAATTCCTAAAGGGCTGCTTGGACCATGAAGATGCATCCACTAGCGGACCTCTAAAAGGGATTTGGTTGGTCTCTTGATTGATGAATTCCGCGGGGTTGGAGTCGCCCATCGGGCCCAGGAAGAAAGCGATCGGAGCATCCCTCAGCGGAATCAAGATTTCATTTTTTAGGTCCTGAAACAGATGGATGATAGATGTGACCAATTGAATGGAGATTCATGAATGGAAGACAAGTTGGCAAGATTCATACCTCAGGAATCTCGGAAGGAGTTGCCATTGCTTGCGGATTTCTTGAAAACGGCGAATCGAGGTTGGAGATGCAACAGAGGATTTTTCGAAGCTAGGGTTTCAATTCGCCGTCGGAGTTTGAAGCGATGAGCGGGAGGTTGTGATTTTGGCTCAAGAGTGGACTGAATCGAGACTCATTGCTAATTTTGGAATAAAACTATTTTATCCCAAAATTAGGGGGCATGTGTTTACGCTAAAATCTGGACTGAGTGTGGATAACCGATGCCGGATGCAGATAGCCGATTTTCGGGAACAGAGGCCAAGGCAGAGATAGTCGATTGGGTCCCGGAATCGATTTTGGGCTGGAGGTGAAGACGGCGCGAATAGACGATTTGATGACGTTAGCATGGATCTTCGGCCAGGAAAGCGATCACGTTTGGAGTCCGTTGAGGAAAGGAAAGATTGGGCTCCAAGTTACCTTTAATTTAGGAAAGTTTGTTAGTTTCCGTGTTTGTCTTGAGTTGTAATTCGAATTGGACTCTATCAAAGCCCTGGGTATAAATATAAGACCCGGCCATTGTAACAAGACACATCAATACAACACATCTTTCGGCTCCGGCCAAAAAACTTAGGAGTAGGAGTAACGTAGATCTCGGCGAGTTCTTCAATCGGGTTGAGTGTCATCCGGTGGACGCAAGCTTGCTTGTAAGTACCGTCATGCCTCGCTAAGCTTTGTCTCTTTAATGTCATCCGGTGCACATGGGAGCATCGTAGATCGGGGTTGATTCTTATTTGATATAAGTTTAGCGTCATCCGGTGCACGTGGGTTTAGATCAAATAAGGTTTAGTTATCAATTCATGTTTGTTTTCCTGTTTAATCTATGTTTAATGTCATCCGGTGGACGAGGGCTTAGATTAAGCTTGATTATGTGCTTGGATTAGTTATCGGCTCTAACTAATTTGGCATCTTAGTTAGATTCATTAAGTTATCAAGATGTTATTTGTCATTCATTGTTTATTTATTAATATAACATCTTTCTGCCCGATCAAGATTGCGTAGTATTGGCCTTAGATCCACATGAAAAATGTCATTTATGTCTCCTTCATGTTTATGCTTTGTTATGATATCGCTTGATTCGGCCAGTATTATCGTAATCTTGCTCGTACGTGCTGTGGATGCTTGACAAGAGCCGATCTGAATGAACACAGAGCTGCCGGCCTTCTAGACCAGCTCTGTATTCCTTCTAGATCTGCTCGTGATTATTTTCGGGAATATATCTAAACTGGTGCAAAGCCGCAGGCCTTCTAGACCAGCTTCGTATTAGTACTAGATTTGTACTTAAAACTAATCACCACCGAGTTTTCTGCTTTACGGCCCCCGAATCGGCTAATTAGCCGATACGGTTGTGCTTTCTCGAGAAAAACCAATTAACCGATCGCATTCTGCCAAATTGGCTAAATGGCTGATCTCTGCCTGTTTGACGTTCAGACAGCATGAACTGAATGATTTGACCTGTTTACAGCAATCGATTATGCTTTAATCTGTTACAACTATCTGCATAGATTTGTTTAATGTAGATTATTCTATTCGATCATGCATATCAATCGATTATGTATCAGTTCAGTTTCTATTTCTGTGGCAAAACATGCATATATGCCGGAATCGACTCTTTAGTCGATTTCCGATTGAATCGGCTCTCAGAGCCACATAGTTGGAACTACCTGGACACACCGGTTAGTTCCGCCCTGTGATTACTGACTATTATCTTTTCCTTGTCAATTGCAGCTCAAATTGACTGGCACGCCTGAGGGTTATCAGCACTCTCTGACCGGGTTTGAAGCTAGCTGGATCTTGGAAGCTCCGACGCTCTTGAGATCATATGCAGCTTCGCTGGTGTGTTGACACAAGAACTACATTTTGTGCCAACAGACTCCTAATGAAAATGAAGAAGCCCGAGCAGCTTGAGAGGGTAGAAACGCCGACCGAAGACGGCGCCGCGAGCAGCGAGTCGAAGCAAGGAAAGGCTCAATGCAGAACCTGGAGCAAGAATTCGATCTGGTCGGAAAACACCAGGTCTACAAGACTCCAAGTGTGAATGTCACCTTCACGATAGCAGAGGCCAAAAACCTGGCCTAGACTGTAACACCCTAGTGTTAGTTACTATTTTCACACTTGCATTTGCATGTCATCAAGCCTGGATCATGTCATTCCATGCATCATCATCATTTCATTTGAATTGATTCCCTTTTATTGCTATATGTTTGTTTATATGTCCATAACATGCTAAATGTGTTGACATGCAAATGTGATGCTTGTTTACTATTCTAAATGCTTTATACATGTTTGGGATAACATTTGGAACAATGTTCATGTTGGTGAAATCCCCAAAATACCCCTCTAGCTCATAGTTGACTAGAGAGCCCTCTAAAAGCTATTCTGTTTGACCAAACAAGAAGGGCATTTTAGAAATTTTGCATGTCAGTGCACCCTTAATCAAAGTTGTGTAGAATTTTATAAGAAACAAACTTTATTTTTGGGTCAACTCATGAAAATGGGTGGAAGGTGGTCAAAAAGTTGAATTAGTGCAGATTTGGAGCTGTTTTGAAGTTTCAAAATTTTCCTAAGTCTTAAGTGGTTTTCAGTTTCGGTGTACCCATGTTCATCGGCTTGTATCTCTCAATCCAGGCCGATCTAGAGTAAAGTGTCTTAATATCAAATGATCTACTCATGTGGCTCTTCAATCCATAGTAAGGAAGTTTTCTCTAATACGCTCTAGATCGCGAGTTATGGATCGATCAAAATCGAGTTTCAGTCGGTTCATTAAAACTGAATCGGAGCCGATTCAGTCCGGCGCCGGTCAGCGACCGATGTGGCCGCCGCAGTGAAACGCCGCCAGGTGGCGCCGTACGCCGCCGTTGGCCGCCGCGCCGGTCGGCTTTACAAAAGCGACACTCCACCCTCGCTCTTGTCCAGTCCCCGCTCACTCTCGCTCGCTCTCGCCTCTCTACCCGCCGTTTTCCCCCTCCGCCGTCGCCATCACCGCCGCGCCGTCGCCGCGGTGAAATCCGCCGCCACCGAGCCGTCTCCGACCGCTCCATCTCCACCACAGCTCCACCACTCTCTGCTCTACACCCTCGACCCCTTTCCAAGTCAAGAAGACTTAAGGTATAGCTCCAGTGAGCTTCTCGCCGCCGCAACCTCACCGCCGAGCTCTCGGGTTGCCGCGACGAGGGCAATGCCGTAGCCGTTCCTTCTAGTCTTGCTCGTCGTGGTGTCCTCGTGAGTCATAGATCTAGACTAGGTCGTTGGTTGGGTCGGTCTCGCCATAGGTTCGCCGGAACCCGAGCTCGCCGTGAAACCGCTCGCCGCCGTGCCGCCATGCATGTGCGGTCAGTGAGTTCCCGTGCACAATAGCCCGATTAGTCGCGCGTATAGGTCCGCTAGGGTTCCAGTGTCTCGGAACGAAGCTTAGCCGCACGATTAACGGCCGGAATCGGCCGGTGCAAGTTCGCCGGACCACCGCCGTCCGCCATTGCCGCCGTTGAGCTTGCTCCGGTGGGGGTTAGACCTCGAAAGTTGGTGTGCTGGGTTTGTCTCGTCGTCAGGAGTCCATTGGTGCTCGTGGTATCGCCGGAGACCTCGCCGTCGGCGAGCTCTCGCCGGTCAGCGCCGGCGGCCCTGTCTCTCTCTCTCTGACGGGTGGGGTCAGATTGACCCCGGGGCTCGCGAGTCAGCCGCTCTGGTGAGCCTCTGGTTCACTGAGCCGGGTGCACGTAGCAGTTTCAGTCGGGTTTGGATTTTATAATTTATAAAATGAATTTCCAGAAAATGTGTAAAATCTTCCAAAATTCATATCTGGAGCTAGGAGTGTCCAATTGGGGTGAACCAAATTTTGTTGTGTTTGTATTTCTGAGCTCTATCAGGGAAAAATATAAAATGTATTTTTGTTTTCTGTGCAGTTATATTTAAATTGTTAATTGCTTGTAAACTTGATAAATGCATAAGTAATTGTAGGAATGTGCTAAAAATGTGATTCCACTTGCATTAATCTTGTTTAGGGAAGTAGAATCTATGAAAAATATTGTTGCTGGTGTTGCACTGTTATTTATATGATGTCTTGTATAATGTGCCTTTTATGCTTAAATCTTGCAAAAATCACCATGCTTAATGTGTTAAGGATATGGCCATGAATATTTTTTCTGAACCATGTTATGTTGTGAAGAAGCTAAGAAAAATGGGAAATCTGTTGTTTGATACTTTTCACTGTGTTAAGTATTTTCCATAGATTAAAAGGCTGGTTGTTTGTTATTTTTGTGTAGCCTGTTATACTTGTCCAAATGACTTCAAATTTTGTAAGTAGGCTAACCTAGATGTGTAATAGCTACTGTAATTTTTCTAGATTTTTCTGGGCTCAGTAAATAGTAGGTCCAGTTATAGGCTAGGTTTTGTTTAATTGCTTTTAAGCAAGTATCTTTTGATTGGGAAGTATTTTCATGCATTTCTGTAATGTTTCAGCATTGTCACCTGTTTAAAATAGTGGGGCTGATCCTAATTTGAGCTTAGGGTAGCAATGTTAATGTTTTGTTTATATGATGTGCTCATGCTTGTTAGTTATAAGATGACTGTGGTAGGTTAGTTGATGCATGTTAATTATTAAGTGCAGGTTGTAGACCTCTCACCCGGGACAAGAAATTGTTCTATGCTTTGCTTAAGAAGGGTGAGTATGAGTTGGTTGTCTAGAGAAGAAATATGCACGTACTCAGTAAATGAGTGTGGAGTGTTAAACTGATTGCATATCATGGGTTAATTTGTGCATCTCTATCTTGCATTTCATGTGCATTCTCAGTTCTCATATATGCATATCATGCATACAGGATCGCCAGGAGGAGTGACGCTATTGCAGTTCGATCCACCGGAGGAGGGAGTTCCGCCGGAGATTGAGGTGCCAGAGGTTCCCGAAGGCTAGGAGGAAGAGGCTGAACTTCCTGAGTGCCCCGATCACCAACCTACTAACTTTGTGAAAGGCAAGCCCCGGAGCATCCCTAAGTCTCCACCTACTCTTTTTAAAAATGCACTGGTCTTTATTAAATCGTATGATTGTGCACTTAAGTATAGGAGTTGATATGATACCGTTGCTGCATTTATACCTTGTCCACTTATACTTGATCCTGAAGTTATAACTAGACAAGGGATGGGTTCGATCTTATGCTTAGCCATGCTTAGACTGGTAGAAGTTGAGGGATTCCCTGTCCTTCGCGAGCATAGGTGGTTACTAATGATGATGGGGTTGGATTCCACATGATGGACTATATGTGCCACCATGCCACAGTGTCTAATGAGAGAATCAAGGCTAGGTAGCAGGGAGCCGCATGACATGGTTGAGGTCATGCCATCTTCGGTGCTGCTTGCGGCCGACTAGGACTGAGGCCACCAGACATCAGTTGAGATTGAAAGACGTCGTCACATAGCTGGCCAGATAAGTCGTTCTGACCGCGAAGCCGAGTATTTCTTTCTGAGCCGGACTTTGGTGCGACTAGGCAGACATATTCTGGAGGTAGGAAGTATGTGCGGAGACACCATTTTGCCAAGGGCAGGTCAGGGACCTGATGCATCCTGGAAGTGGGTTGGTCTCTGAGAATATGGTCCCCGCCAAACTCGCGACATATTGTGTCTCAGAAGGATTTAACGGTGACCCGAGAAGCCAGTGGCTCGGCTGACAGGGTTTGTGATTGGCATATTTGCCAGCTGGTACAATCGATTCGAATCGCCATCTCTCCTGTTTAGTGAGAAACTGAACTGATCTTCTGGTGAGGTAGAGGCTAATAACTTGAACATAATGATTATGGTGAGATGAGGTTGATATCTGTGTATATCGGAAATCATATGGTTTTATTGATTGCTATAATATTCAGTGAATGCTTAGTATAGTGGCTAATCTTAGTTAAATAGCTTAACTGAAATTGAAGCTTATCACAATTAAAATATATAAGTTGAGGAACTACTGTAGTAATGCCTTTTATGCAAAATGTTGCTACCCTCTGAGCTCCACCAAATAAGCTTTGCATATCCTTGAGAGTCTTTTTATTTACTCCCTGTCGGGTAAGTCTAGCTGAGTACAATTGAGTACTCAGGGTTTTATTCCCATTGTTGCAGATGGTGTAGTCTACTACGCGTATTGCAGGAATTGCTTCACCCCTACGGGCGAAGAAGACTAGACCCGAGGGCAGGGTCATTATCTATCTTTAGTTGTTGTAAGAATGCTGTGACATGGTCTCTTTATGGTACTCGTATTTGAACTCTGTGGTGTAAAACTATGTTGACATCCGCTACTACTATATTCGTGTAAAAGACTATGTTGTACTCTGATGTTTAAATTCTGTTGCGAACTGATGTGTCATGTGATCGGGTATTGCTGAATGAATGATCCTTGGGGTATGAAATGTTTGAAATCCTTCGAGATTTCCAGACTACCGGGTTTATATTGGCTCAAGTGCGACTGGATTGCGATTAAAAATGCGATCATTGTACTTGTGCTCGTATAAATTGGTCGGTTCTGTGACAGCTGGTACCAGAGCATAATTCAGCATATACCGTCACTTGACTATTTAAAAATTAAAAGAGTTTTGAGTTTTACAAACTAATTGCGAACTGGTAGTGTGTATAGGTGATTTAAACCAAGTGTTTGCAAAACTTATGAGTACCAGTGACCAAGTCCTATAGCCCTATATATATGTGGTAATTAGGTGGCTTATGTAAGTACTGACTTGGGGGAAATTGCATCATGTTTCTATTTGTGGTTCATTTGGTTTTATCGTGCGGATAATTATGAACTGTCGGTTTCTTATTGCTTCTTATGGGTCAATGTGCCACGTCGCCTAAGGTAAGGTGAGATGTGAGTGTAAGATCGAACAACCGTCGATTGATGGTGAGTGTTATGATTACGGAAGTGAGTACATGTGATCCATATGTGTACTTATGGAAGTAAGGTGGAGTAATTACTTTTGGGGTCGCAAATGTTCATGGGAACATTTCTGGCGAAAAGTGCTTCTTGTTGCCCTGCATACATTGGGAATTGGGCTGAAATGAATCTTCTGCAGGTACACTAACCCCGCAAAATGTATAGCACAGTTAGTTACGTATATGAGAGCACGTGGTATGCCACCGACTATAACGTTAGTTAATATATACTATGTGTGAGGTCGTTGGCACGTGCATGCATCATGATCATGAGATTAATTCAAGCTATTTGTACTATTTCCTTCCCTATGATAAAAATTGTGCTGCCCTATCTTATTCTAAATGCTGAAAGATGTTGTAATGTACCAGATGGCAGCTGAAGGTGAGCCGCAGAGTGGTCAGTTTCTGGAGCAGTTTGGCACACCCACTGTGCTATGGAGGTTGTTGAAGTCTGTGGGATATGCAGAGCCACCACTGTATTTCTGGAAGCCAGCGGAAACCATGGTGCAGCCTTGGTTTGATGTTTGGGTGACTATCCCTGTGCTTGATAGGGGCTGGTCGTTTCCAGGAATAAAGGTGGAAGTTGACATGAAGACGCCATGGGATGGTGCGTAGCTTGCAGCTTTCGAGGTGTTGACGGATATTTGCACCAGGTTCAACAAGAGAGCTGATTTGGGGCCGACAAATGTTTTTCCCAGGGTGGATGCTTCTCAGGGTGAGTGGGCTCAGTCTAGCCAAGCTTCCTTGGAGCGAGGTAGAGATGAGCATGCTCATAGCACGGGTGCTTCTATGAGTGCTATGTTTGCTGTCCTAAGGATGCATTATTCCACTAGGGATGGTTGGATGAAGTGCGTTGAAGCCCTGCATGATGCTGTGGAGAAGAAGTTAGAAGCTGAAGAGTGGGCACGTATGGCTCGTCGTAGCTCAGATGACTTGGTGGTAGCTCTCACTGCCTATCGCAATGAGTTATTACGATGCACTGGCGCTTTGTTGGCAGCTGATCGCCGTGTTGAGGTGCTTGAGAGGGAGAATGCAGATCTTCGCCGCTAGCTTGACAATCGCAATATGAGCTTGACACGTCAGCGCGAGGAGTTTCTGCAGGAGTTGCGTGCTAGTCAGCAGCAGGTTTGGGAGTTGCAGCAGGATGTTCATCGTCTGAACAACCGTGTGGATCCGTTTCATCCTCCGGGTGCAGCGGAGTTTGCTCCTGAGATCTTCGTTGCAGCTGATGATGGTGAAGCAAGTGAGGAAGAAGAGGAAGAAGACCCTGAGGAGATCGTGCCTATTGACGAGTGTGATGACCATGGTGGGAACGTGTCCGGCATGGACAGTGACCACGATGACTAGGCTCTTTCTAGTGATCTTGCCATGATCGGCACCCTTTTGTAGTGGAGGAACCTTTAATGTAATGTAATGGGTAGAACCTGGTTTGTACTATGTGAACCCTGTGTGTTCAGGGCTGGAACCATTGAACCTCTAATTAAAGTAATGGTAACTTATGCGGTTTGGAAACCCTTTTTGGTTGCGCCTTGTTATTATGCAGTTGTGTGATGATTATTGAATTATTGTGCCGTTTGTTGGTTATCAAAATGAACATTGATATCTTCTGGGCATAATCTTTCGGTTTTCTTTGGCATAACTGACACCTAACAATGGTTGTTGTGTGTTGCTACAGATGGCACCTCATACCCGTCGTCATGGGTCAACCAGTGGTGGTGGGAATGAGCATGAGGATGAGGAGTTACCGCCTCCTCCACCGCGTACCCAGAAGCAGATGTTTGCTCAGTTCTTGGATACTCAGCAAGTGATTCTGTAGCAGATGGTTGGTAGTAACAACCACAATCGCAATCGAGATGGACGCCGCGGAAATGATGAGGACCAGTACAGTAACTATAAGGACTTCATGGACACTAAGCCTCCGGTATTCAAGCAGGCTGTTGAACCGCTGGAAGCTGATGAGTGGTTAAACACTATTGAGCAGTCATTCTCTGTGCTGCGGTTGACTGAAACCATGAAGGCTAGCTTTGCTGCTATGTTGCTGCAAGGCCAAGCTGGAATATGGTGGGCCAATCGCAAGACCGCCTACCCTGTGGTCGCTGATATCACCTGGGAGCAGTTCACCAGAGATTTCAGGGGACATTTCATTCCAGCAGGGTTAATCAAGATGAAGGTGAATGAGTTCATGCAGCTTACTCAGGGTACCAAGACCCTCATTCAGTATCATCATGCCTTTAACAATCTGTCAAAGTATGCTCCGTGGATGGTGGATACAGATGAAAAGAAGATTGAAGCTTTCAAGAGAGGCCTTAGTACCAAGCTTATGAAGACTCTGGCGAACAACGCTCGTACAACTTTCAACGAGTTTATCAGTGAAGCTTATATCCAAGAGAAACAAAATAACTTGCACACTGCTTCCAAGGGAGGCAAGAGGCCATTTGAAGAAAGCTCTTCTCAGTCAAGGACTCCAGCAACTAGTCGTGTGGTGGCAAATCGCCCTGCTTACCGTCCGGCTGTTCCTAGAGCAAAATTCAGACCTCCTCCCAAGAAACAGCAGCCAGCGCCACAACGCTACAAGAAAGGTTTCACAGTGCCTTTGAACAAGAACAATGCTCCTCCAGGCAATGCCGTTCAAGTGAGGGCCAACCAAGGTCTGGGGCCGTGCTTTAATTGCGGTCAACAGGGACATCTCGCTCGTTATTGTCCTAATCCCAGGCAGGGTCGTGTGCATCACACTACCGCTGAGGAACTTCCGGAAGGTGAACCAGTCACTGCGGGTATGTTTTCTGTGAATCAGCATCCTGCTATTGTTTTGTTCGACTCAGGATGGTTGCATTCTTTTGTGAGTCAAGCATTTGCACATTAGCATGCATTACCAATTGTTGAGTTGAGCCATAGTTTCCGGATAACTTCAGCTGGGGCTGAAATTTGTACGCGTCATGGTGTCGGAAATGTGACCATTGAGATTGGTAATCGGGTTTTCGTCAGTAGTCTTATTGTGCTACCAGGGTTGAGTCTGGATGTTATTTTGAGGGTTAGTTAGATGGACAAGCGGGGTGCGGTGTTGGACGTCCCTAACCCCAAGGTGAAGGCACTTTTCAGGTTCATCTGCCCCGTAGGGGAGATCTTTTTAGTCTCTCTCTCTAAGTTGAGGCCGTAACACTTCAGAGCATCCCTGTAGTGTGTGAGTTTCCTGATGTCTTTCCTGATGATCTACCTGGACTTCCTCCTGATCGAGATGTGGAGTTTGCAGTAGAACTTATTCCCGGTACGGCACCTATTTCTCGAAGGCCATATAGAATGCCTCCTCATGAATTAACTGAACTCAAGAAACAATTCCAGGAGTTATTGGACAAAGGGTTTATTCGCCCTAGTTCTTCTCCGTGGGGCTGTCCTGCAATCTTTGTTAAGAAGAAGGATGAAACTTTGCGTATGTGTGTGGACTACAGGCCACTTAATGCTGTGACAACTAAGAACAAGTATCCTCTACCTCGTATTGATATCTTGTTTGATCAATTGTCCAAGGACAAGGTTTTATCCAAAATTGATTTGTGATCCGGGTATCATCAAATTAAGATCAGACCACAAGATATTCGCAAGACGGCTTTCTCCACTCGGTATGGATTGTATGAGTATTTGGTTATGTCTTTTGGATTAACCAATGCTCCTGTGCATTTCATGTATCTAATGAATTCGGTATTCATGCTTGAGTTGGATAAGTTCGTGGTAGTCTTTATTGACGATATTCTGGTGTACTCCGAAAACATGGAGGATCATGCTGAACACTTGAGAATAGTCTTGACTAGACTCAGGGAGCATAAGCTGTATGCTAAGTTCAGCAAGTGTGAGTTTTGGTTGACTAAAGTGCCTTTTCTGGGCCATATCTTATCTGCTGAAGGTATTTCTGTAGATCCGTCAAAAGTTCAGCAGGTGTTGGATTGGCAGTCACCTACCAATGTGTCTGAGGTTCGTAGCTTTCTGGTATTAGCTGGGTATTATCGCCGCTTTATCCAAGATTTCTCTAAGATAGCTAAACCTATGACCAAGTTGTTGCATAAAGATACCAAGTTTGTGTGGAGTGAGGAGTGTGAAACAGCTTTTCGCACCTTGCGAACGTTGTTGACCACTGCTCCAGTTCTTGCACAACCTGATATTGAAAAGCCTTTTGATGTGTACTGCGATGCTTGTGGCACTAGGTTAGGATGTGTTCTCATGCAAGAAGGCCGAGTCATTGCTTATGCCTCGCGTCAATTGAGAAAACATGAGCAAAACTATCCTACTCATGATTTGGAATTTGCCGCTGTAGTTCATGCATTGAAGATTTGGCGCCACTATTTGATGGGTCATAAATGTCATATCTATTCCGATCACAAGAGTATCAAGTACATTTTCACTCAACCGGAGTTGAACATGAGGCAAAGAAGGTGGTTGGAGTTGATCAAAGACTATGATCTAGAAGTACACTATCATCCGGGCAAGGCTAATGTCGTAGCCGACGCTTTGAGCCGAAAGCCTCATTGCAATGTATTGCAGCCTTTGCTAGCAGACGGATTCAATCTTGTGCATCCGGTGGTGTTGAATAATATTACTCTCAGTTGTACTTTGGAAAGCAAGATTATTGAAGGTCAGAAAACAGATCCTGGCATATATCATATCAAGAGAAAGATGAAAGAACAAGGAATGCTTCATTTCCGAGTAGATGAAAAAGGTATATTGTGGTTCAAGGATCGCTTGGTAGTACCGAAAGACCGCGAGTTGAGGAATCAGATTATGGACGAGGCTCATTTGTCTAAGTTGTCTATCCATCCTGGTAGTAGTAAGATGTATCAAGACTTGAAACCTAGGTTCTGGTGGAGCAAAATGAAGAAGGAAATTGCGGCTTATGTGGCCAGGTGTGATACTTGTTGTCACATGAAAGCTATTCATCTTAAGCCAGCAGGTCTATTGCAACCTTTACCAGTTCCAGGTTGGAAATGGGATGAGATAACCATGGATTTCATATCTGGGTTACCTCTAACGCAAAAAGGCCATGATTCTATTTGGGTGATTGTAGATCGATTGACTAAGATTGCACATTTCTTACCAGTTCGAACAACAGATCGTCCTCATCAGTTGGCACAGCTCTACTTTGCCCAGATACTTCGGTTACATGGTGTGCCGAGGACGATAGTTTCCGACAGGGGCCCGCAATTTATTGCACGCTTCTGGGAGCATCTACACAAGTGTTTGGGAACCAATTTGGTTCGCAGCTCAGCTTATCATCCTCAAACTTCTGGTCAGACTGAAAGGGTAAACCAAATTCTTGAAGATATGTTGAGAGCTTGTGTTCTATCGTCTAAAGGTTCATGGGAAGAATGGTTACCTTTGGCCGAGTTCTCATAAAACAATAGCTATTAAGAGAGTATTCAAATGGCTCCTTTTGAAGCTTTGTATGGGCGCAAATGTAGAACCCCTCTCAATTGGGTTGAATCAGGCGAAAGGAGATATTACGGGATTGACTTTGTGAAAGAGGCCGAAGAGAGAGTGCATACCATTCAAACACATCTCAAAGCCGCTCAGACTCGTCAAAAGAGTTGTGCGGACAAGCGAAGAAGGCCATTGGAATTTAAAGTGGGTGACTACGTATACTTGAAGGTGTCACCTATGAAAGGCGTACAACGCTTCGGAGTGAAACGAAAGTTAGCTCCAAGGTTTGTAGGTCCTTTTCAAATTCTAGAAAGAAGTGGGAAAGTAGCATACAAGTTACGGTTGCCACCACACATGTCCACTATCTTCAATGTGTTTCATGTATCCCAACTCAAGAAATGTTTACGAGTACCGGAAGAACAAGTGGATTACAAAGAAAGAATCACCCGTAGCCGAGTGATCAAGTTCTACAAGGTGGTGTGGAACAACCAAAGTTATTGGGATGCGACTTGGGAGCGAGAAGATTATCTCAAGGAAGTCTATCCTTCTTTCTATAAACAATGGTAATTAACTCTAATCTCGGGGACGAGATTCTTTTAAGGGGGGAAGAGCTGTAACACCCTAGTGTTAGTTACTATTTTCACACTTGCATTTGCATGTCATCAAGCCTGGATCATGTCATTCCATGCATCATCATCATTTCATTTGAATTGATTCCCTTTTATTGCTATATGTTTGTTTATATGTCCATAACATGCTAAATGTGTTGACATGCAAATGTGATGCTTGTTTACTGTTCTAAATGCTTTAGACATATTTGGGATAACATTTGGAACAATGTTCATGTTGGTGAAATCCCCAAAATACCCCTCTAGCTCATAGTTGACTAGAGAGCCCTCTAAAAGCTATTCTGTTTGACCAAACAAGAAGGGCATCTTAGAGATTTTGCATGTCAGTGCACCCTTAATCAAAGTTGTGTATAATTTTATAAGCAACAAACTTTATTTTTGGGCTAACTCATGAAAATGGGTGGAAGGTGGTCAAAAGGTTGAATTAGTGCAGATTTGGAGCTGTTTTGAAGTTTCAAAATTTTCCAAAGTCTTAAGTGGTTTTCAGTTTCGGTGTACCCATGTTCATCGACCTGTATCTCTCAATCCAGGCTGATCTAGAGTAGAGTGTCTTAATATCAAATGATCTATTCATGTAGCTCTTCAATCCATAGTAAGGAAGTTCTCTCTAATACGCTCTAGATCGCGAGTTATGGATCGATCAAAATCGAGTTTCAGTCGGTTCATTGAAACTGAATCGGAGCCGATTCAGTCCGGCGCCGGTCAGCGACCGACGAGGCCGCCGTAGTGAAACGCCGCCAGGTGGCGCCGTACGCCGCCGTTGGCCGCCGCGCCGGTCGGCTTTACAAAAGCAACACTCCACCCTCGCTCTTGTCCAGTCCCCGCTCACTCTCGCTCGCTCTCGCCTCTCTGCCCGCCGTTTTTCCCCTCTGCCATCGCCATCACCGCCGCGCCGTCGCCGCGGTGAAATCTGCCGCCACCGAGCCGTCTCCAACCGCTCCATCTCCACCACAGCTCTACCACTCTCTGCTCTACACCCTCGACCCCTTTCCAAGTCAAGAAGACCTAAGGTATAGCTCCAGCGAGCTTCTCGCCGCCGCGACCTCGTCGGAGCACCGCCGAGCTCTCGGGTTGCCACGACGAGGGCAATGCCATAGCCGTTCCTTCTAGTTCTTGCTCATCGTGGTGTCCTCGTGAGTCGTAGATCTAGCCTAGGTTGTTGGTTGGGTCGGTCTCGCCGTAGGTTCGCCGGAATCCGAGCTCGCCGTGAAACCGCTCGCCGCCGTGCCGTCATGCGTGTGCGGTCAGTGAGTTCCCGTGCACAATAGCCCGATTAGTCGCGCGTATAGGTCCGCTAGGGTTCCAGTGTCTCGGAACGAAGCTTAGCCGCGCGAGTAACGGCCGAAATCGGCCGGCGCAAGTTCGCCGGACCGCCGCCGTCCGCCATTGTCGCCATTGAGCTTGCTCCGGTGGGGGTTAGACCTCGGAAGTTGGTGCGCTGGGTTCGTCTCGTCGTCAGGAGTCCGTTGGTGCTCGTGGTATCGCCGGAGACCTCGCCGTCGGCGAGACCTCGCCGGTCAGCGCCGGCGGCCCTGTCTCTCTCTCTGACGGGTGGGGTCAGATTGACCCCAGGGCCCATGAGTCAGCCGCTCTGGTGCGCCTCTGGTTCACTGAGCCGGGTGCACGTAGCAGTTTCAGTCGGGTTTGGATTTTATGATTTATAAAATGAATTTCCAGAAAATGTGTAAAATCTTCCAAAATTCATATCTGGAGCTAGGAGTGTCCAATTGGGTTGAACCAAATTTTGTTGTGTTTGTATTTCTGAGCTCTATTAGGGAAAAATATAAAATGTATTTTTGGAATACCTTTTCTGTGCAGTTATATTTAAATTGTTAATTGCTTGTAAACTTGATAATGCATAAGTAATTGTAGGAATGTGCTAAAAATGTGATTCCACTTGCATTAATCTTGTTTAAAGAAGTAGAATCTAAGAAAAATATTTTTGCTGGTGTTGCACTATTATTTATATGATGTCTTGTATAATGTGCCTTTTATGCTTAAATCTTGCAAAAATCACCATGCTTAATGTGTTAAGGATATGGCCATGAATATTTTTTCTGAACCATGTTATGTTGTGAAGAAGCTAAGAAAAATGGGAAATCTGTTGTTTGATACTTTTCACTGTGCTAAGTATTTTCCATTGCTTAAAAGGCTGGTTGTTTTTTATTTTTGTGTAGCCTGTTATACTTGTCCAAATGACTTGAAATTTTGTCAGTAGGCTAATCTGGATGTGTAATAGCTACTGTAATTTTTCTAGATTTTTTTAGGCTCAGTAAATAGTAGGTCCAGTTATAGGCTAGGTTTTGTTTAATTGCTTTTAAGCAAGTATCTTTTGGTTGGGAAGTATTTTCATGCATTTCTGTAATCTTCCAGCATTGTCACCTGTTTAAAACAGTGGGGCTGATCCTAATTTGAGCTTAGGGCAGCAATGTTAATGTTTTGTTTATATGATGTGCTCATGCTTGTTAGTTATAAGACAACTGTGGTAGGTTAGTTGATGCATGTTAATTATTAAGTGCAGGATGTAGACCTCTCACCCGGGACGAGAAATTGTTCTATGCTTTGCTTAAGAAGGGTGAGTATGAGTTGGTTGTCTAGAGAAGAAATATGCACGTACTCAGTAAATGAGTGTGGAGTGTTAAACTGATTGCATATCATGGGTTAATTTGTGCATCTCTATCTTGCATTTCATGTGCATTCTCAGTTCTCGTATATGCATATCATGCATACAGGATCACCGGGAGGAGTGACGCTGTTGCAGTTCAATCCACCGGAGGAGGGAGTTCCGCCGGAGATTGAGGTGCCAGAGGTTCCCGAAGGCCAGGAGGAAGAGGCTGAACTTCCTGAGTGCCCCGATCACCGACCTACTAACTTTGTGAAAGGCAAGCCCCGGAGCATCCCTAAGTCTCCACCTACTCTTTTTACAAATGCACTGGTCTTTATTAAATCGTATGATTGTGCACTTAAGTATAGGAGTTGATATGATACCGTTGCTGCATTTATACCTTGTCCACTTATACTTGATCCTGAAGTTATTACTAGACAAGGGATGGGTTCGATCTTATGCTTAGCCATGTTTAGACCGGTAGAAGTCGAGGGATTCCCTGTCCATCGCGAGCATAGTTGGTTACTAATGATGATGGGGTTGGATTCCACATGATGGACTATATGTGCCACCATGCCACAGTGTCTAATGAGAGAATCAAGGCTAGGTAGCGGGGAGCCGCATGACATGGTTGAGGTCATGCCGTCTTCGGTGCTGCTTGCGGCCGACTAGGACTGAGGCCACTAGACATCAGTTGAGATTGAAAGACGTTGTCACATAGCTGGCCAGATAAGTCGTTCTGACCGCGAAGCCGAGTATTTCTTTCTGAGCCGGACTTTGGTGCGACTAGGCAGACATATTCTGGAGGTAGGAAGTATGTGCGGAGACACCATTTTGCCAAGGGCAGGTCAGGGACCTGATGCATCCTGGAAGTGGGTTGGTCTCTGAGAATATGGTCCTCGCCAAACTCGCGACATATTGTGTCTCAGAAGGATTTAACGGTGACCCGATAAGCCAGTGGCTCGGCTGACAGGGTTTGTGATTGGCATATTTGCCAGCTGGTACAATCGATTCGAATCGCCATCTCTCCAGGTTAGTGAGAAACTTAACTGATCTTTTGGTGAGGTAGAGGCTAATAACTTGAACATAATGATTATGGTGAGATGAGGTTGATATCTGTGGATATCGGAAATCATATTATTTTATTGATTGCTATAATATTCAGTGAATGCTTAGTATAGTGGCTAATCTTAGTTAAATAGCTTAACTGAAATTGAAGCTTATCACAATTAAAATATATAAGTTGAGGAACTACTGTAGTAATGCCTTTTATGCAAAATGTTGCTACCCTCTGAGCTCCACCAAATAAGCCTTGCATATCCTTGAGAGTCTTTTTATTTACTCCCTGTCGGGTAAGTCTAGCTGAGTACAATTGAGTACTCAGGGTTTTATTCCCATTGTTGCAGATGGTGTAGTCTACTACGCGTATTGCAGGAATTGCTTCACCCCTGCGGGCGAAGAAGACTAGACCCGAGGGCAGGATCATTATCTATCTTTAGTTGTTGTAAGAATGCTGTGACATGGTCTCTTTATGGTACTCATATTTGAACTCTGTGGTGTAAAACTATGTTGACTTCCGCTACTACTATATTCGTGTAAAAGACTATGTTGTACTCTGATGTTTAAATTCTGTAGCGAACTGATGTGTCATGTGATCGGGTATTGCTGAATAAATGATCCTTGGGGTATGAAATGTTTGAAATCCTTCGAGATTTCTGGACTACCGGGTTTATATTGGCTCAAGTGCGATTAGATTGCGATTAAAAATGCGATCGTTGTACTTGTGCTCGTATAAATTGGTCGGTTCTATGACATAGACACCAGAGGTTGAGCGCCTTACGGCTTACCTCTAGGCTGCCCAAGAATGCTTGCCGCGACCACCGTCGCACTTCACCGCATCAGCCACCGAGATTATTCACGAAGATGGTGGCCACTCCCGCGGCGGCCGGAGACATCGTCGCCAAGATGGAGACCAGGAGGTGAATCTGTCCAACCTCCGTGAGAAGCTGAAGACTAGAGACCTCCGTGGGCGCATTGAAAATCGGAAGGAAGGCAGGCACTCAGCAGAAAATGAGTGCCGCAAGGAGTATGATGAAACCCATGGTCCTCCGATCAATGACAAGAACGCCCCCGAGTTGCCATTTACGGCAAAGCTCGAGGCGGTGCGCTGGCCGCCGATCTTCAAGGTCGTCGGCGACGAGACCTATGATGGCACAGCCAATCCCACTAAGTGGCTTACCGTGTATGAGATTGCGGTCAAAGCTTCCAGAGGCAACTCAGATGTCATGGCAAATTACTTGCTCATCATGCTCAAGGCATACGCCAACAATTAGTTGCTGAGTCTGAAGCCGAACTCCATCGACACTTAGGAATAGCTGAAGAAGTAGTTCATCAGCAACTACCGTGCCACCTGCAAGCAGCCAGGCACGAAGTTTGATCTTGAGAAGCTTCAGCAAGCGTCAAGAGAATCTCTGCGGGATTACATTTGGTACTTCTCGAAGACCAACAAGTACGCCAATGGGAACGAAGCAGCTCACCATTCCATCCATAGCCGCCTCCACTTCCCCGACCAATCACGCCACGAAGACAGTGATCGTCGAGCTGATCGGCGTTATGATGATCGAGGATCCTGGTGGGATTACGGCCACGATGAACGTGACCACCGCGACCAGCACTGTTCTGATCTGCGTCGCCACGACGAGCCAGAAGGCTCGGAGTAGAGAGAGGCGCCACCATTACCAGGTCTATAACACCAGACCAGCCCCGAAGCACAATTACAAAGAAGCTTATGACAAGCTCCTCGACAGTCAATGCCCCGTCCACAAGTTCCACAAGCATACCATGAGAGACTGCTATGGCTTCTCCAGGGCATTCAAAGAAGAAGAGAAGAAAAAGGCTTGTCTCGAATCTGACAAAGATAAGCATGATGGTGGTGATGACCCTCCTCTCGGCTTCACTGAAGCTCACCGGACGGTCTCCTCAATCATTGGTGGCCGCATAGCAATGGAGTCAAAGAGGGAGCAGAAGCTCGTCACCAGGCGTGTCAACTCTGTCGCCAACTACGACGCCTCTGTCGCCAATCCAAAGTTCCCTCCTTGGTCGCACAAGCCCATCACCTTCTCCAGAGACGACCAGTGGATGGAGATCCCATACTTGGGCCGTTTTCCTCTGATCCTCGATCCGGTGATACGCAAGACCCGCTTCCACAAGGTACTAATCGATGGCAGCAGCGGCCTCAACATTCTCTTCTCCAGAGCCGCCAAAGAGCTCGGGCTCCGAGCAGAAGACTTGGAGCCGACCACAGCTCCGTTCTAGGGTATTGTGCCAGGCCAGTCATCCTACCCCATGGGACAGATCAATCTGCCTGTCCAGTTCATTACTCTGTAGTGCTTTTGCATCGAGCACATCAACTTCATGGTGGCTAACTTCGACGTTGCGTACCATGCCATCCTCGGCCGTCCAACTTTGGCTAAGTTTGGGGCTGTCCCCAACTACACCTACCTCGTCATGAAAATGCCGACACAGACCGGCATCCTCATGGTACGCTCTAACCTCCAGACCGCATATGATTGCGAGAAGGAGGCCATCGCCATGGCTGAGGCCACCGATGTCTCCATCCTGATGAACACGTGCGGAGTGGAAGCACAGAAGCTGGCGCCTGAAGAACAAGTCATCCCAAAGAAGACCCCGCCCAGAGCTGCTACCAAGAACAAGGAGATAAAGGACGTCGTCCTCGTCCCCTGTGACCCAAGTAAGATTACTCTCATCGGGATAGCTCTCGACCCCAAATAGGAAGACGCGCTCATCAGCTTCCTTAGAAAGCACGTCAGCGTTTTTGCATGGAAACCTGCGGACATGCCCGGCGTACCTTGGGAGCTGATCAAGCACTCTTTGAATGTGTCGAAGACCGCCAAGCCCGTTAAGCAGAAGCTCCAGCGATTCTCTCCAGACAAGAAGGAGGCTATTAGGGTAGAAATAGCTCGGCTCCTAGCTGCCGGCTTTATCAAAGAGGTGTATCATCCCGATTGGTTAGCCAATCCGGTTCTTATAAGAAAAAAGAATAATGAAAGGAGAATGTGCATTGATTACACCGATCTCAACAAACACTGCCCTAAAGACCCCTTCGGTCTCCCCCGCATCGATGAAGTCATCGATTCCATAGGCGGCTGCGAGCTGCTTAGTTTCCTCGACTGCTACTCTGGCTATCACCAGGTTGCCTTGAATGAAGAAGACCAGGAGAAAACCTCCTTCATCACCCCCTTTGGGGCCTACTGCTACAAGATTATGTCCTTCGGCCTGAAGAACACTGGTGCCACATACCAGCGAGCCATCCAGGCATGCCTCAACGACCTTATTCCAGACATCGCTGCAGCTTATGTCGATGATTCTGTCTTAAAAACCAAGAACGCGGAGGACCTCATCTCCAACCTCGAAGTAGTTTTTGAGAAGCTATTAGCTTTTCAATGGAAGTTGAACCCGTCCAAGTGCATCTTTGGCTTTTCATCAGACAACTTGCTCGGCAACATCATCAGCAAACGTGGCATCCTCCCTAATCCAGAAAAGATTGAGGCTGTCATGCGAATGAAGCCACCGACCAGCGTCAAAGGCGTCCAGAAACTCACAGGGTACATGGCTGCCCTGAGTTGATTCATCTCCAGATTAGGCGAAAAAGGGCTTGCCTTCTTCAAGCTACTCAAGGTCGGTGAGAAGTTCGTTTGATCGGAAGAAGCCGGCAGGATCCGTGTGACACTCCAACCAAGTTATTTCATCCATCAGATCAACTTGTGCTTTCATTCAATGGTGGAGATGAAAGGCACACGGATTGAGGCATGAAACGAAGCAATCAAGACAGAACCAACACATAGGAAGAGTCTATGACAGATGGGGACCACAGTGGTGGGCCCCACCACCAGGGGTGGGTCGGCCGAGCTGCCAAAAGTGGAACCAAGCCACCTACACACTCAGTGACAAGTGGGGACTCCTTATAGAAGACCCTGGCTAGGCCCACCAGTCATAGGGGGGTCGGCCGAACCCCCCTGGTGCCCAGCCAGGTCAGTTGGCCTCCACCGACTCCAAGCATGTTTCCCATGTGCTCAAATCACCAAAGTCGTGCATCTTGAGGCGGTTACAAGGCGATGGATCCAAGGGTGGAGAGGCAAGGAGAACGCGGATCGCTGACGTGGCAACCCCTCATCCTCCACTATAAATAGAGACTGCCCACTCCTCTTCAAGACACACCATACAACACAAGAAATAAGCTAGAGTGAAGTTCTACTCTTTAGTAGTAGTATTAGTCTAGTGTGGGAGTTAGAGTCGAGTCGAGCTACGCTCGGAGTCTCTGGAGTCGTCTACTGGAGAGTCTGGTATAGCTCTTGTACCTTTCCTTCTATAAGACTTTATCTTTATCAATATATTATCTTTACTTTACTTCACTAAGTTCTTACTTAGTCTTTACTATTCTTTATAGTATTGTTGTGTCTTGTCTTCTTCAATAGTTGTCTTATACTTGATAGTGATCTTGTCCCAACTCAACGTGTGTTAGTTCATCGCCTATCATAGGGTGTTCTATTTGTTGGTACGTAGCTAGAATAGTGAGACTTAGTGTAAGTGTGGTGTTTAGACTAGATTTTGCCTTTGATTACCGCTTGTCGCACGGATTGTTTGTGGGTGCTAGCAGGTGGTGATAGCCCTGTCTAGTCTTAGTATCCCTCCATGTGTTTTAGGAAAGTTCTTAAAAGGTAGGCTCCCATAAGAGTGTTGGCGCTTCAGGTAGAGGTTTTGTCCTCTATTATCTCGCACTACCCCCTGCACACCGGTAGTAAGGTAACTATCTTAGTATAAGTCATATATTTGATAGGGTAAGTCACAAGAGTAAAGTAAGTGTCATAGGAATTATCCAATAGACATAAGAAATACCTTCACGCACTTCTGGCGCCGTTATCAGAGATAGCCTAACACCCTATCTCTGGTGGTTGTGCTAAGAAGTGTCAACAAGCATTTCTGGCACCATTGTTGAGGAAAGCATCAGTCTAGGAATATTAATAAAAAATTGAATCCGGAGTCTACTATCAATTTAGTTATCGATTAGTGTTAGGGGATTACCCCTGTCTGTGTTTCTCGTTATTGTGAAGCTAGACAGTGTATGAGCGGTTTCCAGTTACCGTCGAATTATATTGAAGATCCCGAGCAATTGTTGAGAAGAATTAGACGCCGTCAAGTTCCACCCCAAAGGTTCATCTCAAACCTGAATCCTTTCGAGGAAAGAGGCCCCGCATTATCAATCAAGGAAGCTATGGCCCAAAAGACCATCTCTGAGTTCTCTGCGCCGTCCGCTGACAACATTGCCACCGGACCGCAGCTCAACTTTGGAGATGCCACCTTTGAGCTCAAGCCTGCACTCATCAACATGGTGCAAGCTAATCCATTCTGTGGAAAGCCACACGAAGACGCCAATGCCCATCTCCAGCACTTTCTGGAGGTGTGTGGGGCTTTCACCATCAAGAATGTCTCGGCTGACGCCATCCGTCATTGCCTGTTCCCATTCTCACTACTTGGGAAGGCGAAGCAATGGTTCTATGCCAACAAGAGTGAAGTCACCACCTGGGAGAAGTGTGCCAACGCTTTTCACAAGAAGTTCTTCCCAATGGGCAAAACAAGCGCTCTCCGTAGCAAAATTTCAAGCTTGCAACAACAAGCGGACGAGACGATTCCCGAAGTATGGGAACGTCTCTAGGAGTACATTCGTGCCTGTCCTCATCATGGGATTGAAGAATGGCTCCTAATCCAAGGTTTCTACCATGGGCTAACTGGATTAGCCCGTAGTCACCTTGATGCTGCCGCTGGAGGAGGATTCCTGCAACACAATGTCAAGGATGCTAAGGACCTCATTGAGAAAATGGTCATCAACCAAGGATGGAATGAGAAATGTCTCCAGCCTAAGAAAAGGGGTATGCACACCGTTCATGAGGTGGACATGCTCTCAGCAAAAATGGACCTCTTGATGAAAAAGATCGAGGAAAGTTCTAAGAAGGAACAAGAGGCCATTAGACCCACTGCCACCGAGCAATCGAAGCTGATCCATGGTGCGAGGTATATGGTGGAGAAGATCACTCAGGCAACAACTGTCCTAAGACGAAGGAGGAAGTGAGCTTCATCAATAACAACAACAATGGGTATCGACCCCAGCAACAAGGAGGATGGAACTCGTGCCCCTTCTACCAAGGAAATCAAGGTAATGGTTACAGTAATAATTTTAATAATTCTTATGGTAATCAACCTTCTCTTAAAGATCTTGTCTTAGGCTAATCTAAAATTAATGATAGCATAAACAAGAAAATACTGGCTAATGATAAGATTCTTGAAAATCTTAGTGAGAAAATGGATAGTTTAACACTGCTATGAAAAACCAATTGAGCTTTAATAAAATGTTAGAAACCCAATTAGCTCAAATAGCAGCAGCTGTCCCATCATTCGAACAAGGTAAAATCCCAGGGAAACCTGAGGAACCAATCGAGGGTGTTAAGTTAATTTCCACGAGGTTTGGTAAGCCTCCGGTTAGGCAAAATCCGGGTTGTCTTCTTGATCCGCCATTCATGGCCAAGAAGAGTGACCCCGACCATCCTACCATCACCTGGGAGATCGGGCCACACACCTTCAACAACGCCTTCTGCGACCTTGGATTTGGAATGAACATCATGTCTAAGGTAATGTACAAGAACTTGCTAGGGGGACCTTTCTACCCCACTTTTGTCAAATTGCAGATGGCCGATCAATCAATACGGTTCCCCGAGGGAGTGGCAAGGGACATCCTTGTCAAAGTTCAAGATGAGTACATCCCCGCCGACTTCATCATTCTTGACATGGGGGCCGATGACGAAGTCCCTGTCATCCTGGGAAGGCCGTTCCTCAACACTGTGAATGCCATCATCTACGTGGGATCGGGCCAAGTCGACTTCCAACTCCCAGGTAAGAAAATTAAATGTCCTTTCAATGGTTATAAATCGATACAACAGGCAAGGAAGAATCTATGGAGAAACAAGCCACAATATGCACCCCGCCGAAAGAATCAACCGCCAAGGTCCAAAAAGGCCGAACTAGTAAGTAAGGCTGAGGTGGTAAACAAGGCTGACTCCGCTGAATCACAAGCATCAACCAAAAAGGAATGGCGGAAGAAAGAGGTGCGATCATCACGGTCTGCATCTCCGGGACCGATCGAAGCACCCGAAGAATGAACTCGAAATGGAGAGGTCCTGCTCTATGAACCTAAAACATGGAGCCCTTACTGGTAAGGTAAATCAGTATTTATCCCATATTTAATTCTTGCATTTCAATTTTGAATTTTTCTTCGTTGCATTTCATGTTTAATTTTGGCAACAATTTATTTTGACAAAATAAAATAAGTAGATTAATAAAACTTGAAAAGATCATTTCTGCTCATACCGGAGGTGGTGGGACCACCTTGGTGGGGTCAGCCGACCCCACCATGGCGCCCACCCACCTCTGGTGGTGTTGGCCTGGTGTCCTGATCATGCTCCTAAAATTTGAACACCAGCTCCTTTTGAATTTTGGTCGATCATTCTTTTGTCATGACCACTCTCATATGCTTCAAGGAGAATCCAACACCCACATCCATCCAAATTTTGAAAAGTGGACACTTTGGCATGCATGAGTGCTCCCATGGTCCATGGGAATCACTTTAAACATGTCCCCACTTTTGTCATACACCTTTTACCTTCACAAAACACTAGACAAGGGAATCTCTAAAAATTTCAAAACTTTTGGTCCACCACTAGTCTCTACTTTTCTGGACACACTGTTTAAAGATGAAAGGGGACAAACCCTGGTTCGGTTGAACCATGTTTTGGCTCCTTTCAAGAAAGTGGAGTTTGAATTCAAATAGATTCCCTGTCCCAAGGTAAAAGCAATGCTGAACCTATCATAAATGGGTTCGACCGACCCATCAATAAAGCCCTGTCAGCAAATTTGAATTTGAGATCACCTAGATTCCATGTCCAAAGGTGAAAACAGCAAAAACCTGGCCATGGGGGGTCGGCCAAACTGGGCCTAGTGGCATGGCCACCAGCCCTTCTCGCCCTATAAATACCCTTCCAATGTGTGCTCATTTCCACACCAATCCAACTGAATCCTATCGAGCACACAATCTCCCTTTTTCTCTCCATTTGAGTAAGGTCTTTCTCAAGTTTAGTTTAAGTTTAGCCACTCAAACCAAAAACCCAAAAATATTGTAGTTGTAGAAGCTTGTCTCACTCTCATCTTTGCTCTCAAAATCTTGTTTGCGGAGGTAAACATACCCCGCAAGGACTACTAACAGTGGGATAGCTAACGCTAACGCTAACGCTAATCCCTGTTGTTGTAGTGTGTTCTTGTGTTAGCTCATTGTTGTAGGATGAAGAAGTTCTCCTCCGCACTCAAGAAGGCCAAGAGTGTCGTAGGGAGTTCCTCCCGATGACCCCGCCATGATGAAGATGAAGGAAGAGAAGCTCCACCAAGAAGAAGCTTCGGAGTGCCTTCCGAGAGGACGTTTGATCCCGAGAGCGGCCTCATGCTAAATCAAGAAGAGTACCAAAGGTACACCTTCATCTGACACCGAGGGTATGAACATACCGGTATCATCGACCCTATCCCCTTGGACAGCACAGGTATGATCACGGAATTCAATACTATTTTCAATACAATCAGGTTGGGAAGTTTTTGAGAAGTGCAAGAACTTGGAATAGAAAAGCTCACCATTGAATTTCTATGCTCTTTACAAGCCACTGAAAATAATGTCTATTTCCGCATGTTTAACCAAGACTATAATTTAACATGGGGAGTTTTTAACATGGCACTTGGTTTTGATAATGACTGTCATCTAGATCTTGTTAATGCAATAATAAGATTTGATAAAGCTGAACTTTGGAAAGCTATAACGGGATTTAATGATTGCTCTGACCCTAAAACCGATGAAATTCATAATCCTACTTTACGCTTGATCCGATATCGGCTGGCTATAACTTTTCTTCCTGGCTCTAATGTGCAAGTTCTGTACAATGATGAATTAAGACGGCTCTATTCCATGACAAAGAAAATAAAAGTTTCACCTGCTAAGATGTTAGTCCACTTTTGGCTTGATATTTTCCATAGAAGCGAGCCCATATTCTTCACTTCTTTTATCGCGCGCATTGCTGAAACAATGGACTTGCTAGATGCAAAACATTACATTGAATACATTGCCTCTCCTAGAGATATTGTAACTGAAGATTTCTTCATAAGCACTCAAGTCCTAAAAAGAGATGAAAATGGTGATATAAAAATGATTTATCCCGGCCATACAGCCGAAATCTCTCTCCCTTGTGAGAGGTGTCGGTTGTATGCACTGCGCACGCTAACCATAAGTTGGGACCGAGAGGCAAGGAGCCAAAATATTGCAGGATCAGGAAGGGTGACAAGGATCATGTCACAAGCCGCCCAATTTGAGTAAGGTGGCACATCACGAGCTGCAGGAAGATATGAAGAAGAAGGCGATGAGGCAAGTTCCATGGACATTTCAAGGTCCATGGAATGACGTCAACAGCACACTCCAAGAGTGCGCACTCCCCGTCCGTCCACACGGGCGAGGGGCCGTCGAAGCCAAGGATCAGAAATGGACCAACTTATCAATGACATGGGCACAATACAAGTTGAGCAAGACGCAACTCTGAATATGGCACAACAAAATGCTCAACTATTGCAAGCTATCCGAGACGAAGAAGCACAACGTTAGGCGGGATGGTTCCAATACTAACCGCCACCGCAATGAGCAAAAGGACAAGCTTGGGGGAGATCCTCTCCCCCACCAAGGTAAGTATTCTATCCTAACTATTTACATTATTTTAATTTATTGCATATAAAAAATGCATAAGATAAAAATACCAAAAATATTTCCCTTATTTCCATATGTCTTATGAATATTTAACTTCCTCATGGAAATGATGAATAGTTGCTCTATTAATATTTTTTTAATGCCTAGTTTACAACTTAGTATTTCTTTGAGTATAGATTACTTGGCTCGTTTAAATCATCATGAACCTGAAAACTTTATGGATGTAAGCACTAGAACTAAGTCTAAGTTGTTGTGAGATATGATATAGTGAAACAAGAGCTACTATAATATTGTTCTAAGCATGCATGATTACTGGAGATTTATTTCTTAACAATCAAAACCTTATTGTTCCTCAATGGTGATAAATTTTTACCACAGCCATATATGCTACACATGTCTAAAACTTTCCATTAAGCTATTTGTTTTGTGTTGAGCGTTGTCAAGTCTTGTTGACCCTTATTGAGAGTCTTATCATGCTCCCAAGATCAAGATCACGTACACACCATATATACATGCTGCTTCTACACTGGAAGTACGTAACCACATGCCTTTCATTTCCACCAAATAAATGCTCCATGTGTTAAAGTCATAGAAAATCTCTCTTAGTCATTATGGTAGTAGAGACAAAAGGCTATGCAAAATGAAAATAAAAAGAAAGAAAGATGGACACAAGAAAGTCCATAGAAAAGAAAAGAAAAATATTTGAGCAAGTCTAGGCTCATAAGTAAAAGAGAAAAAAATGATAGCCATGTCTCTAAAATTTAATAGAGAGAGATACAATTCAAATAGATGAGCATTATATTCCATCATCATCCACACACTTGCACATCTTGATCTAAGGGCATGACACTTCTTTCTTTGGATCCAAGCTTTGACTCTACAACATATGCAAAGTAAGTATGCTATATTCTTTCATTCGTACCTAAGCTCCACATAAGCCATTTTTAGATGTAGGATGATAAGGCGAAGGCAACATTTACTTTATGCCTTGGTAAGGAATCATACACCATTCGAGCGACATGAGAGAACCATATGAGGAACATTAAGTTTTCTTTTGCAAAATATTGCTAAAACCTCCAGTATGAAACTTGAAAAGAATGAGAAAAATAGCGCTCAAGTTAAACTGTTCTGTCTCTCAACCTCCTAAGGCAAAGGGAAAGTCATTAGCCCCATAAAGGACTAAGGTAAAATGGGTGAATTTCTATAGCCAATTTTTCCATTCAAAAGAGAAGTATTTAGTTGTACACATGGTATTATAGAAATATGAACATAGTAGCAACTCCTGATCCACCGAGGCTAAGTTTAATTATTTGCTCAGGACGAGCAAAGGTTAAGCTTGGGGGATCTTCTTGACGGTGGATATACCCTAAAATTCTACATTCAAACACCGTCAACAGGCCTCGGATTCGAGGGAAGATAAACATGTCATGAGCATATTTTATCAATAACTAGTTCCACATGTACTCTTAAGCTTGTGATTGCAGGGAACACCAAAACAGTGCAAAACTGAGTAGCTAGGGGCCAACTACATGGTTCGGCCGAACCATGTCATGTTGCCCCAGGCCACCACCTTCCAACATAGTGCATACAACATCAAATGGAAGAGATCAGAGCCAAGGGTGGGCCCACCCATGGGTCGGCCAAACTGCCCATGGGGCCCACCTGGCTCTGGTGACGTGGCAGGATCCGTGTGACACTCCAACCAAGTTATTTCATCCATCAGATCAACTTGTGCTTTCATTCAATGGTGGAGATGAAAGGCACACGGATTGAGGCATGAAACGAAGCAATCAAGACAGAACCAACACATAGGAAGAGTCTATGATAGATGGGGACCACGGTGGTGGGCCCCACCCACCAGGGGTGGGTCGGCCAAACGGCCAAAAGTGGAACCAAGCCACCTACACACTCAGTGACAAGTGGGGATTCCTTCTTTAAGACCCTGGCTGGGCCCACCAGTCATACGGGGTCGGCCGAACCCCCCTAGTGCCCAGCCAGGTCGGTTGGCCTCCACAGACTCCAAGCATGTTTCCCATGTGCTCAAATCACCAAAGCCGTCCATCTTGAGGCGGTTACAAGGTGGTGGATCCAAGGGTGGAGAGGCAAGGAGAACGTGGATCGCTGACCTGGCACCCCTTCATCCTCCACTATAAATAGAGGCTGCCCACTCCTCTTCAAGACAAACCATACAACACAAGAAGCAAGCTAGAGTGAAGTTCTACTCTTTAGTAGTAGTGTTAGTCTAGTGTGGGAGTTAGAGTCGAGTCGAGCTACGCTCGGAGTCTCCAGAGTCCTCTAATGGAGAGTCTGGTATAGCTCTTGTACCTTTCCTTCTGTAAGACTTTATCTTTATCAATATATTATCTTTACTTTACTTCAGTAAGTTCTTACTTAGTCTTTACTATTCTTTATAGTATTGTTGTGTCTTGTCTTCTTCTATAGTTGTCTTATACTTGATAGTGTCTTGTTCTAACTCAACGTGTGTTAGTTCATCGCCTGTCATAGGGTGTTCTAGTTGCTGGTACGTAGCTAGAATAGTGAGACTTAGTGTAAGCGTGTTGATTAGACTACATCTTGCCTTTGATTACCGCTTGTCGCACGGATTGTTTGTGGGTGCTAGCAGGTGGTGATAGCCCAGTCTAGTCTTAGTATCCCTCCACGTGTTTTAGGCAAGTTCTTAAAAGGTAGGCTCCCATAAGAGTGTAGGCGCTTCGGGTACAGGTTTTGTCCTCTATTGTCTCGCACTACCCCCTGCACACCGGTAGTAAGGTAACTATCTTAGAATATGTCATCTATTTGATAGGGTAAGTCACAAGAGTAAAGTAAGTGTCATAGGAGTCTTTTACACACTCGTTGTCCTCCCACATAGCTATACTCTACTAGTTATCTTTTAGTTATCTTAATACTTGTTGTGTGTTGGTGTCATTACCCTTTCCTCTACCTATCAATTTATCCCCTACCACTAGCTGGTACTAAGTTGGTATAGACTTAAGGATCTCTCTTTTTTTTATTAATTATTCCTAGCAACCACTTTCCCTTGGGATAAAATAAATAACGATACCTTGGAATACTCCCGGGTGAAGTACTACAGCGGTATATTCTGTGCGCTTGCGGAATTATCCAATAGACATAAGAAATACCCTCAGGCACTTCTGGCGCCGTTATCAGAGATAGCCTAACACCCTATCTCTGGTGGTTGCGCTAAGAAGTGGCAACACCGTATTACTCATATCGCCCTCCGGCGAATGCCTCCGCTATGTGCTAAGAATATATTTTAAGGCCTCTAACAATGTCGCCGAATACGAGGCCCCTATCCACG
The DNA here is from genome assembly GCA_038502445.1 of Eremochloa ophiuroides. NCBI lineage: Eukaryota > Viridiplantae > Streptophyta > Magnoliopsida > Poales > Poaceae > Eremochloa > Eremochloa ophiuroides. Next base: position 389,544 of record JAHLJS010000057.1, on the reverse strand, counting down.
GTCTACAGATAGCCTCTGAGCTCGGCATTCAGCAGCTCATGGTGTATGGGGACTCTGCCCTAGTTATCAACTAGGTGAATAAAGATTGGGACTGCAACAGCGAAGAGATGGATGCCTATGTCGCCGCAATCAGAAAACTAGAAGGAAAATTCTTGGGCATTGAGTTCCACCACGTCGTTTGAGCTGACAATCAAGCAGCTGACGAGTTGTCATGGATCATCACAGGCTGATATCCCTTCCGGCGTCTTCGTCCAAGACTTGGTCAACCCCTCTATCTAGACAGAAGAAGAGCCTGAGGCACTCCCGTCCGATCAGATAGTGGCATGCATCTCTAACTCTGCAGAGGATTGGAGAGCACCCTTCATCGCTTATCTTCTTGAAGCCAAGATGCCTGAAGATAAAATCAAAGCAGAACGCCTCGTGCGACGTTCCAAGAACTACGTCCTAGTTGACAACAAACTTATGCATAAAAATGCCAAGAGTGAAGTCCTCCAGAAGTGTGTCACACGCGAAGAAGGCATCAAGATACTCCAAGAAGTGCATGGAGGCATGTGCGGCAACCACGCAGCCTCGCGGGCACTGGTCGGCAAAACCTTTCGAGCAGGATTTTACTGGCCCACTACTGTCCAAGATGCCGAGAAGATTGTGCGGCACTGCGAGGCGTGCCAGTTTTTTGCCAAGCAGATACATGTTCCAGCTCAAGAATTGCAGAACATACCTGCATCATGGCCTTTCGCTACATGGGGACTTGACATGATCGGACCCTTCAAGACGACCAAAGGAGGACATCACTGCGTCTACGTGGCCATTAACAAGTTCTCCAAATGGATCGAGTATAAGCCATTGGTGAAAGCTACAGCGGCCAAAGCTGCGTAATTCTTCAACGACACCTCTCACCGCTTCGGCCTACCAAATAGCATCATAACCGACCTCGGCTCCACGTTCACCGAAAATGATTTCTGGGACTTCTGCGACGAAAGGAGCATCATTGTGAAATATGTCTTGGTGGCTCACCCACGGGCCAATGGCCAGGTGGAAAGAGCGAATGGGATGCTGCTCGACGCCCTGAAGAAGCGCCTACATGAAGTCGTCGAGTAAAGTCCAGGGAACTGGATCCACGAGTTGCCAGCGGTCATTTAGGGCCTGCGAACCCAGCCTAGCTGAAACACCAGTGTATCTCCATATTTTATGGTCTACGGGTCTGAGGCAGTGCTCCCAGCCGACGTTGCCTTCCGAGCTCCTCGAATAGAGAACTACAACGAAGAAATATCGAATGTTGCTCAAACAGAAGACATCGATAGACTCGAGGAAGAACGCCTGGTCTCCTGTGTACGCACAGCCAAGTATCTGGAAGGACTATGGTGATACTATAACCGGAACATCAACGGCAGGTTCTTTATGATCGGAGACCTTGTACTGCGATGCAAGCAAAGCAAGGAAGGCATGCATAAGCTCTCCTCTCCATGGGAAGGACCATACATGGTCAAGGCCGTGACTTGGCCAGGCTTGTACAGGCTGTGCGACCTTGAAGGCGTCGACATTCCCAACTCCTAGAATATGGAACATCTACGTCGCTTCTACCCTTGACGGCATGTCAAGACAGATATGTGTATTTACATTTGCTACTTCAATATAAGTTACACGATCTCCATATATATGTGTCATTGCTTGCAGAATAGCAAAATTACTAACACCCGACACCAAAACATAAGTCCTGCACTGATCTGGTAGCTAATGATTACGCTTCTCCACCATCACCGCGTAAGCCCCACAACTGTTCGGGCAGCACGACTTCGCCAAAACGTAAGCCCCGCACATGCTCAGGCAGTGTAACTTCATCGCCACATAAGCCCCGCAACTACTCGGGCAGCATGACTCGACAACGCATAGGTCCCGCACCTGTTCGGGCAGCCTAACTACGTCGACGCATAAGCCCTGCATTTGGCAGGCTGCCCAACTTCACCGCTTCATCGACTGCCCTGATAGATTCGGAAGCCATCACCCATGATAAGCGTAAGCCCTACCAGGCGCAGGCAGCTTCGCCACCACGTAAGCCCCAGGGACGCCTAGGCTGTTAATCTTCGCTACTACGTAAGCCCCAGGGATGCTTGGACAGTTTTAGCAGCGTCTCCACAAGCCCCGTCGAAAGAAATAGGCACCGGCCGTCGACCCCTCCAAAAAGTTACATACTCCGACTCCTCGCCGATCTACCCAAAAAAGCCTCGACCAGGCTCGAATGCTCTCCGACATACGTGATCGACTTCAAAGAATATCTTCAACGCTCCAAAAAAATCGATGACCATACTAAGAAAAAAATACAAATTTACACGAACTTTGTCCCGAACGGCTTCACCTACTATAACGTCCGATCACGTTAACAAGTGTTTGTTGTACAAGCGATCTACAAATTCTTCGCAGGCACCTTCAAGTGTTCTCCGTCGGGAATAGCTGCATGTCCACCGCCAAGAGCTCCGCCGCGGGCTTCGCCTCTTCTTCCAGTTGATCCTCCTGCTGCTCGGTGGTACCACGGGCATAACCACCCTTCACCCTGTCATTGCACACGCCGGGGTAGTAGGAGCGCATTACTCCGGGTACATGAGCTGCCACATTCTCTGCTACTTCGCTACTTGAAGTGCCGCAGTGCTTCACGGCTGCGACGGACGATGTCAAACGGCTCCGGCGCTCCCGTAGGTGGATCGGCAGGTGCATACTCGATGATGTCCAGAACAGGCTTAATTCCTCCCATCACGGCGTCATAATGCCCCTCGGCGGCTTCAAGGCGCTGCAACAAGTCATTCAGCTGCGCCCGAGTTATCTGCTCAACCTCTGCTCATACAAAAAAGCAAAGATAAGAATACTCAACAAGAAGCAAAGAAGCATCTTACAGACGCAAGAAACTCACCTAGGCATGCCACCTCGTTTTTCCGAGCAGCCTCGCGCAGCATCGACACTTCATTCTCTAGCTCTTTGACTGTTCCAATAAAAAGGTAAATTAGCATGCCTTAGCAAGGACATTTAGCAAAGATGAGTAATGAGAAGATACACAGGCCTTGGTTCACGGCGCCCTCAAAGGAGGCTTGCAGATCTGCACACCAAGATTTCGAGGCCGAGAAGAGAGGACAAGCTGGATAAAATAACCAGAGCTACGATGACTTTTCATACCTTTTTTCTCTTCCAGCTGCCTCTGCTCGGACTCCATCAAATCGCCACAGTGCTCTTGCAGGCCATCTCCCTGCTCGCGGAGAACATCCATTGCCTTGGTGAGTCGCTCCGTCTCCTTCTGTAGCTCTTCGTTCTTCAAGGCGAGTCTAGAGGCACGCTAGAGGGTCTTCCGGCGGTCTTCTGCTACATCATACACTGCCTGATCGATGATGGAAAGGCTCACGAAAGGGCAAGTAGAAAAGCTTCAAGTAAACTCAAGAATGGCACTGCGACCTGAACTCACGTAGATAATTGCCCCAGCCAGCGCAGCACTTTCCTCAGGTCGGCACGGGTATCGCTTATATCGGTCTTCAGAGCACCTAGCTCGTCATCGACCGCCTCTTCTTCCACCACGACGGCGTAGGTATCACCGGTCCTTCTCAGGGTGCGAAGCACCACCGGTGGAACTTCACCCGCGGCTTCACGAGTAATCTCCTCAACGTCGCGTTCCGGAGGGGCCGCGCTCGACGATGATAGTGGCTCGGTTTCGGCATGCCTCCACACGACGCATCATCGGCCTGCACATTCGCTCCTTGATCAGCACCAACTGGAGGCGTTGGTACAAACGGATCCGGTACAGACTCGCGATCACTTCCAGATTCCTCAGTTTGCTGCTCTACGCCCCGGGTCGACAGTGAGATCAGCGGTGTCAAGACTGATCGTGGTGGCTGCTCCGGTGGTGGCGGTCGCTCCAACGAGCTAGGGTCCGGCCGTGGCCCTGATGGACTCTTTGGCGACTCATGATCAGAAGGCCACCCGGCGGAGATACCACCACCACCTACGATTCCTCCACTCGCCGCTCCCTCGACATCTTCGGCTGAGGGTGCCCTGGATAATGATTCAAAATCCATGATGATAAGCAGCGGAAAAGACTGCTAGACAGCGAGACAACTAAGAAAAGACATGAGTACTCATCTCCGATCGGCGGCGTTTACGTGGAAACAGCTTCTTCTGACCAGCAGTCCCTTCATCGGGACCCGGTCTTGGTGCTTCTTAGCGACAGCAGAAAAGTCCGCAAGCGCACAGAAGTACCGTTGCAGCACTTCACCCGGAAGTATTCAGGGTATCGTATTTTCCCAAAGGAACGGCTTAAGTTAGAGGTCTCTTAGCTAGTTGACCCCAGAAAAGATAGGAGGGTAACTTGGGTGGAGAGGATATACTAAGTCAAGAAACTCTAAGTGAATATGACTTTCCCACTACTTGCCTGCTTCGGGCCCACTGACGCACCTAGTCTGCCAAGCGATACTAGTATCAGCGCTATTCCGCGGCCGAATGTGGGGGGATGTTGGTACGAGTGGATAGGGCTGTCACCACTTGCCACCTACCCCTCTGCCCGTGGGCGCGCGCAACAACTGAAGGTAGACTCCAACTTAGACACCACGTCTACGAAGGCGACTACTACTCTAGCGATGGCCAGGAACTTTCGTCTTTATCAGGAGTCCTCTAACTAGAGCACCCGTCTCAAAGATGAGCGACGATCCCACAAACAAGTAGCTTTATAAAAGTAACTCACTTAATGGATCAAAACTAGAATGTATCACAAACCTCTTACTTCAAGCAGCAAGATGGTTATAGAGGTACAAGTTGGATGTGAGAGCCGACAGGTCCAGCACTTCGTCCACCCGAGAGTAGAACTGCTTCGACCCCGCTCTCACTTCTCAAGCTTCTATCTCTCTCTAACCCTATACTAGCCTAGCTAGAAGCTAAACTAATGGAAAAATGGTGGCACTCCCTTCTTCTTTTCTCTTGTATCAAGTTGTTCTTCATGGAGGGAGTGGGGGCATCATTTTATAGCTTGATAGGACGGTTCCGGCGGAGCTAAGTTTGGAAGGAGGTGAAACCGCCTTTGGGATACCACCTAGAGCATCGCCTCCGAAGACTGGGCCCAGGAGGTCCCACCAGGGGGGCGGCCGCACCCTGGGGCGGTCGGTCCCCTGGCTGGCCCCACTGGCCACCGCCTTCGGGTGGTCGTTTTGTTGTTGGGCCTGGACCTCCCCCGCGGTTACGAATGGGTCTAGTTCGGTGTTTGAGGTGGGCTTTCTTCTTTGTTCTTGCTTGGCGCCTTTTCTGAATATGCTTTTCGGTAGTGCGCTTTTCTTGTATATTTTTTGCATTTCCACGTGTCAGACCTGCAAGTCACATATACAACAAAACTCATTGAAATGTTAGACAAAAACCCTACCTTCTATTTATTTTAGTATTAAAATGATGATGGAATTTAGTTACTAAGGACCGCCAACAACTCCCGCACACTTGGTCCTTTGCTCGTCCTCGAGTAAAGTGCTAAGGACCAAAAAGGGTTCATTTTCCTTATTCAAAAAGTTCTGCATACAGGTTATTCCTAGCTTCACCTAGATTTATGAACTTCAAGGTGTCTACCAGATTATCTTAGGTAATTGAAAAATTGAATTGCCTGGATTCAAATCTTCTTATTCTGTCCTTGCGTAGAAACTTGGGTTTTTACGAGATTGTAAAAACATAAAAATAGCTCATGCTCCTTGAATGATTCTCTCAAATCGCTCATGTATGTGAGTGGTTCCTCACCAAGGCACGAAAAGGTAATACCTTCACATGGTCAACTTGCCTCTAAAAAAGCTTATCTGGAGCTTTAGGTAGGAATGAAAATAATGAGGCACATTTATCCTACATATGTTGTCGAGTCAAACCCCAGACCATACCGGAGGGAGTGCGTCGTACTCCTAGATCAGAATGTGCATGTGTGTGGAGAATATGAAGGTGGAAACCTAATTCTAAATCTTTTTGATACTCTATGCATCATGATTCTTTTTTTGAGAAAGATAGGATATGGGCTATAGGATCTCCATTATTATTATTATTATTATTATTATTATTATTATTATTATTATTATTATTATTATTATTATTATTATTTTGAACGGGTATTTGGAATCTTCTTTCCCGTTTATTTTCTGATGCCCCTTGGCATAGTCTCTTCCCCCCCTTTTTTTTAGCATAGCCCCATATCTTTTATTGGCATATGACATATTTTGACATATCATGATAAATGAGTAAAGTTTTGCATCAAGAATGCGTGTTTCTTAGGATGAAAACTATACTTTTATTTGGTGGAGAAAACTGCGCAACTCTTAGTGTAAGTGTTGGCATATTTTTTTGGTGGATGGATGGATGCATGTTTTGCGCAACTCTCAGGGTGAGAATTGTCTTTTGGTGGGTGCATGTGAATTCTGATGTTGGGAGCATAAAACATCTCTCAACAACGGTCACAAAATTTGACCAAACTCAACACAAAGTAAGTGGCATATGTGGAAGGTTTCATCATAAAGAATCACATATGGCCTTGGTAGGTATTTGTTAATCATTCAAGGAGTATGCTGTTGAGTTTTTGTTTTTTATAAGATAAATCCCAAGTACTTTGCAAGAATGAGCAAGCATCATGTCATCCTACTATATCTCATCCGTCAGTTACTTAGATATAAACGGGGTCCCTAAACAGTGTTCATAAATCTATAGGAATTTTAGCGGGGAATAAAAAGTATGCAAACATTTTGAACATAGGAAGATATGTTTTAATGGAGTATGAAGAAGTCATCATTTTAAATTTTATCTTAAAAACTTTTTAGTGAGAGAGAGGAGAAATTTGCACAAACCAAATTCCAATTTTTTTCCTTTGTGCAGTTTGAATTGGAGAGTCCTCTCCCACACTTGTTTTCTTTCCTTTCTTGATTAGTCACAATATATAGAGAAAACAGGTGTGCAATATATATATAAAGATAAAAGACTTCTATTCCATTGATAAATCAAATAGGCACATTACATTGGAAGGGGACATGATTGGAAAATAAAAGATCATGAAGAGGAAAAATGTGTGCCTACTTATTTGTGTAGCAGGAGCGTTCTAAGGATATTTAGAGAACGTGCTCAACTCCTGCTGCCTTAGCGATCCTGCGCAACTGCTCTCCATAGCCTCGGCGCATCTCATCTAATTCATGCCTAAGACCTTTTACGCTGAGATGAGCCTCGGCTATGCGAGTTTGGGCCTTAACAACATTCAGGCGCGTGCTTTTGATGCTAGCATTGAGCGAGGCAATGGTTGGCCCCTTAGGAGGCTTCTCATCCACACTATCGCTAAAGAAACCCTTAGGCTGCCCCCTAATTATTTTCCTTACAAACTTGCGCTTGGCGCCAGAAGGTTCGGCAGAGGGTGCCGGATTACTAGAGGGTGCTTCACCCTTGCGAAAAAAGCCCTTGGCGTACCCTCCATCGGGTTTGCATACCCCCCTAATGGTGTAAGAGCAACTATCCTTAACGGGAGACGACAGGGAAGGTAAACTAGAGGTAGAGGGCATCATGACAGCACGTTTGCTAAGCCCACTACTACTAGGAGCCTTCCTCTTGAGGCTTAAAGCACCGGTAGTTGGTCGGGCAGTAGTAGTCTTTTTCTTGGCACCACCTTCAGGTGCACGGGAGCGTGCCGTGGACTTCAAGCTTGATATGTTGCTGAAGTTATCGCTAGGGGGTGGTACAAAGGCTAGCGGCTTCTCTACTATGGCATGCGCTTCATCTCTCACAAAGGAATTCTCTTGATAGGGTGCTATGTCCAGGTTGGCTATGGAACCAAGAGCTTGGATCAGCGAAAGAGCATAGCTAGACATGGTCAAAACTTTGTAGGTGGGAGAGCTTAGCAACCTTTACAAGAGGGAGAGGAGAATGGTTTGGTGTGAAGAGAGGAGAGGCCTTTATGATGATTATATAGGTTCTTCTGAGGTCTCTGTCAAGGAAACAAACTGATCGTAACCATGGACGCGATGCTGGAGCGATCAGAGGGAGGTAAAAAAAGATTGGCTCTGATTGAGCCAGCTAGGGGTGCGGCCGATCCCGGGGGCGGTCGGTCCCCTGGGTCCGCCTGCCAGCCTCTGTCTTTTTCCCACGTACCTTTCTGATTGAGTAGATCTCTATCCGGGTTACGATCAAGTTTGATGCGCAGCGGATCAGTGTGATGGTGTATGTGATAAGGTGTGATATTTTTTAAAAATAATGCTCAAGATTACACTATCATGCATTTATGAGAGAATATACCTATGATCAAGAAGATTTATGTAGACACAAGGAAAGAGCATAGGAATTTTTAGATACATCATAAATGCAACACCAATGTTTTATAAAATAGCAAAATGTAAATGTAATAGATATGTTTGTTTTATTTGTTATATATGTATTTATTATTTTTTTATAAGTTTTTAGTAAACTCTTTAAAAGATATTATATTTATTTCATCAATAAAATTAGGTTCGGGTTCAAGGAATATCTTGAGATGTTGACCGTTTACCTTATGCATGTTTCCGTCATCGTCTTCTATTGTGATTGCTCCATGTGATGATACGTTGATGACGGTGTAAGGTCCGTCCCATTTACTTCTGAGCTTACCTTTCTCGAATAATTTCACTCTTGAATTGAAGAGCAGAACTTTATACCTATTTTGAATTCTTTGTGCTGGATTCTTCGATCATGCCATCTCTTTGTTCTTTCTTTGTAGAGTTTGCCACTATGATAGGCTTTTTCTCGCCATTCTTCCAGTTCTGCGACTTGTTTCTGCCTATGTTTACCAGCTGTCCTGAGATCCATATTCCAGGTTTTTATTGCCCAGTGAGCTCTATGTTCAAGCTCAATAGGCAAATGACAACTTTTTCCATAGACCAGCTGATATGGTGACATCCCGATGGGGGTCTTGTAAGCTGTCCTGTATGCCCAGAGTGCATTAGGTAGCTTATCTTTCCATCCCTTTCTCATCTCATTTACCGTTTTCTGAAGGATGTTTTTGATTTGTTTATTTGAAGTTTCGGCTTGTCCACTGGTTTGGGGATGATAAGGAGTTGCTACGTTGTGCTTGGCCCCCAGCTCTCACAGGAATGCTCTGAAAGTCTTGTCTAAGAAGTGCGAGCCCCCGTCGCTTATCACCATCCTAGGTGTTCCAAAGCGGGGGAAGATCACTTCATGAAACATTTTTCTTGCATGTTTTGCATCTGCTGCTCGATAGGGTAGCGCTTCGACCCATTTTGATACGTAGTCTACTGCCACTAGGATGTACTCACAGTCTCTCGACTTCTGGCATGGTCCCATGAAATCAATGCCCCAGACATCGAAGACTTCAATTTGGAGGATGAAATGAAGGGGCATGGCATTGCGAGAGCTGATGTTGCCTTGCAGCTGACATTGTCGACATCTTCGGATGAATTCTTTAGGGTCGGTATACATTGTTGGCCAATAGAATCCGCATTGCCAAATTTTGGCTTGTGTGCGGAAAACTCCATAATGGCCCCCAGATGGTGCTGCATGACATCTCTCAATGATTTGTGCACCCTCAGCAGTAGGCACGTATCTTCTCAGCAGTCCATCGACACAAACCTGGTACAGGTAGGGTTCATCCCATAAGTGGCGTCTACTTTCATATTCTAGCTTTTTTCTGAATTCGCCCGGGGGTACGTACCCTGAAACCATGTAATTCACAATATTTGCATACCATGGGTTTGTGTCGGTGACCATGAGGAGCATGTCATCGCGTAGGAAGTCATTGATCTCCTGTTCCTGCATGTTAGTAACTCGCATACGTGAAAGATGGTCGGCAACAGTATTTTCTACTCCTTTTTTATCTTTTATTTCAATATCAAATTCTTGTAATAACAAGATCCAGCGGATCAAACGAGGTTTAGCATCTTTCTTGGTGAGCAGATATTTTAAAGCGGCATGATCAGTATAAATAATTATCTTTGCTCCCACCAAGTAAGATCTAAATTTATCGATAGCAAAAACTACTGCGAGGAGCTCCTTCTCGGTTGTGGGATAGTTAAGCTGAGGTCCTGTTAGAGTCTTGCTAGCGTAAGCGATCGTGTGATGCTTCTTATCTTTGGTTTGGCCAAGGACCGCACCAACACCATAGTCACTAGCATCACACATGATTTCGAAGGGTAATGCCCAATCCGGAGGTTGGATTATGGGCGCCGAGATGAGTGCTTTCTTGATGGTTTCAAAAGCTTTCAAACACTCATCCGTGAACTCAAAAGGTACGTCTTTTTCTAACAGGTTAGTCAAAGGTCTAGCAATCTGTGAAAAATCTTTGATGAAACGCCTGTAGAACCCAGCATGGCCTAGGAAGCTACGGATCCCTTTGATGTTCACAGGGGGAGGTAGTTGCTCAATAACTTCTATCCCCCTTTCGGATACTAAATGTCCGAGGACAATGCCTTCGCGGACCATGAAGTGGCACTTTTCCCAGTTAAGCACCAGGTCCTTTTCTTGGCATCTTTGCAAAACTTTGTCCAAATTCTCGAGGCAATGATCAAAAGTTTTTCCATAGACTGAAAAATCGTCCATGAAAACTTCCATGATCTCCTCAATCATTTCTGAGAAGATGGACATCAAGCAACGCTGGAACAAAGCGGTCGCATTACATTGCCCAAACGACATTCTTCTATACGCATACGTTCCATACGGACATGTAAAGGTTGTTTTGCTTTGAACGTCAGGATGGATGGGAATTTGGTGATAACCACAATACCCATCAAGGAAGCAAAAGAAAGAATGTTTCGCTAATCGCTCTAACATCTCATCAATGAAGGGCAATGGGAAGTGATCCTTTCGTGTTGCCGCATTGAGTTTTCTGTAGTCAATGCACATCCTCCATCCTGTGACAGTACATTGTGGGATGAGCTCGTTCTTAGCGTTCTCAACTACCGTCATTCCTCTTCTCTTGGGAACCACTTGGACGGGGCTAACCCAGTCACTGTGTGGTACGAGATAAATGATCCTGGCGTGAAGAAGCTTAAGGACTTCCTTCTTCACAACTTCCAGCATCGCATTATTGAGCCTACGCTGCAGTTCGCGTGATGGTGTGCTCGCAGGATCAATAGGGATACGATGGGTACAGAGCGTTGGGCTAATCCCCTTGAGATCTTGCAATGAATACCCAAAGACCGATCTATGTTTTTCTAAAATAGCAATAAGTTTCACCGTCTCCTCATCTGAAAGCTTGTCACTAATGATGACGGGAGTGCTTTTGTTGCCATTTAGAAAAACGTAACGTAGTCCTTCAGGCAGGGTTTTTAGCTCAACGAGAGGTGGAGTCGGCACTTCCTCTTTAGGAAGGTCAAAGGTTTCTCCTACGTCATCCTCTTCTTCTATGAAGAAGTTGGCATCTTTTTCTAAGGACGACTCAGAAGGTTCAAAAGGTGAAACCGACATAACCTCCTCGGGTAGGATATGACAGGGGAGAGGATCTGCCATCGAGTTTTTAGCTCGATAGAAAGGTATGAAATAATCATTCCTCCCCAGCTTAACATTCAATTCCCCTGTTCTTGTTGCATTGGAGAGAAATTTCTCCAGGGGATGCCTGATTAGCACGCTAAAGTCTACGTCGTCAAAGATGTGAAAATCTAAAGTTAAGACAACGTCATCGTGCTGAATTTTGACGTTGTGAACCAACCCTTGTCCTAGCTGTCAAGTACGCGAGCTATTTCTCATGGGCAGGGTCGTAGGAGCAAAATGTCTATCATTCAGATGAGTGTGTGCAAAAGTCATGGACATCATATTTGCTCCTACCATGGGGTTGTACAACATCTCCACCCAATCATCCTGGATTTTGCAATGGATGGTTCGCGAAGGGGAGCGAATCTGAATTACTTCAGATGAAGACTCCCTTTCGTTTGTCCATTCGTCACTCATGATAGCCGTCAACTGCCTAATGGATTCCTTTAAAGAATCAAGGCAAGGTTTTGGGGTGACAGGGACATGGGTGCTTCTTCTGTATTCATACTTCATGACATTCCCATAATCATCGAAGAATTCGTCATCGGAGTATGGAAGATCTGAAGGTTGGAGACCTTCCTTCGGATCTTCTGGTTCGGGTGAGGGTGTCTCTATAGGTAACATTGGTTCAGCCTCGACTGAATAGACTTCCTCGTGACACAGCTCTGGCTCTACTTGGAGGGTTTCTAACGGAGGAGTGTTCTCTAGAATGCGATCTAAAAGAGCCTCTCCTTCGGCTGTGGTTTTGTGTGTGAACGACCCCCTTGCGGCTATGTCAAGTTGTCAGGCAGATTCCTTGCTAAGTCCTAACCAAAAATGCTGCAAGAGCACATGGTTGGGAATAGACAAGTCTGGGCCATATTTTGTTAAAATCATAAATCTTTCCCAAGCTGCACCTATGGATTCCTTCTCATGTTGCTGGAAGTTGAGAATCTCTTGACGTAGGGCAGTGATTCGGGATATAGGGAAGAATGCTACACAAAATTTGTTTCGCAATTCTTCCCAATCACCTGCTACCTTCCCTACGTTGAGGGGGTACCATTGTTTCGCTCTCTCATTAAGAGAGAAAGGAAACAATTTCTACCGCATTGTTTCATGTGACATGCTAGCAATGGTTAGGCATGCACAGAGCTGCTCAAACTCCCTTAGGTGGTGATATGGGTTTTCGTAATCTAATCCTGAGAAGGTTTGTTCCTGAACCATAGCTATAAAAGCTGGACGGAGTTCGTAACTTGAAGCTGTGATTGGCTTTGCGGATTGTGGAGGTTCAACGAACTCGCCCTTAGGAGCAGAAAGTTTGGAGATGGTACGCTCCATTGGATCAAAAGTGGTCAAAGAAAAGAAAGGTAAAAACAAAGGATACACGGGCAACTAGGTTCGAAGACTAAAAATGACAACCGTCCCCGACAACGGCGCCAGAAATGCTTGTTGGCGCTTCTTAGCGACAGCAGAAAAGTTCGCAAGCGCACGAAAGTACCGTTGTAGCACTTCACCCCGAAGTATTTAGGGTATCGTATTTTCCCAAAGGAACAGCTTAAGTTAGAGGTCTCTTAGCTAGTTGACCCCAGAAAAGATAGGAGGGTAACTTGGGTGGAGAGGATACACTAAGTCAAGAAACTCTAAGTGAAGATGACTTTCCCACTACTTGCCTGCTTCGGGCCCACTGACGCACCTGGTCTGCCAAGCAATACCAGTATCAGCGCTATTCCACGGCCGAACGTGGGGGATGCTGGTACGAGTGGACAGGGCTGTCACCACCTGCCACCTACCCCTCTACCCGTGGGCGCGCACAACAACCGAAGGTAGACTCCAACTTAGACACCACGTCTACGAAGGCGACTACTACTCTAGCGATGGCCAGGAACTTCCGTCTTTATCAGGAGTCCTCTAACTAGAGCACCGGTCTCAAAGACGAGCGACGATCCCACAAACAAGTAGCTTTATAAAAGTAACTCACTTAATGGATCAAAACTAGAATGTATGACAAACCTCTTACTTCAAGCAGCAAGATGGTTGTAGAGGTACAAGTTGGATGTGAGAGCCGACAGGTCCGGCACTTCGTCCACCCGAGAGTAGAACTGCTTCGACCCTGCTCTCACTTCTCGAGCTTCTATCTCTCTCTAACCCTATACTAGCCTAGCTAGAAGCTAAACTAATGGAAAAATGGTGGCACTCCCTTCTTCTTTTCTCTTGTATCAAGTTGTTCTTCATGGAGGGAGTGGGGCATCATTTTATAGCTTGATAGGACGGTTCCGGCGGAGCTAAGTTTGGAAGGAGGTGAAACCGCCTTTGGGATACTGCCTAGAGCACCGCCTCCAAAGACTGGGCCCGGAAGGCCCCACCAGGGGGCGGCCGCACCCGGGGGCGGTCGGTCCCCTGGCTGGCCACTGCCTTCGGGTGGTCGGTTTGTTGTTGGGCCTAGACCTCCCCCGCGGTTACGAATGGATCTAGTTCGGTGTTTGAGGTGAGCTTTCTTCTTTGTTCTTGCTGGGCGCCTTTTCTGAATATGCTTTCTGGTAGTGCACTTTTCTTGTATATTTTGTGCATTTTCACGTGTCAGACCTGCAAGTCACATATACAACAAAACTCGTGGAAATGTTAGATAAAAACCCTACCTTCTATTTATTTTAGTATTAAAATGAAACGACCTCGATTTCCGCGAAGGGAAATCCACAGGCTCGAATTGTAATTCAACAGATTGCTTGGAACAATCCATGAAATTACCCATATCTCAGTTGACACCAGGATCCATACAACGGTAATTAAGTCTTACATAAACACTTATTACATCGCCACACTGGTGGAATCAACATTCAGAGAAGCTTTAGAAGATGCGGAAACGTTTCATCCTTCACGGCCAACTTGAGTGTAGCACGTGACCCTATTCCTCGCCATCGTCTTCCTTGAAGTCGTACTCATTCTCGTCACCTGACAGCAAATTTATCAGTACGATTTGTACTGGCCACGGAGCCCACCTATGCAGCATTTGCTTTGTGGAAAGTGGATGCAAGGCTATACAAGCAGAGCTATAGGCTGAGGTTTTCTATGCAGCTGTAATCAATGTTTAATTAGTCAAGTTTTATCTCCAGTTAACACCATCATCCCTTTTCCCATCACCACATCTCACTTACCCACACCTCGCTCTCTTTCGACAGGCCCAACTCCCTCTCGGGCCTATCTCAGCGGCACACTACCACAGCGGGTACACTGCCAGAAAAATGTCATCCAGGGGAAGAAGAGAACACTCACTACACTAGTAGAAGCTTCACAGGAAAGGTCCATAGCCAACAGGTTGGCATATGTATCGATCGATCAACCGTACACTATGCAGAGGTTTCACTACCCACAAGATTAGCCATCATAGGTGTTGCGCAACACCTAGGCAGAATTCCGGGTGCTTGCTTGCCTAGGTCGATGCCACCCTACCACTCAGCCCTGGGATATTCCGGATCCTACACCGTTATGCTGAGACTGGGAGACACAGTACCGGGCCCATCCAGTGGTACTGAGCATCTAGAACGGAACGGGAACCCATCGACCGTCTCCGCCCACCCTTATCACCTCTCAACCTAGCAGTAGTGGCACCGTCCTACCAAGTAGTCCAGCCGTCTCCCGCCCATCAGAAGCGAGTGAGTAGAAAAGGATTCCCATGAACCTGAAACTAGTCCGTCCTAGGTTTGACCAAGCAGGCTTCTTCACTTAGGGGATACTCTCCCCGTGCCATCACAGCACCTCCGTCCACGGGCTTCAAACCACCAAGGCTGTCCCACCCGGAACCTCCTCAACAACTTTACCCGCCACAGGTATCTCGCTTGGGGATGCCCAGGTTGCACCCCCGGCACGACTTGCCCCATGGGCTTGTCTCACATCCCACTTGGTCGACATCAACCCTTACCACGCACCCAAGACGCACGCAGCACTCTCTCCCAGTGGTTATAACTAGTTATACACCGTCCCAATTCCACCACATAGCATATAGCAAGTAGTAAGTAGTGGAAGAGTAACAGTAAATTAAGCAGCAGCTAACCTAGCAGCGGATAGCAGGGTATAGTCTTATCAAGGCAGGGAATTCAAATATACTACCATGCAACCTATCCATACATAATTATAAAGCAATAGCAACAATGTCATTTGCAATGCGTAAATAGGATCTAAAGATTTGGTGGGACGTGGCACCTTCGTAGTCGTCTCCTAGCTCCTGAAGGTACTCGTGGTCGTCTTCCTTAGTCAGATCCTCCTCCGGCTCTGAAATCTAACACGAAATAGTCGCGTCAGCGACTCCTATAGAGTATTTCAGAAAAATCCAATAAAATAAAGAGCCAAATTCACACAAACATAATCTTAGATTGTAGATCTCATTTTTCTGAGAATTTTGATATATGGTGCGCAATTTTTGGACATCGTATGAATAAGTTATGAATTTCCGAAGATTATCCTATTTTCTGAAAATGGAAAATGGTCGATTAATCAGGGGCAGCTCGGGATTGGTCCACGTGGTGCGCGGGTCCAGTAGTGCGGCATGTGGTGCCTCATCAGAACACAGACCCGATGGTTGCCCACCAGGTGTTCGATGCTGGTTCCCAGAGAGTCGCCGGCGTCGGCGTAGCTCGGCGGAGCTCGGCGTAGCTCGGGTGAATCGGAGATTCGGGGCGCCGAGGGTGCCGCTCTCCCGAGCTCTCCCGGGGAGGCTCGGGCGAATCAGACATTTGGGCGCCGAGGGTGCCGCTCTCCCGAGCTCTCCCGGGGAGGCTCGGGCGAATCGGAGATTTGGTGCGCCGAGGGTGCCGCTCTCCCGAGGGTTGGCTGTCATTAGTGAAATGATGTCGTGGGCCTCCTACTCTCCCACGGCATACGGCGGTTCTCCGACGAGGTGGAGGCGCACATAGCCAAGGCGACAGACATGATTCGGGGCTCGGCTATCTACGCGGCGGTGCCGAGGCAGACTTGGCGAACCTCGTCGGCCTTTCTCCGCAGCGCGAGGCGATCGGTGGTACTCAGAACGGATTTTAGGCGAGGCGGAACGTGTCGGCAGCGATCACGTTTCCCCGAGAACACACCTCTCGGTGTTCCGGGCTATGGAGGTTCGATCTTCCGCAACTAAGCTTGTCCGAGGTGGTCGGTGAGTTGGTGGTCACGCTAGCGGGTCGCGTCGGTGGTTTCACGGCTTGTGCGCGGGAACGCCGCCGAGGTGGCGGTGCTCCAAGCACGTGTGATGGCGATGCCTGTCGGAAGTGGCCTGACGTCCATAGCCGATGTCCAGTGGTTTGATGGCCGGTCCTGTGCGCGTGTTGTGCGAAGTGTTCAGGGGCCGGAAACAGCCCGCGGCCTACACGCTCGTGATGCCGAGCGCCATGACCGTAGCACGGCGAGGTTGGATGAGGTGCTCGGTGGCTCACCGTGGGGCTGGTGAGGTAAGGATGGCGGTGCAGTGACGAGGTGACGCTGTGCAGAGTGATCGCAGTGCCGTGCCGAACCGCGACGGGGCTCCGTCTTCTCCTCCGTGTCCGGCTCGGCGCGCTCCGCGGCGGCAACGCTCCGGCAGCTCCTCCTCCTCTGCTCCGCCTTTCTCCTACGCTCTCTCTCTCTCTTGGTGTGGTGCAGTGTGCCGGTCTGTGCCACGGTGGCGGCGAGGGGAAATGAGGGTAGGGCTTCGGGGTGAGCTCCTTTTTATAGGCGAGCTTGGCCAGCTCCAATGGCGAACGGTCCTGATCGCACTCGACCGATCGAAGGGCCGTGGCTCGAGTGGATCTAGGGCTCCAGATGGGCGCGGGTTCGCTTGGCGGCCAAGGAAGGAGGGGACAGGAGGGGGACAGCGGGGTTAGGGCTCTGCCATGCGTGGCGCTGTCGGTCACGCCATTTGCGTGACTCTGTCGGCCACCGTCTTTTGTGAGGTGAGAAGAAGAACAGTAGCGAGATCGGCTGACAGGCGGAGCCGGGCGGTCAGCCACTGCGGCGGAGTGGGTGAAACGGTTGCGCGCGTGCGGGTGAGGTGAGGAGAAAAAGGCCGGGCTGGTTTGGGCTGGCTTAGCAGACCGGCTGGGCCGAATGGCTGGCCTAACTCTCTCTCCCTTTTCATTTTCTTTTTCTTTTTCTATTTTCATTTTAGTGTATATATACATATATTGCCCATTTTAAATATTGAGTAAATACAAACATAAATTGCAATAAATCCCAAATGTGATGCATAAGTTATTATTCTATGTGAATGGAATTAAAATGCAAGCTATACTCCTTTATTTACCAAATTCATAATGAAACCTATATGCTTGCACAAGAAAAATGGGTTTTCATAATAAATAAATGAAAATTTTTAATTGGTTGGGATTTTTAGGTTGTGTGGGTTTTTAGGGTTGTTACAGTCCTCCCCCCTCATTAGGATCTCGACCTCGAGATTCAGAGATAACGTACCCATCGAAGAGGTAAGGAAACATAATCCGTAAGTCCGATTCTTTCTCCTACGTAGCTTCTCTTTTAGTGTGATTGCTCCACTGTACCTTGCACATCGGAATAGTCTTGTTCCGCGTCTCCTTGGTATCCCGTGCCAAGATCTTGATCGGATGTTCCTTGTATTCAAGTGTGTCTTGCAGGTCTAAGGAACTTGCTCCTCGGGAAGCTTCAGACACTTTCTTAATTGCGAGACATGGAACACGGGGTGTACTCCAGATAATTCCTCCGGTAGTTCCAGCTTGTAAGCAAGCTTTCCAACCCTTTTACAGATCTTGTATGGCCCAACATATCTTGGTGCCAATTTCCCTTTAACGTGGAATCTAACAGTGCCACGAAGCGGAGATACCTTGAGGTAGACATAATCCCCAACCTTGAACTCAAGCTCTCTACGTCTTCTATCTGCATAGCTCTTTTGCCTACTTTGTGCAATCCTCAAATTCTCTCTTACTTGGGCAACACCTTCTTCTGCTTCTACAATCTTAGCAGGACCGAAGAATGTCCTTTCACCTGGTTCCGACCACATTAGCGGTGTTCTGCACGGTCTTCCATACAACGCTTCAAATGGAGACATCTTAATGCTTGTCTGATAACTGTTGTTGTATGAGAACTCGGCGTGGGGTAGACAGCTCTCCCATCCTTCCTTGTACCTCAATACGCAAGCACGTAACATGTCCTCGAGAATCTGGTTCACTCTTTCTGTTTGCCCATCCGTTTGCGGGTGGTATGCGGTGCTATAGTCGAGCTTGGTCCCGATGGACTCGTGTAAGGATTTCCAGAACTGTGATACGAACTGTGAGCCTCAGTCAGATATAATACTCAGAGGTGCCCCATGTAACTTCAAAATGTTTGATACGTACAGATCTGCTAGCTTTTCAACTCTATACTTCCTTTTGACCGGTATAAAATGTGCGACTTTGGTCAGACGGTCCACTATTAACCATATAGAATCATATCCATGCTCGGATCGGGGCAGTCCTAATATGAAGTCCATGGATATGCATTCCCACTTCCATTCTGGTATCTCAACTGGTTGTAGCAACCCTGCTGGTCTCTGATGCTCGGCCTTGATTCTATTGCATGTATAACATCGGGCTACATGCCCTGCAATGTCTGTCTTCATATTCTCCCACCAGAAGTGCTTCCTTAGAATATGGTACATCTTGGCTGACCCTGGGTGAATGCAATATTTGGAGTCATGCCCTTCCGACAGGATCTCTTCTCGTATCGCTGAATCCGTCGGTACACAGATTCTATCTTTGTACCATACAGTTCCCCGCTCATCTTCTCGGTATTCAGGGCCTCTTCCCAGCTTCATCAAACCACGGATATAGTCTATCTCAGGACAGTTCTTTTGCGCTTCACGAATCTGTGAGGTGAGATTGTACTCGACGCAAAGCTCATTTAGCATGCCATAGGGGACTACCTCGAGCTGGAATGCGTCGAACTCTCTCCTGAGCTCAGGCGGCATAGAGTTGGTGATGAGGGTATGGCAGTAGCTTTTGCGGCTAAGTGCATCAGCGACAACATTAGCCTTTCCTGGGTGGTAATGGATCTCAAGATCATAGTCCTTGATGAGTTCTAGCCATCTGCGCTGCCTCATATTCAGATCTTCTTGTGTGAAGAAGTAGTTCAGGCTCTTGTGGTCAGTGTAGATGTCACACTTGTTGCTTATTAGATAGTGTCTCCAAATCTTGAGTGCATGTACCACGGCTGCAAGTTCTAGGTCATGAGTCGGGTATCGCTTCTCATGTTCCTTCAACTGTCTTGAGGCATAAGCTATCACCCTTCCTTCTTGCATTAGTACACAGCCCAAACCTTGCCGAGAGGCGTCACAATATACAACAAAATCTTTGTGAATATCGGGTAGGGCTAGTACAGGTGTAGTAGTGTGCTTTTCCTTCAAGGTCTGGAAACTCTTCTCACATTCAGGAGTCCATATAAACTTGTTCTCTTTCTTCAACAAGTTGGTCATGGGTCTTGCAATCTTGGAGAAATTTTCAATAAATCTGCGATAGTATCCTGCAAGTCCCAAAAAGCTTCTGATTTCTGACACATTACGGGGTTGTTCCCACTCTTTCATAGCTTCAATCTTGGCTGGGTCCACTGCAACTCCTTCTCCTGACAGTATGTGACCAAGGAAAGCAAATTCCTCAAGCCAGAATTCGCACTTGGAGAATTTGGCGTATAGCTGGTTGCGAGACAACCTCTCCAAAACGGTCCTCAGATGATGTTCATGTTCCTCTTTTGTGGCTGAATAAACCAATATATCATCAATAAATACCACCACAAACTTGTCTAGCTCATTCATGAAGATCTTGTTCATCATGTTCATGAAGTATGCTGGAGCATTAGTGAGTCCAAATGAGACTACTGTGCACTCATACTGTCCATATCTAGTGACAAATGCAGTCTTCGGGATATCCTCTTCCCTGATCTTCATCTGATGGTACCCTGATCGGAGATCGATCTTTGAGAAGTACCTGGCCTTACTCAGTTGATCTAACAGATCATCGATGCGGGGCAGTGGGTACTTATTCTTGACTGTAACCGCATTTAGATTCCGGTAGTCAATGCACATCCTCATCGTGCCATCCTTCTTCTTGACAAACAAAACGGGAGATCCCCAGGGCGAGGCACTAGGCCTAATGAAGCCCTTCTCCAGTAATTCTCCCAGCTGCTTCTTGAGTTCCTTCAACTCATCAGCCGACATTCTGTAGGGTCTTTTGGCAATCGGTGCAGTTCCTGGCATCAGCTCTATAACAAACTCCACATCTCTATCTGGTGGTATTCCTGGCAACTCCTCTAGAAATGCGTCATTGAATTCACAGACTACTGGCACATCTCTGAATGTCAGCTCCATTTTATCTGCCTTAGTCTCCAGAGCACATAGGAGGTCTTGGACTCTCCCGGTTTGGGGTATACATCGAACGGCTATTCCCCAAGGGTGGGTTACCTGAACATATCTAGGTGAACAAGATATCACTCCCCGGTGTTTGGTTAGCCAGTCCATGCCTAAGATGACATCTAAGCTATTGGAGGGTAGTAGGGTTAGGTCAGCTCGAAAGTCAAGTCCCTCAATTATGATTATCACTCCCTACATGTGTGAACGCTTCTGAAGGTTCCTAAGGGCGAGCTAGTTAGGATGGGGTTTGCTCTCGGGGTTACAGGTATGTTATGCTTACGTGCATATGCAGATGAAATGTATGAACATGTAGCTCCCGAATCGAATAGAACTGTAGCCATGTTACCCTGAACTAGGAACGTACCGTACACAGCATCAGGTGCAGCTTCAGCTTCCTCAGCGGTCATGTGGTTCAGTCTTCCTCGGGCAGCAGATCCCCGGTTCGGTGTGCCCTGTGTAGCTGCTGGTGCACGGTTGAGGTTGGGGCACACAGCCACACGGTGTCTAGGCTTTCCGCACCCGAAGCAAGTGAAGGGCGCACTGCCTGCTGCGGTTGTCGCAGGAGCCTTCCAATTGTTTGTCCTTGGCGTGTTGGTAGCGGGGGCGGGTGTGTTCTGCACAGCTCGAGTCGCGCGCAGGGTAGGTCTGAGCGGGGCGGTGATAGTTGCTGCTGTTGGTACCACCACCACGGCTCGTTCCCGAGGAAGGTCCTTGGCGAGTCCGAAAAGGCGGGGGTGCACCCGTTCGCTGTCTCTGGGGTGGAGCAGTGCGAGCGGGTCCCTCAGAGCGGTGCTTCTTTCCCTTGTTCTGGGCCTCGAATTCCAGACGTGCTTCCATGCGATCCTTCTCGATCTCAATACAGCGGTCAATCAGCTCACGCAGAGTGTAGCTCTTGTTCCCTGACAGAGCCAACCTGATCTTGGTCTGAAGTCCCTTCCTGTAGTAGTAAATCTTTTCCTTCTCGGAACTCACGCAAGACGCAGGTGCGTAGCGGAGCAAGCAATTGAAGCGGGTGGTGTACTCGTGGATCCGGTCAGCTCCCTAGGAGATGTTGCGAAACTCGTTCTCCTTGGCCTCCATGACTCCCTTAGGAATGTGGTGGTCACGGAAAGCCTCGGTGAACTCATCCCAGTCAATGCGGGCTGGGTCCTCGTGAGCACTGGTGTAGTTGTCCCACCATGCTCATGCAGCACCGGTCAGCTGGTGGCTAGCAATCCCAACACACTCCTCGTCGGAGCAAGTGGTCAAGTCCAGCTTCTTCTCCATCTCTTTAAGCCAATCGTCGGCAGCGAGGGGATCGCTGTCGGTCCCGTCGAAGGTAGGTGGCCTCAGCTTCAAGAAACCCTCCAGTTTCCTTTGGAAGTCATTCTGGGGTGGCCCGTGGTGCCTGTTCATCCCAGTAGCTATGGCATTCAGCAGCTGGATTTGCTGTGCCATCACTTCTGCCAACGTTGATGGCGGCGGCGGTGGAGGCACGTTCTCGCCTTGTGGTGGCGGATCGTTCACCGGCGGTGCATCCTCTGCCCGGCGCAGCTCTTCTTCCAGGTTAACTCCAGCACGTCTGCCCGCTGGGCGTCCACGGTTGCGACCACGCCCGCGTCCTGGCGCAGGTGCGGGGGAGGGCTGGCGGTTTTCCAGACGCGCGGAACGTCTCATCGACATCTGAATTTATTAGGTACGTGCTCAGTGCAGTAATAATCTTGCAGTGGTTTAAGTAGGAGTTAGATGTTTTCAACGATTTAAATGAATTAAAACATTTTTCATGCTATCCTACACTCAACCAAAGAAGCATAGAGAACCATAAGAAGCATAAGATCCAAATGTCACTCATCACATGGTTATTATTACATAAAGGATGTTCCTAGCTGCTAAGAAGATCGTGCTATGCGCAGATAGCCAATGACAGGACAACTCATGGTATCACTAGTCTAAGGGCCTCACAGGGTCCCATAAGCTATTGGTGCATAAGGTCGAGTACGGCGTCGGGTATGCGGCTGTCCTCTGCCTCGATCTCGTCGTCGGTCATGGTTAGGCGCTTGACATAGTCGAGAGCTACAGCTAGCTCTGGGGTGGCCTCAATCTCCTGCATCCTTAGAGACGGACACGCTCCCAGGTTGAGCGTAGTGGGTGATACGTGGAAGTCTCCCTCCCGTGGCTTCACCATCTCCAGTGGGGGAAGCGAACTCTGTACCTTTCGGATCTCAATAGCTCTCCTGGCGTCGGACTGCTTCCAAGCTGTCTCTGTCCTCCGTAGCTTGTCCTTTAGGAACTCCACCATCTTCACGCGGTCGATCAGAATCCCATGGTTGCGGGTGGACTTCTCCTCGGCTTTCTCCAACTGCTTCTCCAACTCCCTGATCCTGGAGCGTAACGTGCTCATCTCGACTCCTCCATCTCTGCTCCTCTGCTCCCTCTCAGCAAGCGCTCTCTCCTTGTCGTCCAGCCTCCTCTGTAATCCTAATACTCTGCTGTTCAGGTAGTCATTGCGTAGCCCAAAATCTCCGATCTTGTCTCGCAAGTCGGCGATCTCGGCTCGGTGTAACTCATCACGGCGCTGCATCTCCAACTGCAAGTCAGTGACTGCTCTGCTCAAACTCTCCAGGGTCTGAGTCCCTTTCTACAGCTGTCCTCGACCTCTGCCATGCGGGCTCGGTCACGCTGCCTCCTTTGCTCTAATGAGCTGATGAACTCGTCCTGCTCCTGGAGGTGGTGTGCCACTGTGCGTAGGCAAGGGTCAGTCTCGGCCTGAACGATCTGGCTGATGTACAGAATCCTCTGAATGGGGTCAGGGTGTAGCTCCAAAGCCTGAGGTAGCAGACGGAAATGGGTCCCCTTAAGGTACTCATATGCTGTGTACACAACTGCGCGTAGTACCTTGCGGGAGACGGACTGTACTCCGTCCTCCACAGTCTCTCCAGCAGTGTAGTCAGTAAAGACCGGCATCCCTGGAAGGGTCAGGCTGACGGGTGTCTCAACTCTGGTAGTGACAGGTCCTTCAAACCTCTCAGCCTCAACAAGCTTCCCTCGGCTGAAGTACTGGATCTGGTCAGACGGTGCTCCCAGCTCCTCCAATACCTGGCGTAGTACCATGGCAAATCCGCCATGGTTCCTTTCGTTGATCGAGATCTCAATAGTGCCATCATGCAGTGGACGAAGTGGTGGTCCAAGGCTGGTCATCTGCGAATTTTTCAAGAAACGGATTAGCAGGTCCTTGTATTAGATGAGCCATTGCATAAAAAGTGGATGCAAGGTCGGTAATATAACCGAAAGAGAGTCTGGCTTCTTATTCTAACGTCCATTTTCTATGGGTCTCGTCCTACAGTCAAGTATGGCTCTGATACCAACTGAAACGACCTCGATTTCCGTGAAGGGAAATCCACAGGCTCGAATTGTAATTCAATAGATTGCTTGGAACAATCCATGAAATTACCCATATCTCAGTTGACAACAGGATCCATACAACGGTAATTAAGTCTTACATAAACACTTATTACATCGCCACACTGGCGGAATCAACATTCAGAGAAGCTTTAGAAGATGCGGAAACGTTTCATCCTTCACAGCCAACTTGAGTGTAGCACGTGACCCTATTCCTCGCCATCGTCTTCCTTGAAGTCGTACTCATTCTCGTCACCTGACAGCAAATTTATCAGTACGATTTGTACTGGCCATGGAGCCCACCTATGCAGCATTTGCTTTGTGGAAAGTGGATGCAAGGCTATACAAGCAGACCTATAGGCTGAGGTTTCCTATGCAGCTGTAATCAATGTTTAATTAGTCAAGTTTTATCTCCAGTTAACACCATCATCCCTTTTCCCATCACCACATCTCACTTACCCACACCTCGCTCTCATTCGACAGGCCCAACTCCCTCTCGGGCCTATCTCAGTGGCACACTACCACAGCGGGTACACTGCCGAAAAAATGTCATCCAGGGGGAGAAGAGAACACTCACTACACTAGTAGAAGCTTCACAGGAAAGGTCCATAGCCAACAGGTTGGCATATGTATCGATCGATCAACCGTACACTCTGCAGAGGTTTCACTACCCACAAGATTAGCCATCATAGGTGTAGCGCAACACCTAGGCAGAATTCCAGGTGCTTGCTTGCCTAGGTCGATGCCACCCTACCACTCAGCCCTGGGATATTCCGGATCCTACACCGTTATGCTGAGACTGGGAGACACAGTACCGGGCCCATCCAGTGGTACTACGCATCTAGAACGGAACGGGAACCCATCGACCGTCTCCGCCCACCCTTATCACCTCTCAACCTAGCAGTAGTGGTACCGTCCTACCAAGTAGTCCAGCCGTCTCCCGCCCATCAGAAGCGAGTGAGTAGAAAAGGATTCCCATGAACCTGGAACTAGTCCGTCCCAGGTTTGACCAAGCAGGCTTCTTCACTTAGGGGATACTCTCCCCGTGCCATCACAGCACCTCCGTCCACGGGCTTCAAACCACCAAGGCTATCCCACCCGGAACCTCCTCAACAACTTTACCCGCCACAGATATCTCGCTTGGGGATGCCTAGGTTGCACCCCCCGGCACGACTTGCCCCATGGCCTTGTCTCACATCCCACTTGGTCGACATCAACCCTTACCATGCACCCAAGACGCACGCAGCACTCTCTCCCAGTGGTTATAATCAGTTATACACCGTCCCAATTCCACCACATAGCATATAGCAAGTAGTAAGTAGTGGAAGAGTAACAGTAAATTAAGCAGCAACTAACCTAGCAGCGGATAGCAGGGTATAGTCTTATCAAGGCAGGGAATTCAAATATACTACCATGCAACCTATCCATACATAATCATAAAGCAATAGCAACAATGTCATTTGCAATGCGTAAATTGGATCTAAGGATTTGGTGGGACGTGGCACCTTCGTAGTCGTCTCCTAGCTCCTGAAGGTACTCATGGTCATCTTCCTTAGTCAGATCCTCCTCCAGCTCTGAAATCGAACACGAAATAGTCGCGTCAGCGACTCCTATAGAGTATTTCAGAAAAATCCAATAAAATAAAGAGCCAAATGCACACAAACATAATCTTAGATTGTAGATCTCATTTTTCTGAGAATTTTGATATATGGTGCGCAATTTTTGGACATCGTATGAATAAGTTATGAATTTTCGAAGATTATCCTATTTTCTGAAAATGGAAAATGGTCGATTAATCAGGGGCAGCTCGGGATTGGTCCACGTGGCGCGCGGGTCCAGTAGTGCGGCATGTGGCGCCTCATAGAACACAGACCCGATGGTCGCCCACCAGGTGTTCGATGCTGGTTCCTAGAGAGTCGCCGGCGTCGGCGTAGCTCGGCGTAGCTCGGCGTAGTTCGGCGGAGCTCGGCGGGGCTCGGCGTAGCTCGGCATAGCTCGGCGGAGCTCGGCGTAGCTCGGCGTAGCTCGGGCGAATCGGAGATTCAGGGTGCCGAGGGTGCCGCTCTCCCGAGCTCTCCCGGGGAGGCTCGGGCGAATCGGACATTTGGGCGCCGAGGGTGCCGCTCTCCCGAGCTCTGCCGGGGAGGCTCGGGCGAATCGGAGATTTGGTGCGCCGAGGGTGCCGCTCTCCCGAGGGTTGGCTGTCATTAGTGAAATGATGTCGTGGGCCTCCTACTCTCCCACGGCATACGGCGGTTCTCCGACGAGGTGGAGGCGCACGTAGCCAAGGCGACAGACATGATTCGGGGCTCGGCTATCTACGCGGCGGTGCCGAGGCAGACTTGGCGAACCTCGTCGGCCTTTCTCCGCAGCGCGAGGCGATCGGGGGTACTCGGAACGGATTTTAGGCGAGGCGGAACGTGTCGGCGGCGATCACGTTTCCCCGAGAACGCACCTCTCGGTGTTCCGGGCTATGGAGGTTCGATCTTCCGCAACTAAGCTTGTCCGAGGTGGTCGGTGAGTTGGTGGTCACGCTAGCGGGTCGCGTCGGCGGTTTCACGGCTTGTGCGCGGGAACGCCGCCGAGGTGGCGGTGCTCCGAGCACGTGTGACGGCGATGCCTGTCGGAAGTGGCCTGACGTCCATAGCCGATGTCCAATGGTTTCATGGCCGGTCCTGTGCGCGTGTTGTGCGAAGTGTTTAGGGGCCGGAAACAGCCCGCGGTCTACACGCTCGTGATGCCGAGCGCCATGACCGTAGCACGGCGAGGTTGGATGAGGTGCTCGGTGGCTCACCGTGGGGCTGGTGAGGTAAGGATGGCGGTGCAGTGACGAGGTGACGCTGTGCAGAGTGATCGCAGTGCCGTGCCGAACCGCGACGGGGCTCCGTCTTCTCCTCCGTGTCCGGCTCGGCGCGCTCCGCGGTGGCAACGCTCCGGCAGCTCCTCCTCCTCTGCTCCGCCTTTCTCCTACGCTCTCTCTCTCTCGGTGTGGTGCAGTGTGCCGGTCTGTGCCGCGGTGGCGGCGAGGGGAAATGAGGGTAGGGCTTCGGGGTGAGCTCCTTTTTATAGGCGAGCTTGGCCAGCTCCAATGGCGAACGGTCCTGATCGCGCTCGACCGATCGAAGGGCCGTGGCTCGAGTGGATCTAGGGCTCCGGATGGGCGCGAGTTCGCTTGGCGGCCAAGGAAGGAGGGGACAGGAGGGGGACAGCGGGGTTAGGGCTCTGCCATGCGTGGCGCTGTCGGTCACGCCATTTGCGTGACTCTGTCGGCCACCGTCTTTCGCGAGGTGAGAAGAAGAACAGTAGCGAGATCGGCTGACAGGCGGGGCCAGGCGGTCAGCGGCTGCGGGGGAGTGGGTGAAATGGTTGCGCGCGTGCGGGTGAGGTGAGGAGAAAAAGGCCGGGCTGGTTTGGGCTGGCTTAGCAGACCGGCTGGGCCGAATGGCTGGCCTAACTCTCTCTCCCTTTTCATTTTCTTTTTCTTTTTTCTATTTTCATTTTAGTGTATATATACATATATTGCCCATTTTAAATATTGAGTAAATACAAACATAAATTGCAATAAATCCCAAATGTGATGCATAAGTTATTATTCTATGTGAATGGAATTAAAATGCAAGCTATACTCCTTTATTTATCAAATTCATAATGAAACCTATATGCTTGCACAAGAAAAATGGGTTTTCATAATAAATAAATGAAAAATTTTAATTGGTTGGGATTTTTAGGTTGTGTGGGTTTTTAGTGTTGTTACATAAAATGATGATGGAATTTAGTTACTAAGGACCGCCAACACCCGGGTTTCTAGTCGGGGGAGCTCCGACCTTCTGTCGCTTCGATGCAGGCTCTTCATCATCACTCGAGCTTGGGATCACCGCTTGACGACGGACCCACTCCTCGGATATCTTCCCCGGCATTTCAGGCTTCTGAAGCCCACTCAACGAGCCAGCTTTCTCAGACATGGGTTGCTTCCCATGAGCTGCCCATTAAGAAAGGGTCTCTTGATCCTCTTCCTCGTCATCAGCATCGAAGTCTTCATCCTCGCTACCAGGCTGGTAACAGTGTCGAGGGATGACTCCTTCAGGCCACTCTGTAGTGGGCACTTCTGAAAAATAAACCATCTTGTCCTGGCCATGTATCTTCCACAAATCAAACAAAGATACAAGGGATCAACACTCAGAACAGAAGACACAAAGAAGAAACTCGCAAATAGCATACCTCGGGCGATGGATTCCCAATGTGCAAAGCTTTCTGCTCTCCTCGGTTATCGATGTGTGTTCGGCTATCAAAAAACTCCTTCAGCCTCATTGTAGCTTTAGAGGCTGGCATGTGGTCGGCCACCTCTCTGGTCAGATCAGTTTCACCGAAAAACAGATAGGAACGGCAAATCCTTGTTTTACAGGGCTGTACTCGGCTCCTCACGAAATTGGTGGCTACTCCAATCCCATTCAGATTCATGCCCTTCAGAATCTCCAACAACTCATTCACCTACTCCATTTCATCAGATTTGGGTCTCTCCGACCAGCTTGATTTCCTCTCTGGTACCTGCTCAACAGAACACCGAACAGGAGGATCTTGGTTTGGCAGATAGAATCATTTCTTGTTCCAATCCCAAAGGCTTGTATTGAGAGGAATTGCAAGATAATGAGCGGACATCCCGTCCCTCAGTTTCAGATACACTCCGTCGGAGATTCGAGACCCCCTCCGCTCAACTTCACAAGCATGAACAAGTGGCAGAAGAGATTGAAATGGGGAAGGATACAGATAAACGCTTCGCAAAGATGAATAAAAATACAAACATGGAAAATGGAGTTGGGATGCAGATGGCACAAGGAAATCTCATAATAATCGAGAAGTTTACGAAGGAAGGGATGGCAAGGAACACCAAACCCATGCAGGAAGTGTTGGCATTTCTTAACATCGTTACAAAAGATAGACTAAAAGTCCATCCTAGGCAACGGCGCTAGAAATGCTTGTTGGCATCCCCAACCGCCATTAATTTAGAAAGGTAACCCTTGGCCCTTAAAGGCGCCGGCCTAGGTAGTGCAGTCTGGTAATAGCAGTTAGAAGTGCCGGATTGGTCTTCCTAACCGTCATTACTTACGATATGCAAAACTGTGACACAGCGCCGTGGGGTGCACAAGAATTACAATCCTTAAGTAATGGTACTTAGGTACGCCAATCGATAGCTCAGTAAGAAATAAGATAACTCTGCAAGCGCACAGAACTATCATTGTAGCATTTCAACCCGTGAGTAGGGTGTCGTATTTATAATTTCCCATAGGAGGGCAATATGCATCAAGCGTGGTGTAAACATGATCACTTATTGAGTGCAATGGTAGGCATAGAGTAAACAGGAATAAAACATAATTTCAAGATAGTGGACACACATATGGATCAACCTCAATAATAAAAGGAAAATAAAGAATAAAAGAATATATCTAACTGAGCAGGCATTGGTCATATATAATTATGCAAAGAACTATTAGCAGATCATCTAATTACTAATTCTAGTATCAGGACTAAGTCTGAGGTGATAGGGAGATCCCCGCAGCTGGTCTGCCAACCGATAGAGACTTTACGAACTCCTAATCAATATCCGAATGTGGGGGAATGCTAGGGATGGACAGGGCTGTCACCACCTGTCCACCTACCCCTCTGCCCGTGGGATACTGACATATTCGCCAGTTTCCACATACCCAAGCTCCATGCTTGCATACTTGGAAATAACTCCTAACCCCTGCGGACCCCAACCCTTCGGATTGACAGGCTAGGTTAAGAGCAGCCATGACAGCACGACGAACCATCACCTCATTCCTAGTTCTTCCTCTATTCATACTAATTCGATGAACAATGAACAAAGATGATGAACAAGTCAAGAACATGATACATAAACTATATTCTAGCTCATATACTATGCTCATAACAAGATCATAACTAGACTCTAGTTCATATGCATAATCATATAAGTATGATAAGAACTTGCTCATGGAAGAAGACCGAATTGTATTCATACCAAGATGATCCTTTTCTTCCAAGGAGACAAGCTCTCCTTGATAGCTCTTACCCTGTTCACAAACTACTAATACTACTCTAAACATACAAGTGAGAGGTGTGAGGTAGATGACTCCAAATGATGTGTGTGTTGAAGGGGCGGAGCACCCTCTATTTATATTGAAACTACGACAGTTTGGGCGTTCTAAACATGGAAGCAGGTGAAACCGCCATCAGCAAACCGCCTTGAGTACTGTGGCTGAAGATGGGCCTGGGAAGTGCCATCTAGGGGGCGGCCGCCCCCGGGGGCGGTCGGTCCCTGGGAGGCGGCAACTGGCCACCGCCTTCGGGTGATCGGTTGCTCCCTGGGCCTGGGCCTCTCCCTTGGTTGCGGATGGATCCAGTTACGCTTTGAAGGTGGGCTTCTTTAGTATTCTTTGGTTGTGCATTTGTTGGATTTGTCTTTTGACTTTGCGCTTTCTTCATGTTGATGCATATTTCCACTTGTTATGCCATAAAACCTATAAAACATGAATGCTAGGGGTACAAGTGGAACTTGTTAGTAGTAAAGGCATATGTGCTAGAATATGATTGTTAATCCTCTTTTTAGTCTAAGTTGGTGGTATAAAATTTATCCATAAGGACCACCAACAGGAAATAGTCGGCGAAGACGGTCATCTCATTGGTATTGGGCATCGGGTAGGGCTCAGCTCCCGACGGCCTCCATCCAATGGTGGCATGATTCGGCAGTAATCCCTTTGCCACCAGTGTCAAAATGGCTTTCTCCGTCATCGTGGAAGGCTGCCACTCATGATCCAAACGGGGTTCTCCAGGCTCCGCCTCTTTCGCCTTCTTCAGAGGAACATGCGTACTCTTCCTAAGAGCCATTTTCTTTCAAATTGCTTGCGGATTTTGAATGGCAGAAGGATGAATCGAAGAAATTTGAGCGGAATTGGATTTTGGCTCGGTGGATACAGAAACCCTAGATGGCGGTGGCTAGGGTGAGCAGTAGCGGTCTCTTGTTCGAATGGATGCTAGGTGAACCATTCCTCATTCTGTTTCAAGTCAATTATAAAGGGAGATGCGTCGATTAGAATACTCGAATATCGCCACGTCACCGCTTCATCAGTGTTACCGAGCACTGGATGTGCTCGGGACTTCTTCATCGCCTCATCAGCGTTTCCGAGCACCGGATGTGCTCGGGGACTTTGTCGTCGACTCGCCAACGCTTCTGAGCATTGGATGTGCTCGGGGACATCATCGTCGCATCGTCAGCGTTTCCGAGCACCGGATGTGCTCGAGGACTTCATCGTCGTCCCGTCAACGCTTACGAGCACTAGATGTGCTCGGGGACTTCTTCATCGCCTCGTCAGCATTTCCGAGCACCGGATGTGCTCGGGGACTTCGTCGTCGTGTCGCCAACGCTTCCGAACACTGGATGTGCTTGGGGACTTCATCGTCGTCCCGTCAGCGTTTCCGGGCACCGGATGTGCTCGGGGACTTCGTCGTCGTCCCGTTAATGGTTCCGAGTACTGGATGTGCTTGGGGACTTCATCGTCGTCTCGTCAGTGTTTCCGAGCACCGGATGTGCTCAGGGACTTCGTCGTCGTCTCATCAGCGTTTCCGAGCACCGCATGTGCTCGCGTCGTCGTCTCATCAGCATTTCCGAGCACCGTATGTGCTCGGGGACTTCGTCGTCGTCTCATCAGCGTTTCCGAGCACTGGATATGCTCGGGGACTTTGTCGTCGTCTCGTCAGCGTTTCTCAGCACCGTATGTGCTCGGGGACTTCATCGTCGCCTCGTCAGCATTTTCGAGCACCAGATGTGCTCGGGGACTTCGTCGTCGCCTCGTCAGTGCTTTTGAGCACCGGATGTGCTCGGGGACTTCGTCGTCGTCTCGTCAGCATTTCCGAGCACTGAAAGTGCTCGGGGACTTCGTTGTCGCCCTGTCAACGTTTCCGAGCACTGGATGTGCTCGGGGACTTCGTTGTCGCCTCGTCTGTGCTTTTGAGCACTGGATGTGCTCGGGGACTTCGTCGTCGCCTCATCAGCGTTTTCGAGCACCGGATGTGCTTGGTTCGTCGTCGCCTCATCAATGCTTCTGGGCACTGGATGTGCTTGGGGACTTCATCGTCGCCCCATCAACGTTTTCGAGCACTGATGTGCTCGGGGACATCGTCGTCGCCTCATTAGCGTTTTTGAGCACCGGATGTGCTCGGGGATTTCGTCATCGCCTCGTCAGCGCTTTTGAGCACTGGATGTGCTCTGGGACTTCGTCGTCGCCTTGTCAGTGCTTTCGAGCACTGGATGTGCTCGTGGACATCTTCATCGTTTAGTTAGCATTTCCGAGCACCGGATGTGCTCGGGGACTTCGTCACCACTTGACATGATTAACAAGAATAAAGATTTTGACCCTGGCACCACATGACTGTGTCACCTACTATCAGGCTCAGGGACTAAGTGGATACACTTCACCTAACGGTGAAGGTATAGTTTCTAAAGAACCAAAAGTGGATACACTTCACCAAAGAGAAGCTCTTTTTAAATTTTTTCTGAGCCCCTTACATCTGTCTAGTCAAGCAACTCTGAAGATCTGCGCTTCCCGATGAATGCAAGGTGCTCGGGGACTAACTGTGGGGGTATAAACCCGTATACCCGCATGGCTATACATGGGCCAAGTCCTTCGACCAGGCTCAGACTGCCAAGGACGCGTCGTCTACGCGCTCTCCAGAAAATCACATATATCCGCCGGCTCAGAAGTCTTGGCGGCTAAGGAAATAGGTTTCCTAGTATCTAGCCGATTAGTTTTCTTGTTCGGCTAGGATTGTAATCTGATCTACATCGTACCGACTTGTAACTCTGCCTCCCAGACTATATAAGGCGGGCAGGGGATCCCCTCAAAATAGATCATCTGATAGCAATACAATACAGCAACACACAGGACGTAGGGTATTACGCCTCACGGCGGCCTTCACCGATCATCTGCTACCTGTATAAACCTTGTGTCCTGCGCTAACTACGTTACTCTTGTTCGTCTCAAGCACACCTTCACCGATCATCTACTACCTTGGGCATACCCCTCGGTAGACTATCGCTGGCATTCCATCGACAATCACCCAAATATTGCATCAAGGCAACTAGGTTTGGGCCAATTGCCCCCAAGCTTCCATTTTCAAATCTTCTGAAACCCAGGGATGAAATCACTGAAGGGCTAGAGGTCGACAGAGCTTTCAGGGTGGGAATAGATCTGTCACACTATACAGTGAACCAGTGGAGCCAAATTTCAATCACCCATGGAAGCTTTGATAACTGGTGGCAGCAATGGCATGCTCACCTCTTCTTCCAGAGGATTCTTGATAAATGCAAGGCCCTGGACAATAGCTTCAAATCTGAATTAGTAGTAAGTATTACCAACCGATCTTATCTAAATCGGCTATCAGCTGTATCCTAAATTTTGCCAATACGGGACCCGGAATCTGACCCACTAGGGCAGGTTGAGTATTATCCCTCCTGTCCAACTACAAGGCTAGGCTCCTAGGCACCATCATTGAAGCAGATGATGAGAATCCCAGCTGGAATAGCAACTGCTCCTACCCCCAAGAGGAAAACTCCATCATCCAGCCTCCAAAAGCTAATAGTTAAAAGGCCTCGATCCAAGAGTAAAACTACCCAGGTACTCAGTCATTCTGAAATTCTTCCTGCATTACTCGCCTAATTACTTGACTAAATCGGCTAACACCAGGCAACTATCCAGCCGATTCAGGCTTCATTAGAGGGAAACCAGGCCGAAGACCAACCAGGACCTACAGGTCATCTAGACGCTACCGTAGGTTCTTCAAGCATGGCAAAAATGCTAGACATTCAATAGGAAGCCTTCGAAGCACCCAACACTCAGGTACCTGCTGAAACTATCAATACAGTCGATGACCAAATTTAGGCTCATGAGTGCTCCTCCCTAGGCTTTTCTATTTCTCTTAACTGATCACAAAAATACAGCCGAACTGTCCCTCTTCTGAAGACACCTAGACCGAGCTCGCAGAGACGAAACACCGACTACAAAATCACCAGGTAGGACAATTCAGCTGTTAACACCATCGTGCTTTCAGTGCATTAATTAACCTTTGCACCTCACTCCTGATCTGGTCATAGAGACGCAAATTGACATCTCATCTGTTGCTGGGAAGAGCAGCCAAGGAAACACAACCAGGAATTTCATTGGTTCTACCTGCATCAGACCCTAGCAAGGTGAAATTTCCCCTTAACAAATCAGCCGATTACTGTTGGTATAAATTAAGTGCAAATAGAATATGAAAGATTCAGCAAGCGCACAAAATACCATTGTAGCTTTTACTCAGGAGTATTCCAGAATATCGTTATTTATATTTTACCACAGGGAAGCAATGGTTAAAGAATCTGATAGCTACCATCATGTATCTACTAACTTAGTATACCAACTAGACTATAGTAATGGTAAGTGATAAATGATAGGAGTTATGCATAATAATCACTTGAATGATAAATGAGTAGTCTAGCTAAGTTGAAAGGACAACGGGAGAGTTCAAGGTTCCTAATTACTTCTCTATTACTTGGGGTTCTAAGATAACTGAAGGATAGTTAGGTGAACCAATTACACAATAGCACTTTGGAGCAACAGTACCTTTCCGATTCTCGAATAGACTAGGAAGGGGTAATCGAGAGAAGGCTGCCAAAAAGCTCCACGAAACACCAACTCCGACGTGGTTGAATACGAAGACCGACAGAGCTGTCACCTCTGGGGCTACCACAACTAACCGTAAGAATTGGGCGCAAACTCAGGTAAACACTAGCCTAGACACAATGTCTACACTATCGATTACTACTCTAGTCATGCGCAATAACTAAAGCACTCAATACGAGCAGAGATCCCATACCAGGATGTAACTGTAACAGAACCGACCAATTTATAAGAACACAAGTACAAAAGCAATCACCGAAGTGATCAAACTGTCATACTTGAGCCCATATAAACTCGGTAGTACGCCGAGTATCCCGAAAAACCTCGGTAAATCAACTTAACAACCAAGATCGCATGATTAAGTAAACACATATCACATATACGAAGCTTTACAGCGGAATAAATTTACAAAGGAGTTCACAAATAATAATAATACAATAATTTGCTCAAGAATGATTTGAAACAAACTAGCTTTAAAAATGATACATAACAATAAGTTCAAAATACATTGCTAATATAAATGACAATCCCTCTGTAACACCCAGGTGTTAGTCACGAGCTAACCAGCAAGTGTGGACCTAACCAAGTTATGTCAATAAATGATCTTGATCACTGTCTCACATTCATATCATCTACCATGATCATTGGAAATGGTTCATAAAGATCCGAATTGAGAATTCACATGGAATGACAAGTTATTCACTTAATTGGATTTATGGATTAAGTGAACATGAGCATGCAAAGTCAACCAAACCTTGCAACCTTGGCCAAACAACTCTACTTGAACTCTACAACAAAAGTCATGAAGGTTTTATGTTGAGAAAATGTCAAGAAAATACCTCAATTGGCCTAAATATCCAAATTGAGCTCTCTAATGATCTTACTTTGACCAAAGTGGAAATACTATTTGTGAGCAAGGTATGAAGTTTGACCCAAAATAAAAGTTACAGATATTTTGGAGTAGAACAAATGTTATGTATGGACCAAGTCACGATTCAACTCCTAAGTGCCTCAAATAGTGGACACAAGATAGAGGAAAAAGCTGATTTCAGGATTTAAATAATTTCTAAGTCTGAAATCTGCCCCTAT
Organism: Eremochloa ophiuroides; assembly: GCA_038502445.1. Classification (NCBI taxonomy): domain Eukaryota; kingdom Viridiplantae; phylum Streptophyta; class Magnoliopsida; order Poales; family Poaceae; genus Eremochloa; species Eremochloa ophiuroides. The sequence continues at coordinate 353,538 of JAHLJS010000057.1, read as the reverse complement.
TGCATTGACGTGTTGGTTTCTCCAAATTGTGTTTAGTAACTTGAGTTGGACCAAAAATAGAAGTTGTTACAAACTCTTTGAGGCACAACATATTCAAATTTAAGGTCAATCCGACTTCGTTTGACAAGAGTTGCCACTCGATCTTTGATCGTAATTAACCCGTTGACAGCATCAAGTTGGCAGTTAATTATCTCTTAATCCGTTGCTTATATGGCCGAGCACTCTCAATCAAGTTGGTAGATCTCTGTGAGAACAACAACTTCACTTCAGGCTGCCTGGCCCGAATATGCTCGGAATATGCTGAAAAGTGGCTCCAAACCTGCCCATTCCGTCGCCCTCCACATATTTGAGAAAATGCCACAATGGAAGACACTTGGCAACCGAGCTCTGGAGCTCGCTGCTCCATGTCGGCCACCCCCACCTCTCCCTTTCCGCGCTCCAGCTCCAAAAGGCGAGCACCAGAGTGCCTCACTCAATCCTCGCTCACTCCCGCTCTCCTTCTTCCTCGCTTCCTCGCTCTGAGGCGCCGCACGAAAGCGCAGAGCGCCGCCGCCATTGTTGGCCGCGTCGAGCTCCGCGTCACCTTCACCACTGCCTTCTCGTCGCGGGCCGAGCTTGCCTCAAGGTCCTCGGCACTCTACTCCACCTCTCCGGCGCCGTTTTCTACTAGCCGGGAGGCCACCGGTGCACCTCGCCGCCGTGCCCTGCCGCACCCGCCCGCCGGCGCTCGTGGCCAGGTGGCCTCGGGTCGTCGCAGCGTCAGTGGGGACCACCGGCAGGTGCGCTAGCTGCTGGGCTAGCCCTGGCCCCACTTCGCCGCCGCTGGCCGCTCTCCGGCGAGCTCTGGCCGGGCCGGCCGTTTCCAGCCCGACGGGCCGCCTCCGCTTTGCTCTGTTGTTCAGCGAAGAAGAAGAACAGAAGCCTGCTGTCTGATCTTTCTTGTGCCTATGACGTGCGGGCCCCACCAGAGTCAAATGGCATACAAAATTTCAGATCTTGCTATCTCTTTAGAAATTCATATCTAGAGTTTGGTAGCTCCAAAAATGGTGTGGTTTGTTTTATTAGATTCGTAGTGAAATTCTCTGCATGCTAGATCTATAAAATGTGCTATGTTATTTACATTATTGTGCTGTAGAAAATAGTTTTCGAGAAGTGGTTTATATAATGGAGTAACTTGCTTTGGTCAATATCTCGAGTTTTAGAAGTGCAAAAATAGTGGTTCCAATTTTGTTAGTCTTCTAATGGCATGCACTAGCTCATAAAAATATAAAACATATAGGTTGTTTACTATTTTATTGGTGTTTCACATTTATATTTTTAAATAGGAAATAATTGGTTGAATTGCTTGTTATTTTTGTATCTGAAGTTATATTGCTCCAAATGATAAGAAAATTTATTTGTAGACTCTTGGTATGTTGTGCGATGTCTGGTTAAATTTTTGGAATTTATGGGACAAGTATAACTGAGTTATTGATTTATCTTGTTTTATGCATATTAAGTAGATTTAAATGCATTATAAATAATATATTGTGGTAAAAATGGAAAATGGTATTCCACTACCTTTGTATGATATTGTGTTAGCCTGAGAATCAATAATATGGTCATGTTGTTTCAGAAAATGTTGAGTTTCATATTTAATTTGCTCTCCAATGCTTTATTGCATTATAGATTTGTTTATTTTGTAATAATTAAATTATGGAACCTGAGCAGGTAAGATTTGAACCTTGGTCATGATTTGTAATCACCTAGCTCTCATAAAATTTTGGGACTCATTTGAGATGTTTACCATATAACTTAAATAATTAAATAATGGGTTTTTATGTAATAATGAGTGAATAATTAAAGACAAATGAATGCATATATGTTTCTTGTGATTCCTTAATATGGTTTGGTCTGAGATGAGTCTTGTATGACCATGTAATCATGTTTGGAGCTATCTAAATAGCTCATTCCTATGTGTGCTTAGGTGATAAATAAGGGAAAAGCATGTTTTGCTTATATGCTGAAAATGGCTGCAGGCATAGTCCCTGTTGTTGTGGTGTTTTCTCCATGAAAATGATGTTGCATGTAAATGTGTTCTATATAAAAGTTGTAGCCAACTTCTATATCTAGCTTTTCCTAAAATTTCTTGGTCATCGGCCTAATAGTTTAGGAGTTATGGCTTTTGGATGACTGCTGTCAGGTGTGGATTGTTTTCTGTCCAGATCTGATTGTTTTCCTTGTTTGCCTAGGTTAAGCTTTGAATCACACCTTGGTGATAATAGAAGAGTTTTAGTAAATTTCATTGGCTTTCTAAATTGTCTAGGATCATCCCTTTTGATGGTCTAGATCCATAGTTTTGATTGTTTGAAGCGTGAGGACAGAATCTGTCCAAATCTGGATAGAGCTGCCTTCTTTGTGTTGTTTGACCTTTATGTGTATTGAATCATTTTAACATGATAATAGCAAAGTTGTAGAAAATTTCAATAGATTTTCAGAAAGGCTTAGATCACCCTGGTTGGATGTATATAGCTTCAGTTATGGTTAAATCTTGTGCTTACTGTCCTGCTGCCCATAAACTGCTTGTGTGGGATTATGATGGCTTTGACCTTCTTTTGCTTGGTATGATTGTTAGCTTATGGTTCAGTGGTGGTAGATTACCATGCCTTGTATTACTTCCTTTTATTCATACATGTGCATTGTGCATCTCATTTAGGTACGATAGATGAACACGTGGAGTGAAGGACATGATGGTGGAAATAACCACAAGACGGTGTGGTGGACTAACCACGAAGATGGAAGGACTAATCGAGTGCTTGGATGGGAAATGCTCGTCGAACAAGTGTCATCTAACAAACACTATCTTAGTGCTGAACCCCAGGCAAGCCCCGGAGCATCTCTAAGCCTCCACCTATCTCTTTTTATAAATGCACCGGTCTTTATTAAATCGTATGTTTGTGCATTTAAGTATAGGAGTTGGTTTGAAACCGTTGCTGCATATCTACCTTGTCTACTATATATGTGAACCTGATATTATTACTAGAAAGGTGACCGATCTTATGCTTAGCCCTGCTTAGACCAGTAGAAGTCGGGTGATTTCCTGTCATCCGCGAGAAAGTCGGGTGATTTCCTGTCATCCGCGAGTGTAGGTGCTGACTGATGAGATCCACATGGTTGGCTATATGTGTCACCATGCCACAATGAAATAATGAGAGAATCAAGGCTAGGTAGCGGGGAGCTGCATGACATGGGTCATGTTGACTTCGGTGCTGCTTGCGGCCGACTAGGACTGAGGCCACCAGACATCAGTTGAGATTGAAAGACGTCGTCACATAGCTGGCCAGATAAGTCGTTCTGACCGCGAAGCCGAGTATTTCTTTCTGAGCCGGGAATTGGGCGTGATAAGGCAGACATATTCTGGAGGTAGGAAGGATGTGCGGAGACACCATCTTACTAAGGGCAGGTCAGGGACCTGATGCATCCTGGAAGTGGGTTTGTCTCTGAGAATATGGACCCCTCCAAGCCCGCGATACATATTATGTCTCAGAAAGATTTAGCGGTGGCCCAAGAAGCCAGTGGCTCGGTTGACAGGGTTTGTGATTGGCATATTTGCCAGCTGGTACAATCGATTCGAATCGCCATCTCTCCTGGTTAGTGAGAAACTGAACTGATCTTCTGGTGAGGTAGATGTTAACAACTTGAACATAATGGTTATGATGAGATGAGGTTGATATCTGTGGATATCGGAAATCATATGGTTTATTGATTGCTATAATATCAAGTGATTGTTTAGTATAGCTGCAAACCTTAGCTTAATAGTTTAACTGAAATCGAAGCTGAATCACATCTAAAACTTATAAGTTAAGGAACTATTGTAGTAATGCTTTTTCTGCAAAAATGATGCTATCTCCTGAACTCCACCAAATAAGCCTTGCATATCCTTGAGAGTCTTTTTATTTACTTCCTGTCGGGTAAGTCTAGCTGAGTACAATTGAGTACTCAGGGTTTTATTCCCAATGTTGCAGGAGGAATGCTTGGTTGAGTAAAGAGTTACTTCTATCCTTCGGGAGAGGAAGACTAGACCTTGGGCAAGGTCATGTTATCTGTCTCATCTATGTTGCTGTGACTGGTCGGTACTTGGCACTGTATTATGAAATTAAGCTTATGTAAAATGATTTCGTTTCCGCTATTGAACTTTTATGTAAAAGTTTATCTTGTACTCTGATGTATTTGAAATATGTGCGAATCTATGTATCATGTGTATGTGTACTGCTGAGTTTCTGCGATCCTTGGGGTATGTACTGTGTAAAAGTTTGAAATCCTTCGAGATTTCACGAACTACCGGGTTTATATTGGCTCAAGTGTGGCTTGATAGCTGCGAAAATAGCTGTCGGTGTACTTGTGCTCGTATAAATTGGTCGGTTCTATTACAGTTGGTACCAGAGCAAAAATTCAGCATGTACCGTCACATGAGTATTTAAAAATAAAAAGTTTTGAGTTTGCAAAACTAATTTCCAACTTATAGCTATATATAGGTGTTTTGAACAAATGGTTTGAACATGCTAAGTGTGCCAAGGACCAAGTCTTATAGCCCATATTAGGATTATTAGGTGGCTTATTTAAGTACTAATTTGGGGAAATTGCATCATGTTTCTATTTGCGATTCATTTGGTTTTATTGCGCGGATATATGTGACATTGCGGCTTCTTATTGCTTCTTATGGGCCAATGTGCCACGTCGAATGAGGTAAGGTAAGATGTGAGTGTACGATCGAACAACCGTCGATCTATGGTGAGTGCTTATGGTTACTGAAGTGAGTACATGTGGTTCATATGTGTACTTATGGAAGTATGATGGAGTAATTACTTTCTTGGGGTTGCAAGTGCTCATGGGAGCATTTCCGGCAAAAAGTGCTTCTTATTGCCATGCATACATGTGGGGTTGGGCTGAAATGAATCTTCTGCAGGTACGCTAACCTCGAATGCGTATATAGTAGTTAACGACTAGCTATATACCGAGAGAGTACGTAGCCACCGACTTAGAACGTATTTGCCATGTTATATAGGCAACTAAGTGAGAACGAATAGGACGAGCTTGCATCATGATTGTTGCATCATGTGATTGTTGCTTGTTGCACAAATATGCTTCTCACATCCTTGTTCTATGTGGTCTGAATAGCCTTATTAGGTTTTCAACTTGTGACTGCCTCTCTTCCGTGCTTGTTTTGAAAACCAAATAGTTGCTAAACCTTTAAGTAGCCTCTATAAGTATTTCTTAACCATTAATCTTGTCAGAAGCTAAACCAAATCTGCCTGTAGGCTTTTCGTTTGGCACAATAGATCCACCTGAGTTTTCTCTTAATGCTAGCCTTGTCATATGTTCTTGTTCAAGATCTATGAAACCATGCCTGCATTTTCTTTCATCTAAATCCTTATCCAAATCCTGTCTGGAGTGTCTCCTCTAGTCCTTCTAGATGTCATGATGATAGCTTGATCTCTGTTAAATTAGATCTTATAATCTTTTCATTATGGATCATGTTATGGTTTTATCAATTCAATCTCACAAATCATGCATTAAATCTGTCCCATGATCAAGTTGTTTTCCAAATCTCTCTAAAGGCCTAACAATGTTGATCATTAAGAGTCTCCTAGTACTAATTAATGGTACACAAGCTCACGCCATTGGATGGTCTGAAGGTTTCTTGATAGATGCGAGATGCATGTGGAATTATAGAATCTCATGTTAGTTATCCTTGGTAGCTAACCTATAATTCTCTTATGCCATGTTTCTATCTAGACCCTCTCCTTGTTACTCACTTGAAGGAAACCATCTTGTGTGAGTTAAATCTCTCCTTCCCCATTTTCCTTGTATTCTTTCTGTATGAATCATGATGTTTGTCAACTCAACCTATGATTGTTGTATATAGTTGGTTCATGAGACATCTGGTTGTCTATGGTTATCTTCTTCTCAAGATGCTTGTTAATCTTTGTCTCATGATTTTCCCTCCTTCTATCTAATCTCTCGTAAATCATGGGTCGGGTAATCTCCATACTAGACACATGGAAACCGCGTGGGACTGAACAAAGCCTCATGTACTGCTATTTTGGCAACTATTCTATCTTCTAACTCATGTTTTCATTGCCAAATCATGCTCTTGTTGTATGTTAACCCTATAATTGATTGTAGTAGCTTACCTTCCCTCTGCGAAATGTCATCCTTGCACAAATCTATCCTTGCCACGCATGATTTTCTCATTGGTTGTATGTTCATTTATGTTGTTATGATCCGTGATCGATGATACTGCGATGAAACCGAGGATATCCTGTGGATCGCAACCACTAGGCTGTGTTGCTCGGCACGTGCGAATATTGAGATCTCTGGTCATGATACATTGCAGAACTACACCGATGCGTAATATCTCGTATCTCTCAATCTATCCATGTTTCTTAAGATTTCTCGTTGGTCATGTTTGATAGTGGTGTTATGATTATTGACTGATGGTGCCATGACGAAACCGAGAACCTCTTTGTGGGGACGCCCAATAAAGTAGTGCTTCTCGGCACACGTTGGTATCACGGCCTCTAATCGTAATCCATTATGAAGTAATACCAATGTGTTGTCTTCCATGGATTTTTCTAAATCTATATTTGAAGGTGTCTCTAATTCAAATTGATCTATCCCTATGTTTCTTGATCTATCTTGCAAAGTCTTTACCGACTCGATCCTTCAATGTTCTATCAGAAGGTACAGATGTTTGCCAAGTATATAGCTTCCTTCGGAAGTCACAAACAGAATGATCTTTGAAGAGCAAGTCACTGACATCAACATTGACATACTACAAGATGCGGTAAACAAAGAATCTGACATGATCTACTAGGGCATATCAACCAGCACCTGCCATTATTGTGGGATCAAAAGAGCACACGAACTTTAAAGTTATCTGCAAAGTATCAGTCAGGCAATAGTTAGCAGGATGTGATATGTGTTCTGATAGGTTATTTGCATGTCCACTAGCTTCTATCCAAGTTCAATACCTATTTGCATGAAGATCATACAGTCAAAATAAATCTTCTCATGTGTTGCTTCATGTCTGCTGACCGTGATGGTGACCTTGTGCTTGTATATCATCTGCAACCATTTGCTACAGAAGCTGAAGATGTAGAGCCTTTTTAGGGACAACTAACTAGTTATCCTAGTGTGAAGAATAGTCTGCAGCTAAGCAATGAAGTGTATTTGGTTCTTGTATCAAGAAGGAACAAGACCGGCCGTTATTAGTTTCTACTCGATGAGATGATTGCCTCTGCTGATGAAATGCAGAAGTTTGTTCATTCGCTCTCTCATGTGAGCAATGTATTGCCCAATTGGATTAGTCTATTTGACATAAAGAAATGGATGCATGAAATAGCCAAATAGATCACTATCAAGAAGTGTTGTTCCATGCTAACAAGTGTGTTCTAGGGGTATAAATAAGTGTTTGACCATGTTTTTGAAGACCATGTCCCATAGAACCATGCTATGCAAGAAACCCATAAGCCAAATGGTACTTTTAGTGGCACTCTCACTTCCAAGGCCTTGCTATAATGAAGCCAATTCCATCTTTGTCAATCACTCAGATAGTGTAAACTATGGTTTCAGCTTAGTGAAGAGCTACAAAAGACACCCCAACGGATGAAGTCAATACCATAGTATATCTTGGTGCAATCAGGTGCCCTGTTTGATACTCTATGGTATGGACAACAAAAAGGACATTAAAAAAAATCAATCAAAATCAGTTCCTTATTCTTGATCGGTCAAGGTGTTCTACCACTCAACTCCTAAGAGTGTGAAGTGAAGACAACTTGAATTATGTCAAACAACATATTTCAGATTTCTATTTGGAAACCCTCTGATCTCGGATTGCTGATGAAAAATAAGAAGATTTACCCAATGTCAAAAGTAGTTGAACAAGTTGGTTTTGTTAATTCATGGTTGTATCATGAAGAAAGTTGTACTCAACTTGTTGGTAGAGGACTGCTTCTCAAAACTTTGTGAGTAAACACTCTACACAACCAACCTTATTAAACCTGCCAATCCGCTTCAATCTTGTTTATTCTCGGCTGCAAATGAGAATACATAAGTTTGGGATTGCTCATCGGTTTTCCTCGTGTACAAAAAGGTTTTTGATTCTATGCAGGAATTTGTGATCTGTCTCATCAACCTGCACAATTCATGTCTATCTAGACTAACCATCGTGCAAATGTGTATGCCAAGTTGCATATTGCACAAACTTTTGCTACTGCATGGTGCACCCCAAACCATTGTCTCGGATCATGAACTATAATTTTCAGCTCATTTTGGAAGCATTTACCAGAATCACCTTACTCGAGTAAATGCCTGCCAGAATCTTGTGCCTTCGAAGAGAATGGAGTGTAACCATATGCATCTGTATGCCTACACTTGTCACTTGAAGTCCTCTGTGCCTTTTATCACGGAGTGACAGAAAACTTTGTGCATATAATGAAACTAATCCAGAGTTCGTCCTATCTTCAGCATAGCATACCTCAGGCCAATCAGGAAGAATTGATCAAATCTTGAAATACATATTGAGAGCATACATGTTTTGTTTTCAAGGATCTTGTTAGAAATGGCGACTGCTATCATTGTTTTTCTTACAACAACAGTTATAAAGAGGTTACCTCAGGCTCTACCCAAACGACTGTTGCTACATAGACACGGGGGTTCCCTTATTGATGGACATCAAAAGCACTGAGCCGACAGAGTCAGCTATCGCATTCATCGTTCACTCAACAAACTCAAATAATACAGTGTTGCATCAGAAAGAGAGAACTGTACACATGGAACATTATGTAGCTTTCCATCAGACGCCAATTGCTTTGTCTGTAGCCGACATGAACCTTGTATGTTGGTTAGGCAATTTTCTCAGCCTCAGCAAATGTATGCCTCTTCTATGATCTCATCCCACATGAAAATGGTGGTATATGCTATATCCTCTAGGGAAACAGATGTTCTGAAGCTACTCTTGGACACTCCAATTCGCACCCTCATAATAAGAGTGCTAATTGGGACATTTTGTCTTGAAATCCTCCCAAATTAATTGGCAGTGTTATCTTGGGTTCATCCCAAAGTAACAATGCTTCATAGAAGTCAATGAAGAAAATTCTTCAACCAAGAGTTAACTACTAAGAATTCTTGAATGATCGGAAACTTGTCCTATCCTTAATGATCTTTCTTGCAATTGCATCAAAGTGAATGGAAGTATATGATCTATCAAGATTGACAACTGAACAAACCTTTACCATTCTCACTTTATCGTGAACCATGAGGTGATCACTTCTGTCTATCACTGCTATGGAATTTTTAAGTAGCTTCGTACTAGCACCACCTTGAAAAAGGGGCTGACATGCTTCTCTACCCTTGAAAGCTTTTACGTTCCAAATCTCGGGACGAGATTCCTTTAAGGGGGGAAGGCTGTAACACCCAGGTGTTAGTCACGAGCTAACCAGCAAGTGTGGACCTAACCAAGTTATGTCAATAAATGATCTTGATCACTGTCTCACATTCATATCATCTACCATGATCATTGGAAATGGTTCATAAAGATCCGAATTGAGAATTCACATGGAATGACAAGTTATTCACTTAATTGGATTTATGGATTAAGTGAAGATGAGCATGCAAAGTTAACCAAACCTTGCAACCTTGGCCAAACAACTCTACTTGAACTCTACAACAAAAGTCATGAAGGTTTTATGTTGAGAAAATGTCAAGAAAATACCTCAATTGGCCTAAATATCCAAATTGAGCTCTCTAATGATCTAACTTTGACCAAAGTGGAAATACTATTTGTGAGCAAGGTATGAAGTTTGACCCAAAATAAAAGTTACAGATATTTTGGAGTAGAACAAATGTTATTTATGGACCAAGTCATGATTCAACTCCTAAGTGCCTCAAATAGTGGACACAATATAGAGGAAAAAGCTGATTTCAGGATTTAAATAATTTCTAAGTCTGAAATCTGCCCCTATTGCATTGACGTGTTGGTTTCTCCAAATTTTGTTTAGTAACTTGAGTTGGACCAAAAATAGAAGTTGTTACAAACTCTTTGAGGCACAACATATTCAAATTTGAGGTCAATCCGACTTCGTTTGACAAGAGTTGCCACTCGATCTTTGATCGTAATTAACCCGTTGACAGCATTAAGTTGGCAGTTAATTATCTCTTAATCCGTTGCTTATATGGCCGAGCACTCTCAATCAAGTTGGTAGATCTCTGTGAGAACAACAACTTCACTTCAAGCTGCCTAGCCCGAATATGCTCGGAATATGCAGAAAAGTGGCTCCAAACCTGCCCATTCCGTCGCCCTCCACGTATTTGAGGAAATGCCACAATGGAAGACACTTGGCAACCGAGCTCTGGAGCTCGCTGCTCCATGTCGGCCACCCCCACCTCTCCCTTTCCGCGCTCCAGCTCCAAAAGGCGAGCACCAGAGTGCCTCACTCAATCCTCTCTCACTCCCGCTCTCCTTCTTCCTCGCTGCCTCGCTCTGAGGCGCCGCACGAAAGCGCAGAGCGCTGCCGCCATTGTTGGCCGCGTCGAGCTCCGCGTCACCTTCACCACTGCCTTCTCGTCGCGGGCCGAGCTTGCCTCGAGGTCCTCGGCACTCTACTCCACCTCTCCGGCGCCGTTTTCTTCTAGCCGGGAGGCCACCGGTGCACCTCGCCGCCGTGCCCTGCCGCACCCGCCCGCCGGCGCTCGTGGCCAGGTGGCCTCGGGTCGTCGCAGCGCGAGTGGGGACCACCGGCAGGTGCGCTAGCTGCTGGGCTAGCCCTGGCCCCACTTCGCCGCCGCCGGCCGCTCTCCGGCGAGCTCTGGCCAGGCCGGCCGTTTCCAGCCCGACGGGCCGCCTCCGCTCTGCTCTGTTGTTCGGCGAAGAAGAAGAACAGAAGCCTGCTGTCTGATCTTTCTTGTGCCTATGACGAGCGGGCCCCACCAGAGTCAAATGGCATACAAAATTTCAGATCTTGCTATCTCTTTAGAAATTCATATCTAGAGTTTGGTAGCTCCAAAAATGGTGTGGTTTGTTTTATTAGATTCGTAGTGAAATTCTCTGCATACTAGATCTATAAAATGTGCTATGTTATTTAAATTATTGTGCTGTAGAAAATAGTTTTCGAGAAGTGGTTTATATAATGGAGTAACTTGCTTTGGTCAATATCTCGAGTTTTAGAAGTGCAAAAATAGTGGTTCCAATTTTGTTAGTCTTCTAATGGCATGCACTAGCTCATAAAAATATAAAACATATAGGTTGTTTACTATTTTATTGGTGTTTCACATTTATATTTTTAAATAGGAAATAATTGGTTGAATTGCTTGTTATTTTTGTATCTAAAGTTATATTGCTCCAAATGATATGAAAATTTATTTGTAGACTCTTGGTATATTGTGTGATGTCTGGTTAAATTTTTGGAATTTATGGGACAAGTATCACTGAGTTATTGATTTATCTTGTTTTATGCATATTAAGTAGATTTAAATGCATTATAAATAATATATTGTGGTAAAAATAGAAAATGGTATTCCACTACCTTTTTATGATATTGTGTTAGCCTGAGAATCAATAATATGGTCATGTTGTTTCAGAAAATGTTGTGTTTCATATTTAATTTGCTCTCCAATGCTTTATTGCATTATAGATTTGTTTATTTTGTAATAATTAAATTATGGAACCTGAGCAGGTAAGATTTGAACCTTGGTCATGATTTGTAATCACCTAGCTCTCATAAAAGTTTGGGACTCATTTGAGATGTTTACCATATAACTTAAATAATTAAATAATGGGTTTTTATGTAATAATGAGTGAATAATTAAAGACAAATGAATGCATATATGTTTCTTGTGATTCCTTAATATGTTTTGGTCTGAGATGAGTCTTGTATGACCATGTAATCATGTTAGGAGCTATCTAAATAGCTCATTCCTATGTGTGCTTAGGTGATAAATAAGGGAAAAGCATGTTTTGCTTATATGCTGAAAATGGCTGCAGGCATAGTCCCTGTTGTTGTGGTGTTTTCTCCATGAAAATGATGTTGCATGTAAATGTGTTCTATATAAAAGTTGTAGCCAACTTCTATATCTAGCTTTTCCTAAAATTTCTTGGTCATAGGCCTAATAGTTTAGGAGTTATGGCTTTTGGATGACTGCTGTCAGGTGTGGATTGTTTTCTGTCCAGATCTGATTGTTTTCCTTGTTTGCCTAGGTTAAGCTTTGAATCACACCTTGGTGATAATAGAAGAGTTTGAGTAAATTTCATTGGCTTTCTAAATTGTCTAGGATCATCCCTTTTGATGGTCTAGATCCATAGTTTTGATTGTTTGAAGCGTGAGGACAGAATCTGTCCAAATCTGGACAGAACTGCCTTCTTTGTGTTGTTTGACCTTTATGTGTATTGAATCATCTTAACATGATAATAGAAAAGTTGTAGAAAATTTCAATAGCTTTTTAGAAAGGCTTAGATCACCCTGGTTGGATGTATATAGCTTCAGTTATGGTTAAATCTTGTGCTTACTATCCTGCTGCCCATAAACTGCTTGTGTGGGATTATGATGGCTTTGACCTTCTTTTGCTTGGTATGATTGTTAGCTTATGGTTCAGTGGTGGTAGATTACCATGCCTTGTATTACTTCCTTTTATTCATACATGTGCATTGTGCATCTCATTTAGGTACGATAGATGAACACGTGGAGTGAAGGACATGATGGTGGAAATAACCACAAGACGGTGTGGTGGACTAACCACGAAGATGGAAGGACTAATCGAGTGCTTGGATGGGAAATGCTCGTCGAACAAGTGTCATCTAACAAACACTAACTTAGTACTGAACCCCAGGCAAGCCCCGGAGCATCCCTAAGCCTCCACCTATCTCTTTTTATAAATGCACCGGTCTTTATTAAATCGTATGTTTGTGCATTTAAGTATAGGAGTTGGTTTGAAACCGTTGCTGCATATCTACCTTGTCTACTATATATGTGAACCTGATATTATTACTAGACAGGTGACCGATCTTATGCTTAGCCCTGCTTAGACCGGTAGAAGTCGGGTGATTTCCTGTCATCCGCGAGAAAGTCGGGTGATTTCCTGTCATCCGCGAGTGTAGGTGCTGACTGATGAGATCCACATGGTTGGCTATATGTGTCACCATGCCACAATGAAATAATGAGAGAATCAAGGCTAGGTAGCGGGGAGCTGCATGACATGGGTCATGTTGACTTCGGTGCTGCTTGCGGCCGACTAGGACTGAGGCCACCAGACATCAGTTGAGATTGAAAGACGTCGTCACATAGCTGGCCAGATAAGTCGTTCTGACCGCGAAGCCGAGTATTTCTTTCTGAGCCGGGAATTGGGCGTGATAAGGCAGACATATTCTGGAGGTAGGAAGGATGTGCGGAGAAACCATCTTACCAAGGGCAGGTCAGGGACCTGATGCATCCTGGAAGTGGGTTTGTCTCTGAGAATATGGACCCCTCCAAGCCCGCGATACATATTATGTCTCAGAAAGATTTAACGGTGACCCAAGAAGCCAGTGGCTCGGCTGACAGGGTTTGTGATTGGCATATTTGCCAGCTGGTACAATCGATTCGAATCGCCATCTCTCCTGGTTAGTGAGAAACTGAACTGATCTTCTGGTGAGGTAGAGGTTAACAACTTGAACATAATGGTTATGGTGAGATGAGGTTGATATCTGTGGATATCGGAAATCATATGGTTTATTGATTGCTATAATATCAAGTGATTGTTTAGTATAGCTGCAAACCTTAGCTTAATAGTTTAACTGAAATCGAAGCTGAATCACATCTAAAACTTATAAGTTGAGGAACTATTGTAGTAATGCTTTTTCTGCAAAAATGATGCTATCTCCTGAACTCCACCAAATAAGCCTTGCATATCCTTGAGAGTCTTTTTATTTACTTCCTGTCGGGTAAGTCTAGCTGAGTACAATTGAGTACTCAGGGTTTTATTCCCAATGTTGCAGGAGGAATGCTTGGTTGAGTAAAGAGTTACTTCTATCCTTCGGGAGAGGAAGACTAGACCTTGGGCAAGGTCATGTTATCTGTCTCATCTATGTTGCTGTGACTGGTCGGTACTTGGCACTGTATTATGAAATTAAGCTTATGTAAAATGATTTCGTTTCCGCTATTGAACTTTTATGTAAAAGTTTATCTTGTACTCTGATGTATTTGAAATATGTGTGAATCTATGTATCATGTGTATGTGTACTGCTGAGTTTCTGCGATCCTTGCGGTATGTACTGTGTAAAAGTTTGAAATCCTTCGAGATTTCATGGACTACCGGGTTTATATTGGCTCAAGTGTGGCTTGATAGCTGGGAAAACAGCTGTCGCTGTACTTGTGCTTGTATAAATTGGTCGGTTCTGTTACATTCTCCATCAAAGCATAGGTGAGATAACATATCAAAAGGCTGAGCCCATCGGCCCTTATCCACCATCATCAGCAGGCCTAGATCCTTACCTGCAACATGGTGAGATAAACCCTGAGTACTCGAATGTACTCAGCTAGACTTACCCGTCATAAACCAGAAATAAAATGACACTAAGAGGAATGCAAAGCTTTATTTGGTGGACCTGGCTGACATCATTTTTTTGCATAAAAGCATTAAGATTCATTAAGCGAATTACTCAAGTTTTATTATCAGATTGATCAGCTTGCTTTATTATTACCTGTCTAGGTGAACACCTATTCAACTAGATTATAGCATCAGCATCATTATGGAACCAGGATTAAGTAATTATCTTGCTTAGGTTCTTTGTGTAGCACAATCAACTCCTGCAACTAGTCAAGCAAAGATCATATTCATATCCAGTTCATAAGTTGCCAATCAGCCTTTCAACCATGCACATCCATTCATCAATTAGTTTGGAGTACACCGTGCCGCTGCTCATGTCAAGTTCTCACTAAAAGGGAGAAACCGTGATTCGAATTGAATTAATATCCAGCTGGAGTAAATACCAAACGCTCGCCTTACACCTGCCCCCGGTTGAGCAGTATCGGGAGATCTTTCGAACAGCTCAGGTAAAAGTTAGTGTGAATTCGCCCTGGCGCCATATGCGAGGGATTCAACGGTGGCCAGGATGCTCGGATCTTCCCTAAACCGGTTGCGTCGACCAACCCACTAGGTCCCCGCCCATGGTCCTATCCGCAACCTCCTGGGATACGCACTTCAAACCAGTCGATCTCTCACCTTGAGCTAGACTACTCGACTTCACGGTTGGAATGACTTATTCGGCCAGTTAAGCGAGAGGTAGGGTTCAACATGACATCGAGGACGCGCATCAGCGTTCTGTCCTTAATGGCACAATTGGAGGTAGATACGCAGCAAGGACTGCCATGCCTTGTTGGTTCTCTACGTACCTCCTGCACCTTCTGATTAATCATTAATCCATGGTTAAGTTCCACGATAGCAAATATAGCCAACCATGTAGGGTAAAAGTACCCATATTATATCTCACGAATGACAGAATCATTCGCCTTTTAGCGATCTAAGAAGGGCTAAGCATAGCTTCGATCCTGGACCTAGATAGGGTTCCGGTTATATATTTCTGGACAAGGAAAGGATATGCAAACGGAGGGTTCCAATCAACTCCTATAACTTAATGCAGCATGACATAAGAATAAAGACTCAATTGATTATTTATAAAACATGGGAGGCTTAGAATGCTCCGGGGCTTGCCTGGAATCCAACACTAAGTCAGTGTTTGTTAGATGATACTCGCTCGACGAGCATCTCCTATCCTAGCACCCGATTAGTCCTTCCATCTTCGCGATTAGTCCACCACACCGTCTTGTGGTTAGCTCTAACATCGAGTCCTTCCCTCCACGTGATGATCATCTAGCGTACCTAGATGAGATGCACAATGCATATGTATGACAATAAGGAAATAATATAGAACATGTTAATCTACTATCACCCAATCATGAGTTAACAATCACACCAAACAAGGCAAAGTGACAGTAATCCTAAACTCACACATGCAGCTTATGGACAGCAGGACAGCAAGCATAAGATTTAACCATAACTCAAGCTAAACACATCTGATAGGGGTGATTTAATACTCTTTGGAAAGCTATTTGAATTTTCTGTGACTTTGCTATTATCATCCAGAGCCAATTCAAGGGTTATGGAAGTCAAACAAGCACAAACAAGCAGGTCTGTTCAATTATAGATAGAAAAGCTGAAAGTAGCTTCTGAGAAGCATAACTGCAGTTTTACACATCTAACAAGCATGATCCTAAACTTTCTAGAAAGCATACCAAATTATCTAAAACTTTACTATTATCATATTTAGGTGATTCAACACTTAACAAGGGCAAACAATACAAAAGGGATACCTCTGTCCAGACCTGGACAGATTCTGTCCCCCCACTTCAAACAAACATAATTGGAGATTTATACCACCAAAAGTGATGATCCTAGACATTTTGGAAAGTATAATAAATTTACTAGAACTCTTATATTATCACCAAGAGGTGATTCAGGGGTTAAGTTAGTCACACAATGCAATCTTTCAGTTCTAGACAGAAATCATACAAATCCTGACAGCAGATTTCTAAAAGCTATAACTCCTAAATTATCAGGCCTATGACCATAAAATTTTAGGACAAGTTAGACAAAGACGTTGGCTACAACTTTTGTATAGAACACATTTACATGCAACATCATTTTAATAGAGAAAATATCACAACAACAGGGACTACTCCTGCAGCCCTTTTCAGCAAAATATAATTAAGTTGTTTACTTATTGTCTAATCAAGGAATACATGTAGATGAGCTAGGGACATAGCTCCAACCATCATAACATATCACACAACACCAAACTTAGGTCAAAACATAACAAGCATCACAAGGAACATGCACATATTCATTTGTCTCTAACTATTCACTAGCTATTGCATAAAAAGCCTATTATTTAGTTATTTAAGTTATATGACAAACATCTCAAATGGAGCTGATATTTTTATGAGAGCTAGTTAAGTACAATTCATGACCAATGTACAAATTTCACAGGCTCAGGTGCTATAATTTTATTACCACAAAATAAACAATTGTTTAATACAACAAAGCATTGGAGAGCATGATAAATGTAAAACTCAATATTTTCTTTAAACACATGATCATATTATGGTTTGCCAGGTTACTACAGTATCATTCAAGGACAGTGGAACACCATTTTTTATTTTTACATCTATATATTATTTATAATGCATTTAAATCTAACAAGTAGGTACCAAAAAAGATAAATTAATATCTCAGTCATACATGCACCATAAATTATGAAATTTTAACCATATGTCAAACATAATTCAGAGAGTCTACCACTAAATTAGCATGCCATTTGGAGCAATAGAACTCCAGGTACAAAAATAACAAGCAAAACATGCATTAAATTCATATTTAACAAGATTAAAGTGAAAGACCCTAAAAACAGTAAACAACCTGCATATTTTATTTTACAATTAGCTAGTGCATGTCATGAGAAGACTAACAAAACTGGAATCACCAAATTTGAACTTCTACAACCCTAGATATGAGTAAAAGCAAGTTAATTCATTTTCTAAACCACTTTGCAAGAATAATTTCTACAACACAAAATACTTGCATGCATGGCACAAATGATGGATCTAAGATGCAGAGCACTTATCAAACAAACTAACAAAACAAGTTTCACAAATTTAGGAGCTACAAAACTGAAGATATAGATTTTTAAACATTTGCACAGAATCTGTAAATTTCAGTAGGAAATGGGATCCTGTGGGTCCCACACGTCATAGGCACAGGGCTTCTTCTTCCTCTCATTTGAACGCAGGCACAGGGAAGGGAGCGGCCTGCTCGGCCAGCCTGACCGGAGGACGACCGGCGACGGCGGAAGACGGCCAAGCAAGGGACAGGGCGGCGCTGGCCCACGCGCACCCTAGGAGGCGCTCGGCGCAGCCGAGGCTTGCCCGCGGCAGCCTGGCCATGGCGGCAGGCTGCCTGATGGCCTGCGCGCCGGTGGCGATGCTGCTGCAGTGGAGGAAGAAGCCGGGCAAGAGGCGCGGCGCGAGCAGCAGGGTGAGGAAAAGGTGATGGTGTGCTCGTCTGGCCGGAGGGAGGAGCAGGAGTAGCAACGCAGCAGCTTGCAGAGAGGCAGGGGCTGGATGCGGCTGCAAACTATGGCCATGGCGGCGGCTGCTCTGCACGCCGAGCAGAGAGCGGAGAGAGGGAGCCAGAGGACAAGAGGAAGGAGTGGAAATGAGCACAGGGCTCACTGGTGCTCTCCTTTTCACCTAGCAGAGCGGACAGAGGTGGCCAACCATGGTGGGGCGCGGACAGAGCTCGGGCAGCACGTTTCTCCTTTGCAGCATTTCGTCAGACACGTCGCGGGCAACGATGTGGCGACATTGGGCGGCTGGTCTCGGCATATTCCATACAAATTTGGAGCTGGTGTCCTATACAAAAGTTGCTCCACTTCTGATGATCTGCAATTCCTATTAAGGGCTCTTGGCTGTTTGAGCAACGGTTAAGGAGATAATTAGGCCTAAATTTGATGCTGTCAGCGGCTTAATCACGATCGAAGACCAAATGGCCAACCTTGTCAAACGGTGTTGGGTTAAGCTCAAATTTGGATATGTGGTGCCCTGACAAATTTGCTTCAACTTCTATTTTTGGTCCAACTTGAGTTGCTTAACAAAATTTCGAGAAAAAAACACGTCATTGCAATAGGGGCAGATTTCAGACTTTGATATTATTTTAAATCCTGAAACCAGCTTTTTTTTCATGTCTTTTGTCCACCATTTGAGGCACCTAGGAGTTGAATCACGACTTGATCCAAAAACAACATTTGCTCTACTCCAAAAGTTCTATAACTTTTATTAAAGGTCAAACTTCATATCTGCATAGAAATAATATTTTCACTTTGGTCAATGTAATGCAATTAGAGATCTCAATTTGAAGACTTAGGCCAATTGGGATATTTTCTGGGCATTTGCTCAACATGAATCCTTTATGACTTTTGCTGTAGAGCTCAAGTAGAGTTGTTTTCGAAAGGTTGCAAGGTTTGGTTGACTTTGCATGTTCATCTTCACTTGATCGATAAATCCAAACAAGCAGATGATTTGCTATTTCTTGTGAATTCTTGATTCAGATCTTTATGAGGCTTTTCCAGTAGCCATGGTAGATGGAGATGAAAGTGAGATAGTGATCAAGATCATGGATTGACATATCTTGGTTGGGCCCACACTCGCTGGCTAGCTTGTGACTAACACCTGGGTGTTACAGTAACAACTATACTAACCAGATATATAAAAGGCATAAAAGTAAATGAAGAAGATAAATAAATATTAAAGCATAAGTCTTACAAAGATGAGATACAAAAATATACCGGACCACTGAAGACTTCTCCAGAATTGAAACGCAGCTCCGCTCTCCCTAACTCTCAACTAGAACTAATCTACTACATTGGAAAGTCTAGCCCTAATTCACTGGAGTTGAGGGGTTATCCATTCGAGGGACACCTCTCTTCTCCATCATGCTGTTGGCGCCTGGGGGTCCTGGTCTTCTTATATAGGGGCGGCCTCCCTTCCTCCACCTTGAGCAAGGGATGTGGTACTAAACCTTTTCACCAAGTGCACATAGGCCTTAATGGGGCCAAATTCTGATTTAGGCCCAATTAATCCCGCAGCCTTTAATTAATCCCGCAGATCAGGTTATAGAATCTTCGAGTGTTTGTAAAATCCATATCTCTTTATTCCGGACTCCAAAAATAGCAAACCATAGGTCCGTTTTGATCGTCTCGACGAGCTCTATGCAATGGTGTACTCTAATTCCTCATTTGAGATACTTTTAATTGGTGAAAAATTAAATATCCCTTCATACCCTGCAAAACAAGTGAGAATACCAAAACTCGTGGAACTTATTAGAATCAAACCCTATAATTATGTTGTGGATTGTTTTATGCCCTTGATTCATGTTTAGTTGATGTGTAAAAATGAGCAATAACTAATGTCAACAATTACCCTTAACATTCTCATTCCCTGACAAAATTATGCTAAATGCAGGCACTACAGGTCTCGTCTCCCAGTGTTGGCATTTCTAACGTCATTACCAAAAATAGAGTTAGACTCTATCCCCAGCAACGACACCAAAAAAATGCTTGATGGTATTAATTAAGTGTCATTTGGTAAATTATTTAGCCACCTCTTTTAAATCTATATCTCTTACAATAACTAAGTTGTCATCCCTACCATGAATATAAGAGATGTGAATGGAAACTACCCAGATTAATACTAAGCAGTTATTATGAATGTAAGTGACTAAAGAGGATATATAATATTAAGTTCAAGTATCTACAAGCGCACAGATTAATTATACCATTATAGCATTTTACCCAGAAGTATTCCAGGTTGTCATTTATATTTTACCACTGGGAAAGGTTGGCAATAAAAGGGATGCAGGTAGATAGATATCATATGCATATGCAAATATGGAGAATAGCCATGAATGACCTATTTACTTAGAACAGGGGTTATGTCATAATAATAATGATATGTATGATAAGCATAATGATCAATCAATCAATCAATCAATAATAATAATGATCACTTAGAGCACTTCCTATCTAGGCAACAGCATGGATTAGGTTGAAGCATAAGGATATCCTAAGTCATTCTAACTATACTATCAAAGATATATTAGATTGGTGCAATTATACTAGCAATCATGCCAAAGACACTTCGTATTCATACTTAAGGGAATATTACTAAGGAAGATCAAGATCATAGCCAGCATTCTAAAGTAATAATAACTTCCTACTCTCCCTACATTCGGAGTGTGGACTACAAAGGACTCAACGGGAGTGTCACATCCGCGATCTACCACAAAACCCAGAATATAAGGCGCATTTGCAGACAAAATATATCTAAGCACCATGCTTACATGCTGTTGGTCACCCATCCATGACGTCAATGAATGAGAGCTATACAAACCTATGTATGAATATGAATGCATCCTAACTATGCAAAGTTTACAATCTAGATAAGCAATGAGTAGCACAATTGAGAACATAATCAATAGTAGAATAATGTCAATCAACTTTATCTCAAGCACTCAAAAGAGGTTTAAGATACAAGAGAGAGCTTACAATGGCTCCAGGAAGCCTTCTAGCTCCAGACAGATCCGGAACTTGAGTAGAACTAGCCTCCTTCTACTTCTAACCTATGTAGCTATGCTCTAGATGGTGAAGCTCTAATGATTCTAGGGTTTCTGGCTCTCTACAACTGGTTGATCTGATTGATGACTGATTGATATGAAACCCTGGGGGTCTGGAGGTCTTTATATAGGCCGGTGGGATGAACCGTAGCCCTTGAATCAAACCGACTTCGAAGGACGGTTGAGATTGTAGGAAATTTCGGGATGTGGGTCCACGTCGAAGCGCACGCGGAGAGGACTCTCTGGGGGATCGTCTGACCTGTCAGTGGGATCGGTCGATCCTCTCCCTCTGCCAAGTGGGCCCCGGTTCCTCCGGTGAGTCTCTGGTGTTCTCTATAATATTCTTGATCTCCTTTCACGGTGGAATTCTTTATTTTAATCCGACATGTGGACCACCCTTGGTTGTTTTTTGGATAACCCCCTGCAAAACACTGATTCACCTTCTCTTTCTCACCCTATAACTAATGGCTTATGTGGAGCTCATGGGTAAGGAGACAACTCATACATACTTGCAATGAATATGTTGTAAAGTCAAACAATGGATCCAAAAGGAGACAAGTCATATAATTGAATCAAGATGTGCAAGTATGTGGATGTGCGGTGGTAGGTGGATATTTTTGGTGGCAGGTGGATATTTTTGGTGGCTAATCCTAATTCTACTCTTTTGCTCCTTGAAAACATCTCTCTCTTTCTTTTCTCTCTTTTTTCAACACTAGGGAATTGTGCTGCAAGACAACATGGGCTATCTTTCTGTTTTTTTAGGCGGGCATCAGAGTAACCATTGTTCGGATAAATTCGGACACTTGCCCATTTTTACCTCTCAGGCGGGCATCTTTGTACCCATTGTTTTCTCTCATCTCACTCTTTTGCATAGCCACATGCCTCTTCTCTGCAACAGTACTTCCCTTTTTCTTTTTCTTTTGAGAGATAGCAAAAAGAACTTTGGAGCATTGATTTGGGGTAACCAATGGGGTATTACTTTTGGGTAGAATAGATGGAATGTATGGAATGTGGATGCGTCTACTCAGGAATTGAGTAGTGCAATATGGGTGGAGTACACATGATCTTGATTGTAAAAGCAAGATAAGTTCCTGAGGTATCAACAAAGCTTGACAAAACTCAAAACAAAACAAGTAGCATTTAATGTGTATGTTTTCCTATTCTAGCATGTATGGCTATGGTAGGAATGCAAAACTCTTGTCATACAGGAACTCATCATGTGGTTTTAAGGATTTTCAATATAAATCGCCAGAATTCAAGTATCACTAGAAACAAGATAAATAGCAGCTCATACTTTGCATATCATATCCCTCAATTACTTAGACTTAGATCAAGCATTTGCTACCCAAAAGTTTCAGGTTCAAAGTAAATCTTCAAGTTAAAATGGTTGTGTCTAAAACTTGGGATGATTCAAGGTTGACAACTAAGTGCTATGAGGAATCATGGTGGGGTGCTACTTATCAAAATCCTGAGCATGGTTTCCATCTAGTCTGAGCAAAATTATTGTAAGTGCTCTCTTTTTATTTTATTCAAACATACTAACTAACCTAAACACTATTTATTTGGTTTTCAAATTTTATCTCACTAGCTAACTCACGTGAAAAGCAATATGGTACAATAATGAGGTGGAAAACTTATACTTAGCTGGATTTAGGTGGAGGGTGCCCTCCCCCAAGCTAGATGTTTGACAGGGTCTTTGATGTTGCAAATTGAGTGATCCTTCTAGGAACAGGTGTACCGGCAGTGTAAGGGTGTCGGGTTGACTAGCTCGTTGATCTTGTATTATCCTGTAAAACTCAATTGCCAAAAAATGCAAAACTTCATGGAGAGGGGTTAGGTTAATACCACTCCATGATAAGTGATTGATTTTATAGTTCCAACAGGAAGTTTTCTAAATGGGTGGACCTTCATGTGCCCACATATTTTTGGTATTTTCAAGTTTATTATTGCAGAAATTAAATATGATACAGAAATCTATTCTACATGCAAAATTATTTTTGTGCCACCACGGTGAATAGTCTTTATGAACTATGCCATAAGATTAGTCACATGGGGCTTTTAGTTTTTATTATGCAAAGCAATAAATAAATATTTTTATTTTCTTTTAAATGCAGGATAGTGAATATGCAACTACTAAGATATTAATGCAATGCTGAAAGTAAATATGGATAAATACCAGTTTTACCTTTTGACGAAGGCTCGGTGGTTTATAGTCCTCCTGATAGGACTCCTTATTTGTTCATTCCTTATTGGGTGCAGCGTCGGGTTGAGATGACCCTGGTTGCACTTCAGATGATGAGCTGGAAGGTGACTCCTACTTCCTCCATTCCTTTCTTGTTGATGAAGTTGATGTCACTGGTGAGGTTGAAGCTGGGAGCTCTTCCTTCACAGTCTTTTTTTCTTTCTCTTCTTTGGTCTTATTCCTTTCGAGTTCTTCCTTGTAATCTTCCCAACTATCCTTAAGTGGGTAGGTCTTTTGAGAGGAACGGTGTCTCCTCCTTGACCTATTCTTCTTTGGCTGCTCATAAGTTGTGTAACTATTGAAGTAGCAGCGGACCTTTTCCTTGTGGAACTGGAAGTGGACCTCCCCTGATCTCATGTAGATAATTGCTCTTGTAGTGTTGAGGAACGGTCTTCCAAGTACGAGTGGTGGATCGTACTCTTCTTCTCCCATGCCCAGGACCATGAAATCAGTGGGGACATAGTGATCTCGAATCTTTACCATAACGTCCTTAGCGATCCCCTCTAGAAATCTGAATGTATGGTCCGCCATCTGCAGCTGCGTGTAGGTAGAGTACAAGGGTGTCTTGTCAAATAGAAAGTCATAAGTTACCTTGGCCATTATGTTGACACTTGAGCCTGTGTCGCAGAAGGTCTTGTAGAAGATCTTCTGATTGATTGTGCAGTCGATCGTCGGTACTCCTGGATCGTCTAGCTTAGGCATGTGTGGTGAAACCAGGAGGTGATCGTACCTAGATCGGACTGAGTTGATCATCCTCACAGCTTCAGTGTGAGTCTGCCTAGCCTTGTTCCTTCTTCTGTTGTTTTTTCTGTGCAGGCTTGTCTTCATAGATGTACGGCTTCTGTGGATGGGCTGGACTTTCCAGCATCTTGTTCTTGAAGCTAAATCTTTCTTTGCTTCCCCTGATAGTAAAACAGATTTTGGCGCTGTCGGCATAGATGATAGCCTTGGCGGTGCTAAGGAATGGTCATCCCAAAATGATTAGGGACTTCTCATCTCCTCCTGTCTCAACTACCACAAAGTCGGCAGGTACATACGAGTGTCCAACTCGTACACAGACATCGTCCAGAATCCCCTTCGGATAGCAGAGTGACCGGTCTGCTAGCTGTAAGCACATGTTCGTGTATAGGAGTGCATCTCCATGGATCTTCTCATAGATCACCTTGGGCATATGTTGACGGTGGATAACGTCAACTTTTATTAGAACTTTAGACACCAAAGGATATAAGAATACACACTAGTCTAGGGTTTTAACTTACAATTTCATGAGTTTTGCATGTTCTGTATTTTCCAGGGGCTATTTCAGAAAAGTTTAAGAGAGGGATTAAAGTGCTTAATTAACACGAAACTTAACCGCGAAGAAAACATCATCATCAGGACGTGGGAAGGATCTAGAGAACACCCGAAGCAACCGGGCCCCACCACCCGACAGGTGGGTCCTACCGGCGCCTAGGGGGGCCGGGCGGCGCCTCCCCTAGGGTTTCGCCGCCGCCTTCTGGAGTCTTCTTCCACTATCTTTGGGGAGTCATCTCGGCCCTTGGTTAAGTCGGTTTGATCCTACGGCACACATGAACCCACCGGGCTATAAATAAAGGGGCAGACCCCCTGGAGCATCCAATCATTCATCCAAGGCATCAAGTCTTCGGTCAAGCCATCAAGAGCCTCCTAGTTCATAGCTCTAGCCTAATTAGATTAGAAGTAGAGGAGTTCTAGTTCTTCGGCAGGATTTGGAGCCCCGGCATCTGTCTGGAGCGCGGAGTTCGGTATAGTTCTAGTTCATTCTCTATTATTGTATTCTTGATTATGATTAGGGAACCATTGTTGTTAATAGTTTATATGTTCTTGATTACAATAGTCTTTGTCTACTTTGATTATATGTCTAGTATAGCTGGTTTGATCTTATTGAATTCATGTAATTGCTCGTATAGCATTTATCCATACGATGGATGGAAAGATGATGAACGATATGTAGACATGGTGTCTAGGTATTCTGTTTATCTGCGAGTGCACCCTGATGTGCCGGGTCGTGTGGTAGATCGCGTAGGTGACAGCTGCGTTGAGTCCTCTGTAGTCCACCCCCCGTATGTAGGCAAGCAGGCACGGTCGCGAAGTTGGGTGATGACTCTGTTTCACATCCTTCCTAGATGATGCCCTTTACATGTGATCATGATATAGGACTAATCTAACAATGATTGCTAGATGTAATTGCACTGATCAGAGTTATTCATTGACGTAGTTATAGAATTACCTTAGATATTAGTTCCTTAGTTTATCCATTGGCTAGCTATTACTATGACTAGAGAGTGCTCTGATGTTTATCATTTATTTATGATGCTTGATCATATTTATCATCTTTATTTATCTTTATTATCTTGTGACCTCTACCTGTTATGAGTAGAGTAAATGACATCAGTAATGTCGCTTATCCATTGTATATAATCACTATCAATATAATAGATTAAAGTTTATTCTAGTCTTTTCCAGTGGTATAAATATAAATTGACAACCTGGTAGACTCTAGGTAAAATGATACAATGGTATAATTATCTGTTCCCTTATAGAATTGTTCTTAGTTTATATTTATATATTTCTGCCTAGTCACATTGAATAGTATATAGAACCTTTATTTATTCTTAGCATATATAATTAGGGATGACAACCTAGTTCATGCATAAAAATGTTGGTAATAGATAAGTGGCTAGTTGCTAATAACCAGTTAATTAATTACCATACATCTTCTAATCTCGCCTCTCGTATTAAAAGTTATATAGTTATATTTGGCGACGTTAGTAGATGTCAACAAGTATTTTTGACGCCGTTGCCGGGGAAGGCACATTAAACTTAGGAAATATTGATAACATATATACATAACGGATAAGATTGTGTTACCGATTGATCTCTAACACAAATAGGCACACCCTTATTTTTTATCATTTACTTATTTTATGCAGGGTGATGAATGAATGGTTTTTCTCTTCCAAACAAGTTCACTGATGATCCAGAGAAACTTCTTAGAAGGAAGAAGGTTGTGGAGGCGAGGGGCAATTTCGAGTCACTATCAAAAATACCCATCGCCACTCAAGCTCGTCCATCAGAGGACACAGCTCTAATATTGGAAGAAGAACATTTAGAAGATTTAACTCGTTTGTTTGAAGATATGGATGAGAAGACACTGCGCGAGTTCTCTGCCCCAACAATAGAAAACATCCGGACTGAACCAGCAGTCAATACTGGGGAGAATGGATTCGAGCTCAAGTAGCCTGCTCTTATCACCATGGTTCAAGCCAGTCAATTTTGTGGAAAAGCTCATGAAGATGCAAGTGCACACTTACAACACTTTCTAGAGACCTGCAGCACCTTCACGATCAGAGGAGTACCAAGAGATGCTATTTTACTCCATCTTTTCCCATTTTCACTTTTGGGGAAAGCTAAGCAGTGGTTCTACGCCAACAAAGAAAAGAACACTACATGGGACCGATGCTCAACTGCTTTCCTGGCAAAGTTCTTTCCTACGGGCAAGATGAATGCTCTGCGTGGGAAAATTTCAAGCTTTCAACAGCAACATGATGAATCATTCACTGAAGCATGGAAAAGATTTCAGGATTACATTGAAGACTGTCCTCATCATGGGATAGAGGATTGGCTATTGATGCAGACCTTCTACCATGGGCTTATCTCTAGCTCTCGTGAGTCCACTGATGCTGCAGCAGGAGGAGCTTTCCTGTCACTCAAGCTCCCAGAAGCTAAAGCACTTGTTGAGAAGATGGCCTCAAATCCAAGCTGTAATGAAGAACGTACTCAACCTCACAAGAGAGGAGGAGGCATCCATCATCTCAAGGAAACTGACATGGTCACTGCCAAGCTAGACCTCATCATGAAGAAGCTCGATATAGAGAAGAAGGAAGTCATGCATATTAATGATTCTCGCATGACCTGTGAAGAATGTGGAGATTACGGGCATTCAGCTGTCAACTGCCCTACGCTACAAGAGGATGTGAACTTCATCAAGAATAACACCTTCTATCATCCTCAGCAAGGTCAAGGATGGAACTAGCCAAATTAAGGATGGAATCAGCAACCTCGACAAGGTAACTACCAAGGTAATAATCAAGGTAATAATTACAATAATTAAAATCTTCCACCTTTAAGAAATTTAATTGCTGGTTAATCTAAATTGTTAGATCAAATGTCTAGAAAAGTAGCCTCTAATGATAAAGCTTTAGAAAATATTAATACTAGAATGGATACATTTGCTTCTGCTATAAAGAATCAGCACAACTTTAATAAATGTTAGAATCACAATTAGCTCAGCTAGCTGCTGCTGTCCCTCCATTTGAGAAAGGTAAGATTCCGGGCCAACCAGAAGATTTAGAAGCTGCTAACCTTCTTGATATTCACAATGCAACCCAGTACCATATTGAGCCTGCAGATATACAGTGCATTGATCACTCACTACCTGAGAAGATGGGAGACCCTAGAAGACCTGTCATTCCTATCTCTATAGGATGTCACAGCTTCCCAGAAGCTATCTGCGATTTCGGCGCAAGTGTCAACATAATGCCTAAGGTAATTTATGAGAAAATATTAGGTGATCCTTTGTTGTACACATATATGCATTTGCAGCTTGTAGATCAGTCCATTTGCTATCCTGAGGGAGTGCTAGAAGAAGCTGTTATCAAAGTGGAACAATCATATGTCCCAGTTGACTTCGTGATTATGGAGACGGGAGGAGATGAGAGGGCACCCATTATCTTGGGACGTCCATTTTTGTGCACAGCCAAAGCCATCATCTATGTGGAACATGCCAAGATTGTTCTCTCCATCAAGGACAAGAAAGAAAGATTCTCGTTCAAGAACCGCATCTTGAAGACTCCTGCAGTCCCGAAGCAATTCTATCAACAAGAAGAGCAACAACAACCAGCACCCAAGAAGAAGAACAATAGAAGATGGAGGAAGAACTAGCCTCAGCATGTACCTGAAGAAACTGCTCAACTAATCACTGCTCTCAACACAGAAAATGATCATATGCTTCCTCAACCATTTCCAACGAAGAAAAGTGACCCAGGTGTACCAATCACTGAATGCACAATCAGAGACACCACTTTTGTCGACACCATCTGTGACACTGGATCAAGCGTCAACGTAATGTCCAAACAGGTATATGATGATTTACTTAATGATTTACCTCTATACCAGACATATATTCAGTTGCAGATGGCAGACCAATCACTAAGATTCCCTGAAGGCGTGGTTAAGGACGTTATGGTAAGAATTCAAGATAAATATATACCTGCAGATTTTCTAGTTCTTGATATACAGGGAGAAGATGAATCACCTATTCTTTTGGGAAGACCGTTCCTCTACATTGCCAATGCTATTATCTACATCGGGTCTGGACAGATCCACTTCAACCTACCCACGGGAAAGGTACGCTGTCAATTTATAACACTTGTTAACCATGAGCATGTCAGGAAGCAACGCAACAGGAGAAGACGCCAAGCCCGCCGTCAGGCTGCCCAGCCTCACTGTGGATGGGAGGAATTCCCTGGCAAAATTGTGAAGTATGAAGACTGCCACAAGGAGCAAGAGGAAACCATACAAGCACCACGCTAGAGTGAGTGGGAAGCGGAAGTTGAGAGGATGGATCACATTCCTAAGGCAGAGAAGGAAGGGATCCACGCACAATTAGAAGAATGGATGAAGAGAGATGAAGAATCAAGAGAAGCACACCTGAGGGAGTGTAACAAGGAAGAGCTAGAGCTAGAAAAGAGAGAAGTAGATGAGACAGAAATGAGATGGACGGAGAAAAAAGAAGCACCTACTACACCACTGCAAAATGGAGAATTGGCTGAGGTTACCTCAGACGATGAAACTGCTAAGTAAGTACTCTCCTCTATCTAAGTCTTGTCGATAGACTTTAAATTCCGTACCCTAGCCATAAGGTTAGAATGGTAGTTATCTAATTAAGTTAGCATTCATTAGTAATTTTGCTCTAACGCATTTATTAGTACAATCACTTTTGCACATTAAATAAAAAAACAACAAAAATATTTACTGCTTTATTTACTTCATCATAAAAAAACTAAAGCCTCATGTGAATAAAATTATGAAATACTCTGTAAAAATATTTACTATGTCAGCATAAAAATAAAAATAAAAATAATATCAATGATAGTAGCATGTGTATTTACTTTGTTGCATTATAAAAATTGTAAGTTCCATGAGAATAAATATTCTCCGTGGTGGCTAAAAAATATATATATTTATGGCATCCATACATATTTGATTGTTGCATAAGAAAATCAGAAAAACCCAAAAAAGGAAAATCCTAAAAAGAGAATCTGGTAGAATCTGTCAATTAAAATCAACCCAGAGAATAATTAATTGCTCATTGGCTGACCGCTAACCCCTTGTTAAATTCAAGCCTCGAGTTTTGATTTTCTTGTTGGAGTATAATTATGCGGGAACAACATTAAGACTAAGGAAAGAGTCTATTAGTGGTACCCACTAGGACTACTACTGGCTAGCTCACTCTGAAGTTCATTCAACGCCAAATATTACAAACATCAAGCTTGGGGGAGGAGTATCCCCTAGTTATCAGGTAATTATACCTATGCGATTAATGAGTCTATATGGTCATAAAAATACCAAAAATATGTGAGCACATGAAGGTTCACCATAGTATCATAGAAAAATTTAAAAATACCAAAAATATGTGGGCACATGAAGGTCCACAAATCATAGAGTCTTTTTGAGTCCAATCAAAAATAATTAAAACCAAATAAATACTTAGTTATATATTAGAATATGTTTGGAGTCAGTTTAGGCTAGAATTAATTAAAATTGATGAACACTAAACTTTTATCTTGGAGATGATGAATAGTTGCTCTGTTGTCATTCCTTTCCAGCACCTAGTTATCAAACTTAAATTCTTCCGAGTTTTAGATATTGCTATTTTAACTTGAGAATTTACTCTGAACCTGAAACTTGTGGAGGCATATGCTTGAACTAAGTCTAGGTGATTGATTGATATGATACATGAAGGTCTGAGCTGCTATATATCTTATTCCTAACATTATTAAGTTCTGGAGATTTATTGTGAAAACTTAAAATCTATATGATGAGCTCTTGTATGACAAAGTATGAATTCCTACCAAAGCCATATATGATACATTTAGATAGGAAAACCTTTGCACATTTATGCTGCTTGCTTTGCATTGAGTTCAGTCAACCTTTGTTGTATACCTCATGAGAGTCTTGTCATGCTTTTAAAACAAAAATCACTTACACACTCCAGCCACACATGCATTATTCCTACCCTGGGAGTAATCGCAATTATTTCCACTTTCATCTATGTTCATCATAAAAATGTTTTCCCCTACACTGGGAGGAAAAGACCAAAAACATACCCCATAGGACAGCCCTGTGATAATGCTCTAAGTTTTTATCGTTGTTATCTCTCCAAATCATTTAAGGGACGCATGTGGCTATGCAAAAGTATGAAAAGAAAAGGGAGTAAAAGATGGACAAGTGTACCAGCAATTAAAACAATGGGTACTAGATGCCCGCCTCCCTATTGAAAAAAAAGAGAAAGAAAGAAAGAGAGGGAAGGAGAAAGAATAAAGATAGCCCATGTTTCCTGCGAGTCATAAAGAGAGATTTATTTTCAAAAGAGCATAAGTAGAATTAGGATTAGCTACCACATATACACTTATCCACCATATTCCTTGCACATCTTGGTTTGATTGTATGCCTCGATTCTCTGTGGATCCATTGTTTGACTTTACAATATATGCATTGCAAGTATGCTCATCCTTGTTATCGCCACTCCTATGACCTCCACTAAATATTCTTAGCTATAGGGAGGCATGATATTGTTAATACCTTAAGTGAGATCCATAAATACCACATATATTGAGGGACTTGAGGGTGTCATACAATTAAGGTCTGAGTTTTATTTCAAAAACTTATAAAAACTTCAGAATATTGGTACTGTGAAGAATTTGCTATCTAGTGCTTGACTTGATTGTTCTATCTTTAAATTGCTCAAGACTTATGCGAAAGCTGTAAAGCTCTATAGTTAAAGGTAAACTAGGTAAGTTTGAAGGTTAGAACCGTTATTGTCAAATCCAGAGGAGAATCTCTATTTGAAAGCATGTGTACTTGGAATATATGAAAGCATTGTAGCAACTCCTGATCCAAATACTTTGGTAAATTAGCTTAGTGTGTTTGCCAAGGGACTGGCAAACAGGTAAGCTTGGGGGTGTTGTTGACGGTGGATAACGTCAACTTTTATTAGAACTTTAGACACCAAAGGATATAAGAATACACACTAGTCTAGGGTTTTAACTGACAATTTCCACGAGTTTTGCATGTTCTGTATTTTCCAGGGGCTATTCTAGAAAAGCTTAAGAGACGGATTAAAGTGCTTAATTAACATGAAACTTAACCGCGAAGGAAACATCGTCATCCGGGCGGCGCCCCCCTAGGGTTTCACCGCCGCCTTCTGGAGTCTTCTTCCACCGCCTTTAAGGAGTCATATTGGCCCTTGGTTAAGTCGGTTTGATCCTATCCAATCATTCATCCAAGGCATCAAGTCTTCGGTCAAGCCATCAAGAGCCTCCTAGTTCATAGTTCTAGCCTAGCTAGATTAGAAGTAGAGGAGTTCTAGTTTTCGGCGGGATCTGGAGCCCCGGCATCTGTCTGGAGCGTGAAGTTTGGTATAGTTCTAGTTCTTTCTCTATTATTGTATTCTTCATTATGATTAGGGAACCATTGTTCTTAATAGTTTATATGTTCTTGATTACAATAGTCTTTGTCTAATTTTTTGAAAGTCTAGTATAGTTGGTTTGATCTTATTGAATTCATGTAATTGCTCGTATAGCTTTTATCCATACGATCAATGGGTAGATGATGAACGATATGTAGACGTGGTGTCTAGGTATTCTGTTTATTTGCGCTAGATGTAATTGCACTGATTAGAGTTATTCATTGACGTAGTTGTAGAATTACCTTAGATATTAATTCCTTAGTTTATCCATTGGCTAGCTATTACTATGACTAGAGAGTGCTCTAATGTTTATCTTTTATTTATGACGCTTGATCATACTTATCACCTTTATTTATCTTTATTATCTTGTGACCTCTACCTGTTATGAGTAGAGTAAATGACATCGGTAATGTCGCTTATCCATTGTATATAATCACTATCAATATAATAGATTAATGTTTATCCTAGTCCTTCCCAGTGGTATAAATATAAATCGACAACCTGGTAGACTCTAGGTAAAATGCTACAATGGTATAATTATCTGTCCGCTTGTAGAATTATTCTTAGTTTATATTTATATATTTCTGCCTAGTCACATTGAATAGTATATAGAACCTTTATTTATTCTTAGCATATATAATTAGGGATGACAACCTAGTTCATGCATAAGAATGTTGGTAATAGATAAGTGGCTAGTTGCTAATGACCAGTTAATTAATTACCATACATCTTCTAATCTCGCCTCTCGTATTAAAAGTTATATAGTTATATTTGGCGACGTTAGTAGATGTCAACACATAATGTTGGCGCTTGCGCCAAAGTCACAGATTGCTTCTTCGAAGGCGTGTTGACCAATGGCTATTGGTATGACGGGCCTTCCTGGGTCTCCTTTCTTCTCTGGCAGAGAATCATCGTTCCATCCCTTGGATCGATGCTCTGCATGGTACCATCTTGCATTGAAGATATCCACCAGATTTGTAGTTTCTAGTTCTTCTGGTTGGCCGGGATCCTTCCTTTATTGGCCGGATGGATAGACGATGCCAGCTGAGCTATTTAGTATTCTAGCATTTTGTTGAAGCTGAGCTGGTTCTTGATAGTAGAGGCAAAACCATCCATCCTGTTGCTGATGGTTTCTAACAACTTGTCATTGGAGACTAGCTTCTTGGAAATCTAATCTAGCAATTTGGTCTGGACAGAGACTAGATCTCTCAACGGTGTGTTGAAGTTGTTACCTTGAGTAATTACTGGGTAATTGGACCTCTATTGCTGATTCTAACCTTGGTTCTGATTCTAGTTCTGATTCTGGGGATGGTAATTGTTGTTGTTATTGACGTAGTTCACATCCTCCTGAATCTCCGGACAGCTGTGACCTGAGTGGCCAGTGCCTCCACACTCCTCACATGTCATGTAGGCATTATGGATGTGGTTGACCTCTCTCTTGTCATTGACTTGGTCATCAAGCTTCTTCATTAGCAAGTCCATCTTGGCAGAAATCATGTCGGTCTCCTTGAGCTGGTGCATTCCTCCTTTCTTGCGGGTCGGGGCTCGTTCTTCATTCCAACTCTGGTTGGATGCCATCTTCTCCATAAGGGTGGTACCTTGCTCAATGGTGAGTGATAGAAAAGCTCCTCCAGCAGCAACATCCATCATCTCACGGGTGCTGGTAGTTAACCCATGGTAGAATGTTTGCATAAGCAACCAATTCTCCATCCCATGGTGAGGACATTTTGAAATGTAGTTTTGAAAGCGTTCCCATGCTTCTGAGACTGATTCATCATGCTGTTACTGAAAGCTGGTGATCTTCCCTCTGAGAGCATTCGTCTTGCCCACAGGGAAGAACTTTGCTAGGAAGGCAGTGGAGCAGAGGTCCCATGTAGTGTTCTTGTCTTTGTTTGCGTAGAACCATTGTTTTACTCTTCCCAACAGTGAGAATGGAAACAGGTGGAGTATGATTGCATCTCTGGTTACTCCCTTGATGGTGAAAGTGCTGCATATCTCCAAAAAGTGTTGGAGATGGGCACTCGCATCTTCATGCGTCTTTCCACAAAACTGACTAGCTTGCACCATGTTGATGAGTGCAGGCTTGAGCTCGAATCCATTATCTCCAACATCAGTGGGTGGTCCCGTACGGATGTTAGCGGTGGTTGGAGCGGAGAACTCGCGAAGGCTCTTGTTTGGCATGACCTCAAACTCTGGTGTGAAACTTCTTCTTGTACGGATATCTTCCGGCTGAGGATCTGGGGTCTTCTTGAGCTTGGCTCGGGTCTTCTTGATCAAAGCTTCTGGGTTTTCAACAAAATTCTACGGAAGGTCAAATCCGTTCATACATCACCCTGCATAAGCTATAAAAAGAATAAACAAGGACAGGGTGAGCCTGTTTGAGTAAGGTTTATATGGTTTCTCGACATATTTGGTGTTATGCATATGATCTATCTACATCTTATGTATGCCAAACGCCTTCCCCGGCAACGGCGCCAAAAATGCTTGTTGGCATTTCCAACGTCATTACCAAAAATAGAGTTAGACTCTATCCCCGGCAACGGCGCCAAAAATGCTTAATGGTATTAATTAAGTGTCACTTGGTAAATTACTTAGCCACCTCTTTTAAACCTATATCTCTTACAATAACTAAGTTGTAATCCCTAGCATGAATATAAGAGATGTGAATGGAAACAACCCAGATTAATACTAAGCAGTTATTATGAATTCAAGTGACTAAAGAGGATATAAAATAATAAGTTCAAGTATTTGCAAACACACAGATTAATTATACCATTGTAGCATTTTACCTAGGAGTATTCCGGGTTGTCATTTATATTTTACCACTGGGAAGGGTTGGCAATAAATGGGATGCAGGTAGATAGATATCATATGCATATGCAAATATGGAGAATAACCATGAATGACCTATTTACTCAGAACAGGGGTTATGTCACAATAATAGTGATATGTATGATAAGCATAATGATCAATCAATCAATCAATCAATCAGTAATAATGATCACTTAGAGCACTTCCTATCTAGGCACTAACATGGATTAGGTTGAAGCATAAGGATATTCTAAGTCATTCTAATTATACTATCAAAGACATATTAGATTGGTGCAATTATACTAGCAATCATGGCGAAGACACTTCATATTCATACTTAAGGGAATATTACTAAGGAAGATCAAGATCGTAGCCAGCCTTCTAAAGTAATAATAACTTCCTACTCTGCCTACATTCGGAGTGTGGACTACAAAGGACTCAACGGGAGTGTCACATCCACGATCTACCACAGAACCCAGAACATAAGGCGCATTTGCAGACAAACTACATCTAAGCACCATGCTTACATGCTGTTGGTCACCCATCCATGGCGTCAATGAATGAGAGCTATACAAACCTATGTATGAATATGAATGCATCCTAACTATGCAAAGTATACAATCTAGATAAGCAATGAGTAGCATAATTGAGAACATAATCAATAGTAGAATAATGTTAATCAACTTTATCTCAAGCACTCAAAAGAGATTTAATATACAAGAGAGAGCTTACAACGGCTCCAGGAAGCCTTCTAGCTCCAGACAGGTCCGGAACTCAAGTAAAACTCGCCTCCTTCTACTTATAACTTATGTAGCTATGCTCTAGATGGTGAAGCTCTAATGATTCTAGGGTTTCTGGCACTCTACAACTGGGTTGATCTGATTGATGACTGATTGATATGAAACCCTAGGGGGTTTGGGGTCCTTATATAGGCCGGTGGGATGAACCGTAGCCCTTGGATCAAACCGACTTCGAAGGACGGTTGAGATTGCGGGAAATTTCAGGATGTGGGTCCACGTCGAAGCGCACGCGGAGAGGACTCTCTGGGGGATCAGTCGACCCGTCAGTGGGATCGGCCGATCCTTCTCCTCTGCCAAGTGGGCCCCGCTTCCTCCGGTGAGTCTCTGGTGTTCTCTAGAATATTCTTGATCTCCTTTCGCGGTGGAATTCTTTATTTTAATCCGACATGTGGACCTCCCTTAGTTATTTTTTGGATAACCCCCTGCAAAACACTGATTCACCAAAACTATGGAATTCTATTAGTTAAAGCCCTATTCTATGGTGGTGTTTGCTTTTATACCCTTATTTTATATTTAGTTGACGGGTAAAATCATATAATAATTACCGTCAACACCCAGCTATTCCTTTAATCTAGAAAAATTTTGGGATGAAGAAGAACTCAATTCTAAATCCTCAACACTACCAGAGCCAGATTTCAAAAATCGGCTATGTGAGCTTCTTCCTCAGCTGTAAAAAGATTTGATTGACTTAACCCTGCATACGGAGCCAATCGATCAAGCTATCCAGCTCATTCAACAACAGACTCGCTCAGAAGCCCTCAACTCTCTTAAGCAATTAACTAAGCTCAAGAAAGCAGCCCCAAGGAATGTACCTGCCCACTCAAATTTGACAAAACTCGAGAAGTTGAAGAGTAACAAACCGACCAATTGTTGGCGGTCCTTAACACCCCATTTTATACCGTCAACAGTGCCTAATTTGGTCATAAAAATGATACAAACCATAGTCATAGGTTTTATTTCTAACCATTTCCACAAGTTGTGATGGCTATGTGAGTGTAGGTGCAAGGTAAGAACAAAACGGCGATATATAAGGAGAAAAGGCTTCGTCTATGCTTCTTGTGACTACACCAATTCAAGGAGTTTGAAATAAGGTTTTGGTTCACCCAAATCAGAGGATGGACGATAAGGTTTC
The DNA here is from genome assembly GCA_038502445.1 of Eremochloa ophiuroides. Classification (NCBI taxonomy): domain Eukaryota; kingdom Viridiplantae; phylum Streptophyta; class Magnoliopsida; order Poales; family Poaceae; genus Eremochloa; species Eremochloa ophiuroides. The sequence goes on along the minus strand of JAHLJS010000057.1, from coordinate 316,546 downwards.
GCTTTCCGGAGACTGGAGAACGGGCCGCCGGAGTAGTCCCGGGTAAAATAAACACCCAGGATGCATCCGGACTCGGAATCAGGCAAATGACCAGGCATTGGAAAGCTAACTAAGGGGCCTATGTGCTCACCAAATATGAGCACATTTGGCTCAAGTTGTAGGGCGCCTGCCCTATCCATAGCGTGCCCGCCCTATCCCTGTCTCGTTCCACGTCAGCAATCCATGGGAGATGCCAAATAAAGTTTATCCTCCATTGATCCAAGGTCGTTGCAAGATCTACGGTCTGGTGGCCTTGTCAACAGGGTGCCCGCCCTACCTCTATCGCCTGCCACGTTCACAATCCTTGTGAAGGTCCCTAGAAGCCATCCTAGCCATCAATCAAACTCGGTTTTCAACCAATGGTGCAAGATGGAGGTGTCAAGGATCCATGGACCCACATGTCATCATCCAAGAGTCACAAACCGACTCTACAATCACAAGACGGGCATCAAACGACCTTTCAACCGCCTTTGGGGAGGAACCACGGCCGTTGGATCGCAAGTCAGTGAAATCAACCGGGTGCCTGCCGTCCTAGTAGGGCGCCCGCCCTACCTCTGGCGGCCACCGACCTCCAGCATGCCTACAAATACCCCTAGAGTACTCTAGCACTATAAATAGGACCCTCTACCTCACTTGTAAGTGGAACAACCACTAGGTACACACTCTTCACATGAGAGTCAAAGCCTTAGAGCTCTCCTAGTGAGGAGTAGAAGAGAGGGAGAGAGTGAGGAGAAGCCGGAGGAGTGCCGGGCCTGTCGGCACCATCTTCGGCGTGTATCTCTCCGGATGCGGGTCTCCTCCAAGTGAGCCGCTCTGGGATTCTTCTTGGTTAAGGTACTTGGCTCTATAAGTGTTCTACTTCTATTGTTCATTGGTACATTATTCATTTACTTTAGTGCTCTAGTCTATCTTTGGTACCTAGATTAGAGTAGTAAGCAATAGTGTAGGCGTGGTGCTTAGGCTATCGTTTACCAGTGTGTGTGGCTTGCTCCTCGGATGTGATGTAGCTAGTGGGTGGTGATAGCCCCATCTAGTCTCTGTACTCCACCATGTGTTTGTGCAAGTTCTTAAAGCGTAGGGCCCGAAGCTGTAACGGCACAAGTTATCTTTTGCGGTGCTTGACCGAAACAGAGCTCCGAAGTGAACAATCATTGTAGACCTTACCTTGATCTAGAACCTTTGCCATCAAGACCCCCTCTACCCTATTTATCCCAAACATCTAGTTACCTTAGGACGACCTTGATTCTTAGTAGAACACTCACGTTCCCTGTGGAAATTGATACCTTGGAATACTCCTAGATGAAAGCTACTTTGACAACCGTGCACTTGCGGTTTTACCCTCTTGACTTATTTAGTGTCAACAAGACTTCTGGCGCCGTTGCTGGGGATATCTCTAGCCTTGATGACTGCGTTAGGAATTGTCAACAAGCTTTCTGGCGTCGTTGCCATGGAACGGTAGCTGTTCTAGAATCGAATCAAGTCATCTGTGTATCCTTTTTCCTTTTTCCTCTTACCACCACCACATCCATTTCACGACAATAAACCACAACCTTTCTTTTACTACCATTACATCCACCTCACCACCATCAACCATCACCTTACAAGAAAACCAAAAAAAATACCACACTTGTCATATGGATTCTACTCCTATCCATAAATTCTCCACTCTAAGGGGCGAGTTCTTAGAGCCACCACAATCATCGAAGCCAATCATAGCTTCTGGCTAGGAACTCTGTCCTGGCTTTATAGCCATGGTTCAGGAGCAATCCTTCTCAGGGCAGGAAGATGAAAATCCTTACAACCACCTTTAGGAATTAGCAACTGTGTTCTTGCCTGAACATTCCTGGCATGTCACAAGAAACATTAAAGTGGAAGTTATTTCCATTCTCTTTGACGAGAGTAGCTAAACACTGGTATGCTCGATTCGTAGGTAGTGTGCACGGAGAGTGGGAAGAACTGCGGAGAAAGTTTTGTTTAGCTTTCTACCCTACCTCTCGAGTTGTTCATCTTCGTAAGGAAGTGCTCAACTTCCAACAAAAACCCAAGGAACCTTTAGATGTAGCTTGGGCCCATCTTTCAGAATTATCTATATCTGGACCCAATTTAGCTATACCCGATTATATGCTCTTGCAACATTTTTATATGGGGCTTAGCAAAGAATCTGCACAATTCCTTGATATTGCCTTAGGAGGAGCTTTCTTACAAGTTTCCACAAGAGAAGGGAGGATAATTTTAGACAAAATCCTTGAAAACACTCCCTACACCAGAATTCATGAAGCATTCCCTGAGGAAGACGACGAGCCGACCCCCAAGTGTGAAGAAGTTCTGACAAACTGATTCCCTACCTATTCAAACCATAGAGCCTGTTGTCAACCAAACACCCGAACCACCAAAAGAGGAAGAAATTCCACCTCCAGAATGTCCTTTTGAATTTGAGGAGGATCTTTCCGCTGATGTTGGGAACACCTTCAACCATCAACTTCATGAGAGATCTTTAGCATCATTGACCCCATATCATCATCTTCTCTATTCATCTAATGATTTGGTAGTCGAAGAGCCCCTCAAATCAATCTCTAACTTTGATCCCCTATATGTCCCTCCTTGTTTCTTTATCGACAATTCAATCCAAGGAGGCAATCAAAATCTTTCGATTCAAAAGGGGCAAAAATCATCAAAGGCGTGGATCCCCGTCCCAAAGGAGGAAGAGCATGGAAATCCACTCGTAGAATGTCATAGCCAAGAGATGATGGATAACGTTTGGTATAATGACATTCTCAAGGATTCAACTTTGGAGTCCAAAAAGGGGGATCAGGTGGATGAGCATGAAAGTTATATCTAGAAAGAGCCACCAGATCCACGCTTTCATGAGAAATCTCCGGAGTCAATCTTCTCCTTTACCGTTAGAGCTTATGAGAGTTGCAACCATCATATGTTTCTCCTTTATGAAACCTTCAAAATGATGGTTGTAGATGCTTTTGTTTACCATAAGTATTCCAAAGCTCGTAATTGCCTTTAAACAAGTTCTTGCAGCTGAAACTGCAAAAATCGAGCCTATGACTTAAAACAAAGCACTACCGGGAGATAACCCGTTTGCTAGCTGTTTCAATTCAATAAATTTTGTTTAGCAATAATAATAATAATATTTACCTTTTATGGTTTTCCTTTCATCTTATTTATTTTAAACAATTTCTTTATCTGAAAGATTTGACTCTCTGGTGTTTCCCACTAGTGGAGTCCCCTTTGTTTTCACCATTTCTATCTATGAATAAAAGCTAGGTACCAAGTGTCGGGGTCTTCTGACCCCATTGTGCACAAATTCATCATAGCTCATCATCAACATGTCATACATGACGCCTACTACCATGGTTTTCACCTCTCCACAGCTCCAATACCACAGTTTGATCTCTTTACACCTTTTTCATCTAAATATACATGTTTAATCCTGCAAACTAAATAAACCAAAACCACACTATGATTAAAATTGTAAAAAGTGTGTTTATGGCATTGTTAAGATAGAAGCTTGCATAAAGATTGTTCCATTTACA